>JARBWK010000009.1:93660656-94187547 GCA_030556195.1 Anolis apletophallus
TCTTGAGAGTAAAAGCCATTGCTTTTCTATATAAAGTCATATGTAACAATGAGCACAATAATATTTAATATTTTCCTTTGGCTGAGTAGCCTAATATGCAGTTGTAAAATACATGTATGTAGGAAGAAGTATGCAAAAAAATGGGTGGCATCTTATTGGTCTTTAAAACATTTTAAATAAAATGATTAGTTTATGTTTATGTTTATGACTTTCCAAGTTCAGCAAAGGATGAATATTATAATGACATGATGTGCTGATGATGTTGGCCTAATATTGAGTCCCAACTAAAGCAGTCACTGGATCAAGTTCCATTCTAGGTAAATCCCATTGATTCTGGGTGTGATTAATAGAATTCACACACCTGTTTCCATCTCAGGTGACTCGCACTCGGGGGCCGCGGGGGGATAATTTTTCACGTACCCCGGAATTGGTAGGACCGCCCCTGAGGATAGTAGAGGCAAAGATGAAGTACTGTGGCCACATAATGAGAAGACAGGAAAGCTTGGAGAGAAGACAATGATGCTGGGGAAAATGGAAGGAAGGAAGCGGAGTTGACCAAGGGCAAGATGGATGAATCTTATCCTTGAAGTGACTGGCCTGACTTTGAAGGAGCTGGGGGTGGTGATGGCCAACAGGGAGCTCTGGTGTGGGGTGGTCCATGAGGTCACGAAGAGTCGGAAGTGAATGAACAAATAAACAACAACAAAAAGCAGTACATTTGCACAATTGAAAACTGATGCACAAATTGTGCTTCTTCTTCGAGCTCTGTGAATGCACACTTATGAAGTTTGCGCGCCAGCACGGGCTTCCCAACGGAAACTTTTCAGTTTAAAACTTTTTGGCGGTAGCTCCGCCCAGCCAACCCGGAGGGCATAAAAGCGCCTCAGCGCGCCCCGCCATTCCTTTGTTTTCCGCCACTTGGGCAACATCGGAAAATACGGCTGGTTGTGTGAACATAGCATGTCCACAACTAGTTTCAAAAGGTGTTTATCCTGCGGTAGCAAGATCCCGGACTGTGACGGTCACTCGAAGTGCCTTCGGTGTCTCGGGGAGGGGACACGTCGTTCCTGCCTGCCGGCACTGCCAGGCCTTCTCGACCGCCACTCGAAGAGCGAGAGCCCGCAGGCTTCAGGCCTACCTCACGGGAGCGTGCTCTCTGCCCTCCACAGATGGCGACGGCTGTCCCATCTGCCTCCTTGGGATCCGGGGCGGCTGCCTCGGTCCCCGCTGCGTCGACCGCTCGCCCGGCCGGGAAGCGTCCGCAGAAGGAGAAGAATTCCACCAAGTCTGTCTCCTCGAAGACTTGAAGACTTCGGTGTCGAAGAGGCCCTGCACCGTAACCACCGAAACGGTCCAGCTGCCTCCACCTCGAAGAGCATCGACAAGCTCGATGGCGTCGGGCCTCTCCCAGAGGTCGGCCATCTCGAGGACTCCCTCCGATCGGGCTATGGAGATAGCTTTCCAGAGGTCAGTGAAGAAGCCCGTAGAGCCCAGACCAGAGGCCTGGTTCCTGTGACTCCGGGCAAGTCTCTGGAGGCCGCTGCCTCGAGACCTCCCTCACCGAAAAGCGCAGGGCGCTGACGTCATCGTCTTCAGTCTCCTGCCCCGACTCTTCGCCTGCCCCTGTTCTCGCTGTGGAGACAGGGGTAGAGCACCGTGTGTCGCCAGAGAACTCTGTCCAGACCGTCGTCCTCGCTCCTCCGGGACAGACCTCGGTTCGACAACTCTTCGCGACCGCCAGACAAAGGCAGGCAGACCACGAGGCTCGCCCTGGCCCCGGCCAGCGAACACCTCCTCCTGTGTCGTCAGAGATGCCCGACATTCCGGCGACGTCCAGGTCGCCTCCACAGTCTCAACCACCGGTGATCCCAGACACGGTCCAGCCCTGGTCGGGGGACGAGATGGAGGATGGCGAGGTCCCTCGATCGATAAGATCAGGATCCATCCTGTCCCTCAACATGGACAGAACGCCCTCCCATACGGGCTGTGACGCCGAACCCTCCTCTTCGCCGACAGACAACGTGAAGGCCTTCGGTGAGCAGATGGGCCGGATGGCGAGATCCCTGGGGATGCAAACCTATGTCCCCACGAGGTCCAGCGCTTGCCCAGTGTTCAGACGGGTGCAGATCGAAGATGCGGCCCAACCGCACCTTCCTATGCTAGAACCGCTGGAGGAGGCGGTCAAGGCATCATGGGCAACTCCGTCTACCATCCCTCCTACGTCAAGTCGCATCGAGGCATGGTATAAGATAGACGAGAGGGAGAGGAGCTGGCTCCACGACCATCCAGTGCCGAACTCGATGATCGTCACCTCTTCTCAAACCTCGGGTCGAGAATCTGCGGCGCCCTCAGATCAGGAGGGAAGGAGATTCGACACAACGGGTCGAAAAATTTACAAAGCCGGGCTCCTGTTGACCAAAATGGCCAACTACGGCGCGTGTATGGCGGCGTACCACCAGATCCTCTGGGAAAGGGCTCAACCCTTTTTCCAGGATCTCTCTCGGGAGCAGCAGACGGCTCCCTCTCTATCTCCCAGGAGGCAGAATCGCTGGCTCACCATCAGATCCTCATGGCCCGCCACACAGCGGACACCTCGGGGAAGCTGCTAGCCCACGGTGTCGCCATCCGGAGACACGCTTGGCTCAAATCCTCAGGCCTTTCCACAAATTCAAGGAAGACGATCGAGGATCTGCCGTTCGATGCCCAGGGACTTTTCTTTGCGGGCACGGACGACAGACTCAAGGCTACCCACGACTTTAGAGTCTTGACAGCTAAATTGGACCGGCCTCAAGCCCAACCCAGGCAGTACTACCAACGGGCCACGTTTCAGCCCAAGCAGCAGTACCGCCCAGCCCCAAGGTACTCGGCGCCTCCGCAGCAGCAACAGCAGCAACCGAGGCAGCAACAACAGTCCAACAGACCACGACAGGGAACAAGTCCCGACCTCGCCATGGCAATGGCAATGGACAATCCAACCGTCGCGTTTGACGGGGACGCTGGGACGACACCGCCTCGTCGCAAAGTACCGCTGCCACCACCATGCCTCCTCCCATCCTGCGCCCTCCACCACCCCACCCGCCATTCGGCGCCCGCCTGGCCCGCTACGGCGATGCCTGGCGGCGCATCACCTCAGATGCATGGGTTCTCCGGTTGTCGAAAACGGCTATGCCTTGGAGTTCGACGAACTTCCACCCACGGGGTTCATCGTCGAGACACAGCCGTCCAGGGTGATCTTGGAGGAGTCGGCGCGTTGCTTCAAAGGGAGCGATTTCACAGCTCCCCAAGAGCAGGGAAAGAGGGCATTCTTCTCACGGTATTTCACCGTGCCGAAGCCAGACGGTTCCCTGCGACCCATCCTGGACCTCAGAGACTTAAACGCGTACGTTTCACCGAGGAAATTCAGGATGGTGTCAGTGTCGTCCATTCTCCCTTCTCGGTCCAACGACCACTTTGCGTCGATCGACCTTCGGGACGCGTATTTCCACGTCTCGATTCGACCTGCTCATCGACGCTTCTTGAGCTTCAAGGTGGCGGGAAGGGCGTACCAGTTCAACGTCCTCCCGTTCGGCCTCGGGACAGCACCTCGAACCTTCTCAAAGTGCATGTCGGTCGTGGCTGCGCCCGAGGAGGCAGAAGATCCGGATTTTCCGTATCTGGACGACTGGCTGCTGGCGGCCCAGTCTCCAGAACTTCTGAATCAACAGGTCTCTACGACCCTACAACTACTCTCCTCATTGGGTCTGCGCCTCAACGAGGAAAAGTCCCAGCTGGTCCCAACGATGACCATCAAGTTCATCGGCACGATATTCAACTCCGTCGATCAGCTCGCCTATCTGCCAGACGTCAGATTCCAGGCTCTTCGACGCGAGATACACAGCTGCGACAGGCCCGCCATCACGGCGAAACAAATCCAAGTGACCCTAGGCCACATGGCCTCAACAGTAGCTGTGACCCCGTTGGCGAGACTGCGCTTCAGGCCACTGCAGCGCTGGTTCCTCGACCATTTCGATCCGGTCAGGGAACACCACTCGAAAAGGTTATCCCTACCAAAGGCGATCAAGGACTCCCTCCGATGGTGGGCGTCCAAGAGCAACGTGTGCAGGGGAGTCCCCTTCCACACCGTAGACCCAGCCATCACAGTGACGACCGACGGGTCATTACAGGCATGGGGAGGCCACACGAGCACCCTGTCGGTCAACGGACAGTGGTCGGCGGTGGAGAAGCTTCATCACATCAACTATCTGGAGCTTCTGGCCATCACCAAGACTCTCCGGGCCTTCGCCCCCCTCGTCACTGGGAAAGTAGTACTGGTCAGGACAGACAACATCGTGGCCATGTACTACGTGAACAAGCAGGGCGGGACGGGCTCGAGGAAACTCCTGGCCCTAGCCCAGAGCCTGTGGGAGTGGTGCGTCCACCATCAAGTAACTCCCAGGGCGGTCCATCTCCCGGGTGTCGAGAACGAGGAGGCGGATTGCCTCAGCAGGACCAGCTGGTCGTCCCACGAATGGATGCTGCATCCGGACGAGCTCCACCGTGTGTTTCAGCGGTGGGGGTTCCCGGACGCAGATCTCTTCGCATCGCCGGAAAACAACCAACTGCCGGTTTTCGGTGCAAGGCTTGCCCGGATGCACACCGGGGATGCCTCGGGGACGCCCTTCTGCTCGACTGGACGACGGGGTTCTTCTATCTATTCCCGCCGTTCCCGCTCCTCCTTCGGATCGTCGAGAGGATCCAGCTAGCAGGGACCGATTGCATCCTCATCGCTCCCTACTGGCCGAGACAAGTCTGGTTCCCGACCCTGCTACACCTAGCGGGTCAGGACTACATGCCACTCCCTCACCGACCAGACCTTCTGACTCGGGAGAACGGGATGCTCCTCCACCCGGACCTTCAGTCCTTGCACTTGACTGCGTGGAGGATTCGTCGACACCAGAGGTCTCTCCAGCTGTAGCAGCGATCCTGGCAGCAGCCCACAAGCCGGCCACGTCGAAGGCGTACGCAGCTTGCATCGCCCGCTACGAGAGGTTCCAGGCTTCCCGATCTACCACCGTCTTCCCGCTGGTAGTCTCATCGGTCTTGGAGTTCCTGGCACAACTGGTCGACAGGGGTCTATCCATGTCCTCGGTGAAGACCCATTTGGCGGCCCTCACCTGGCAGAACCAGCAGGGGGCGGTCCCTCGCTGTTCCAGTACCCGTTGGTCAAGAGGTTCCTGAGGGTGTTAATAACACTCGCCCCGGTGCATCCACCTACACCGGGGTGGAACTTGGACCTGGTGCTGTCCTGCCTGACATCCCCACCGTTTGAGCCGCTGTCATCCATCGACCTGCGGCTCCTATCCTGGAAGGTGGCCTTCTTGGTCGCCATTGCTTCGGCGCGTCGCCCTTCCGAGCTGGCGGCGCTCCGTGTCGACGAGCCCTACCTGCTGTTTTTAGCAGATAGGGCCATCCTGCGGACGGACATCACCTTTCTGCCGAAGGTGGTGTCTCCGTTCCACCTGAACACAGACATCGTGCTTCCGGACTTGGGACTGGCCCAAACCGGGGACACGGACTCGAGGACAAGCGGCCTCGGCGTCAGAAGGGCCCCTTCTGACCTACAAGAACCGATCGGCGAATTCCGTCGATCGACCCGACTGTTTGTATCATACGCCACCGACAAGCTGGGCTTGCCGGTGTCAGCACAGAGAATTTCTAATTGGGTAGCATCCCTGGTTGAACTGTGCTATCAGATAGCCCGTCAACCTTGCCCACCTACGGTTAAGGGACGCTCGACTAGGGCAGTGGCCACGTCAACTGCGTTCCTCCAAGGGATTCCCCTGGACCAAATTTGTAGGGCGGCCATCTGGGCCAACCCCTCTACCTTTATATCTCATTACCGGGTAGACACCCTGTTTGGGAGGGAGGCGGCCTTTGGTCGATCGATTCTTAACCCAAAGACCCCGCTAGGTGCTGCAGAATAGTCAGCCCCAGTTCTCCCTGGTTTTTTTGCACTGGTCGATCGACAGTTGCGTCGTTCGATCCCCTCCTGTTCACTGCACTGTCAATGTTAAGTATGTGCCGTGCCCCAGGTAGGGACACAGTCTACCAGTTAAAGCGCGCTTTACCCAGTTACGGGTAGGTTGCACCAGTTGTGCACCCTTTGTTTCTCAGGTTGTGCTTGTTGCACTCACTGTTATGAGGCCTGTGTGCCTGACATGAATGGTGCTTGTTGCACTTCTGCTATGATTGCACTTATGTTTGAGGCCTGCGTGCCTGACATGAATGGTGCTTGTTGCACTGTGTTTACAAGTGGGAGCCTGCCTCCCACTCATATATATATTATGTGTTAACATGTTATTTATTCAGGTTGCTGGTTGCAATAAACCTGTTCATTTTTTCTACAATCTGGCTGGTTTGTTCCCACCTCCTTTACCTTAGCTCGGTAAATCTTCATAAGTGTGCATTCACAGAGCTCTCGAAGAAGAATGGTAGGTTACATACCTGTGACCATCTTTCTTCGAGTGAAGCTCTGTGAATCCACACGACCCTTGCCATCCATCCTCTTTTCTCAAACCACCCTTCCTTGTTGCTACGTGGCGTAAGGAATGGCGTGGGCGCTGGGCGCCTTTTATGCCCTCCGGGTTGGCTGGGCGGAGCTACCGCCAAAAAGTTTTAAACTGGAAAAGTTTCCGTTGGGAAGCCCGCGCTGGCGCGCAAACTTCATAAGTGTGGATTCACAGAGCTTCACTCGAAGAAAGATGGTCACAGGTATGTAACCTACCACTATTCCTTGGGACATCTGACTTTGACCATATTGACATATGTTTTAGTTCTGTCCTGTTTGCATTATTGTAATGCATTCTATACATGGCTGCCTTTGAAGACTGCTTGAAAACCACCTGATCCAAAGACCTACATCCAGATTATAACGGGTTGGATATAAGGAGCATATGAGGCACCATCTAAGCTGCCATATAATGCAGTTTGAGAACACCGTTTAACTGCATTGAACTGCATTGCAGTGCAGATTCATATAATTCAGTTCATTGCAGTTAAACTGCATTCTGAAACTGCATTACATGGCAGTGTAGATGGGGTCCTACTCTTATGGCACAGCAGCTCCAGTTTTTGCTGATCTGTTACTAGGCACAATTAACAATGTTGCTTATGACAGTCTTTCTCAACCAGTGTGCCGTGGCACACTAGTGTGCCGTGACGGACCTCCTGCTGTGCCGCGAGAAAAGCTCTCTGCCCCCCTTCCTCCCCCCCTCCTGCCGAACTCCTGCTGCTTGGGGGAGGAGGAGGAAGGGCCGGGCAGTGGCAAAGAAAAAGAAGAAGGGGCTGGGGCGCCGCCTCCTTCGGCCATTTCACCAGCCAGCCTCCAATCCGCCATGACTCCCACCATGACTCTCGCCCCTCGCTCGCTGAAGCCGCGTGGAGGAGGAGCCCCGCCCACTGAAGCCCGTCCACCACTCATGCTCCTCCTCTGTAGGGGAGCTGAAGCTGGGGGAAGGGGGCGGGGCATGGCTCGGCCTGGCTCTGCCCCCTCCACGCGGCTTCAGTTCTCCCACAGCTGCTCCAGCCTTGAGGGGACAGTGCCAAGCCAGCATTGTGCTGGCTCTGGCACCGCTGGCTTGGCACTGCCCCCTCAAGGCTGGAGCAGCTGCTGGGAGAGGTGAAGCCGGGGGTAGGGGGCGGGGCATGGCTCAGCCTGGATCCGCCCCCTCCCCGGCTTTGGCACTCCCAGCAGCTGCTCCCAGCAGGCCACCAACCCCCAGCCGTTCTTTACTGTGTTAGAGTGTCATTTTGGTTGGTGGTGTGCCACCGGATTTTTTTAATGTTAAAAGTGTGCCGCGGCTCAAAAAAGGTTGGGAAACACTGGCTTATGACACATTAAGATCTAGGCAGCTTGTGTCCAGATTATCCTGAGGACCTTAATTTCCCATATGAGACTGCCCAAATTCAGTCCTTTAGGGGTGGCACTTCCATCAACTGCACCTTCACAAGCATGTGTGGTGGGAATGCCAGATAAGACCTTCTCCATGGCTGTGTTTATATTTTGATACTCCATTCTTTAGGAGGCTAGGTAGCTCCTGCCATTCTGTCTTTCTGCATTGTTTTTTATGTATTTGTTTTTTAATTAATGTTTTTATAGTTGTAATTCTATCGACAGTCTATTATTATCCTAAACTTAAATTGTTGTATATCTTTACTTATATACACTTATATACTTATATATATATTTTATGTAAGCCTTCTTGAGTCTCACTTTTGAAGGAAATTTGGGGTGTAGTGATTGGTTTATTGATTGATTGACTGGCATGTTCTGACAAATTGTCGCTTAATTAAAGTATGTCTCTTTTCACCCAAAAATGCTCTCCTTGAGACCAAGCAGACGCAATGGCGACAGAGAAGAAAGGTCCCTTCATTAGTATGTTTACAGGCTGCTAGAATCAAGTAGCTGTTTTGTGCAGGCTGAACTGTGCTAACAGTTAAAGATCGGAAAATAAGATTCAGCAATACCAAGATCCATTCAGCACAATGTACTTTATTTTGAGATAAGCAAGAAGGTTATGAATGGTCTGCCAAAAAAGGTTTGTGGCTAGTATGAACACCCAACAAGGATGGAGCGCCTAGATGGGTGGCATTCCATCTATTTCTGTCAAGGACGCTGTTGTTATCAATGATCCTGATACAATAAATTAGGGGTTTGAACAGCTTTATAGTAGGTGTTATACATCTCTGCCTACTTACAGCCTGGAACTGATGCATCTTTAGATAGATGTACTTGAAATGCTCTTTCTGAAGAGCAAGCAGTTGCGCTTGATAATCCTATTGCAAAAAAAGAAGAACGGCGGTGGCTTACAGCTACAGTCGGGTTACAGTCCAGCAACCCCTGTGGCAGTTTTCCAAAGTTACCATGAAAATTGATCAGCCCAGGCACAAAATCTGCTCAGCTGCCCTTTACCCCAGTGACTGATGGGGAATGAAAATGAATAGAGGATCCTGCTGGGTTGGTTAGTCTGTTTGGTAGTGAGACCAAAGGGCTTCTTTTTAACACCATGGCTCTTCGAAACACTGAATGTAAACACCTTCATTAGCTGATTGGAGAACATGCTGAGCCTCCCTTAAAGTGTATTTTCAGTTCCATTTCTCCAAATACTCCCCCTGTCCATTAATAATGAAGGACTGCTTAAATTGATTAATGACATGCACAGCAAGACCAGGAACAAATCCCACAAAAGCACAGAAGAGCAAGCAACAGCCAAGTTCTAACTGTGTTTACTCATAAGTCCATCCAATTAATTCATTTTCTCGTTGTCCTAAATGATTAGTAGTGCTTGCTTAATGACGGTAATTCATTAAGAACTAGGCACCAGCATTTTGCTCCAGCAGATCAGGAGGAGAGGAGAAAATAAAATCTTTGCACACTACCCAGGACAACAAGGAGTGAGAGTTACTATTATATCATTATTTTTAATTAAATCTTAATTTTATGTATTTCTTGCCCACTTTTCTCTCAAGATTGGGATAGCAAATTGCTTACCACATATCAAAATATCAATTATAACACTATAAAGTAAAGGTAAAGGTTTCACCTTGATATTGTGTTCGACTCTGGGAGTTGGTGCTCATCTCCATTTCTATGCCGAAGAGCCGGCATTGTCTGTAGACACCTCCAATGTCATGTGGCCAGCATGACTGTATGGAGCGCCGTTACCTTCCTGCCAGGGCGGTACCTATTGATCTACTCACATTTGAATGCTGGGTTGGCAGAAATTGGTCCCCAGATTTGAACCACCAACCTTTCGGTCAGCAAGTTCAGGAGCTCAGCTCACCACTGAGCCTCTGGGGTCACACTATAACACTAAAGTACATTACAATTATAAAAGAATATATAACCATTATAAAAGTATACATTGTTATGTATCAGCTTCAAATAGTTATTAGAAAACCAGCTTAATAAATGTTAAACAATTAAAATTCCATTTGTTTCATTATTTTAAAGGGCTGCCTATGAAGTATTGGGTCTGCCTTTTCCTCTTCTCTGCTTTAGTTCCCCCTAGAACCATAGAATCATAGAGTTGGAAGAGACCTCATGGGCCATCCAGTCCAACCCGCTGCCAAGAAGCAGGAAAATTGCATTCAAAGCACCTGGCCATCCATCCTTTGTTTAAAAGTTTCCAAAGAAGGAGCCTCCACCACACTCTGGGGCAGAGAGTTCCACTGTTGAACGGCTCTCACAGTCAGGAAGTTCTTCCTAATGTTCAGATGGAATCTCCTTTCTTGCAGTTTGAAGCCATTGTTCCACGTCCTAGTCTCCAGGGCAGCAGAAAACAAGCTTGCTCCCTCCTCCCCATGACTTCCCCTCATATGGACCTCATCACGTCTCCTCTCAGCCTTCTATTCTTCAGGCTAAACATGCCCAGCTCTTCATAGGGCTTGTTCTCCAAACCCTTGATCATTTTAGTCGCCCTTCTTTGGACACCTTCCAGCTTGTCAATATCTCTCTTCACTTGTGGTGCCCAGAATTGGACACACTATTCCAGGTGTGGTCTAACCAAGGCAGAATAGAGGGGTAGCATGACTTCCCTGGATCTAGACACTATCCTCCTATTTTTGTAGGCCAAAATCCCATTGGCTTTTTTTGCTGCCGCATCACATTGTTGGCTCATGTTTAACTTGTTGTCCACAAGGACCCCAAGATCTTTTTCACACGTACTGCTCTCGAGCCACATGTCCCGCATTCTGTATGTTTGCATTTCATTTTTTTCTGCCTAAGTGGAGTATTTTGCATTTGTCATTGTTAAACTTCATTTTGGGACCGGGGATACCATACCCTGTTTATAGATTTTCCCAATAGTGTAGATACCTTTCTTTGTATTAATTTTGGGTAGAGCATTTAAAAACCCTTAGAGGCTGGCCTTAGTTGGTCTATTTCATTTGCCTGTTCAGAGCTCTTTTGCTGGACTCCTCCTTTTTCTGCAACAGAGCTACAATGAACAGAGGCTTGGGCATTGTATGGTAATCCTAAACCCAAGCAATCCAAAACAGCCATCATTAGCAGCTGCATTCAGCAGTATTCTTAAACCAGCAGTCCCAGAGACAATAGAAGCTTTTGACCAGGTTAAGCTTCACAAGAAAGAAGATTGAGACAGTTTATAAGCAACAGCCTGCAAAGCAGGGGTCCTCAAACCTTTTAAACAGAGGGCCAAGTCACAGTCCCTCAAACTGTTGGAGGGCCGGAATATAATTTGGGAAAAAATGAATTAATTACTATGCACACTGCACATATCTTATTTGTAGTGCAAAAACACTTTAATTAAAATGAAGAACACTTTTAACAAATATAAACTTATGAGTATTTCAATAGGAAGTGTGGACCTGCTTTTGGCTGATGAGATAGGATTGTTGTTGTTCTTGTTGTTGTGTGCTTTCAAGTCGTTTCAGACTTAGGTTGACCCTGAGTGAGGGCTGGGTAAATGACCTTGGAGGGCCTTAGTTTGAGAATCTCTGCTGTAAACCATCACTTTGCGCCAGAGGCAGAAGACTCCAGAGAGATGATTGCAGCCAGCAAAATCTCCTTTAGTAATGTACTGTTTTAAGTTACCTTATAATTGTCCCAGGTGGAATTAATCCTTTATTCATCTTGTTTTCAGTAAACTTATTTTGGTTATCTTTTCACCTTGCCTAAAGTGCCTCTGTGTGTTAAGGGTCTTAATCTTAACAGAAGGTATATAGATAGCCCCCAAGTAAAGCCAGACACTATCGTTTTGCCTAAGGCTTGGGCATGCCATCACACTGCCTGAACAAAAATGTCTTTCTCGTCACTAAACTAGTGATGGTAACCTTAGGAAAATCTTTGGGTAGGCATGGGATGGGGGACACCATACCTGAAATAATGTTCAGGTCCAAACTTTGCCATCTTTCTAGCAAGCAAGGATGAAGATGTGACTCATTTTTGTTTTGCTGGATCATCATAATTGCTCCACTTCAATGCTACTTGCTAAGCAATCACCCCAAAAGGAAGTGAGGAGGTTCTCTGGCTTTTGTTTGTGTAAGGCATGTTGTGAAGGTTGTGGGGGAAAGTAAGGGCTTATTACAGATAGGTAGGCCCATATTTTCTCACAGACTACTGGAGATGTGAAAAAGAGATCAAAAAGATTGGAGCATCTTCTCTAGCTGAAAAATTACTTTTTAGGGGAAAGACAACTAAAAGAGAACATAAAAGGAGCTGCCAAAATTGTGCATGGAATGAAACAGAGAAAAATCATGCTGCTTCTCCCATAACACTTAAAATTGGAGTTGGCACATCTCTAAATTGATTGGTGGATGGGCCACAACAAAGAATAGGATGTGTTTCTTCTAACAGTTAACCTGTGGAATTTACTGCCTCAAGGTATGGTAACAGGCAGCAGTTTAGAGAGCTATAAAAGGAAAATAGACCCATTCCTGGAAGACAGGACACCCAATGACAATAACATCAACCGTGATAGCTTAACAACACTTTGATATATTCTTCTAAAACCAATGTTGCCATTGAAATGATAATGTGCAGCTACCTGTCTTTTCCTCCTTAGCATAATATTATTTGGAGTGAAGAAAAGACAATGGTGTGGGGTGGTGAAAATCCATTAGGTTGCAAGGAGAGCAATGGCTTCAAACTACAGGAAAGGAGATTCCATCTGAACATTAGGAAGAACTTCCTAACTGTGAGAGCTGTTCAGCAGTGGAACTCTCTGCCCCGGAGTGTGGTGGAGGTTTCTTTTTTGGAGGCTTTTAAACAGAGGCTGGATTGCCATCTGTCGGGGGTGCTTTGAATGTGATTTTTCTGCTTCTTGGCAGGGGGTTGGACTGGACGGCCCACAAGATCTCTTCCAACTCTATGAGTCTATGATTCTATGTCTGGGCATAAACATTGCCCAAACTGAATGAATGAGTGGGTCAACTGCATATTAAAAGCCATTTTTGGAAGCACCTATTGTTGCTTGCTAACAGGATGCCTTTTTAGTAGAATTCCCAGCAGTATAAAATGTCCTCAGACATACATCCATTTTCCACATAACAAAATTCTGAATGCAGAATGTTTTTTGGTTTGTTCGTACCATGTATTATTTTCACTGACGCCAATAGTTCTTATTTATTAGATACTAAGCATTTATTTATGAATCTGTCTTAGTTGAGTATTTCTGCTTGCCCCATTAAGCCTATATTCCCCAATACTGATACCTGTCAAATAGAGTTTATTTTCCCCTAAATTCACATCTTTTGAGTGCTTTTAAAGCTTTTGCAAAGACTCCTCTTACTCGTGGTGCTATAAATTTCCATTCCAATGCCCAGTCTTAAGTGCAAAACAAGTTTTGCTCCCCTTGCCTTCCAAATGCAAATCTGCAACCTTGCCAACTGCACAATTATTCCCAGGTGCATATTTTGTACCCAGCATCTCAGCTGAAAAAAAAGTGAAAGAAGATTGCTCCCATCCTGCTTTGTTTGGCTACTTTCTGGGATCTTCTAATTTTTCTGGCATGAAGTTGAACTCAATGAAGCCTTCATCAGGTCCAGGAACCAGATTGATAATGTTACTTTTTCAGTACACGTACTAGAATTTACCAACTAGCTGGGCTAATGGTGGCCATGATAAGATTTGGGAAAGTACGCCCAAAGCCATATGGTAACTTTAAAGATAACTTAATTTTATCATGAGCTTTTCAAGATTGAAAAACGCTAAAATAGACCTATCAAAGTTACCACAAGATTCTTGGTTGTTTTGTTGGAATACAGTAATATGACTATCCTTTGGAAAATGTAACTTTTCTCTTTTTTTGAATGATATTTTATTCAAATTTTCGGGGGGTAAATGTAACTTTTTCAATTACAAAAGCAAAATACAAAAATAGAAAAATTTAAAAAGTCTACTTTTACCTTTCACTGTATTTAACCTTATATTACTAACATAGTAATATACAGACTGACTACGTGATAACACCATCTACAGCTACGAAGGATGCAAGCATAAAATGATGTCTGTTTTGGATGCTGTAGCCATTGACATTTGTTTCCAGCACTCATTTTACACTGTAACTATAGTGTTCACTGGCTCCTAGAAAGTGCTGGTATTCATCTTCACATTTTGGAATGACTTACAGTTATATAGAATTTGTCAATTTTGTTTTGTCCATGGTGCTATCACACTTGAGGAACAGTGCCAGCTTACCTTCACTCAGTATCCTTGTCAGCCTGTCTATGTCATTACTGATGATGCCCTGCAATGGATAGGACTGGGATGTGAAGATGGACTAGCCAGTGTGGTGAAATGGCTAGAATGTTGGACTTAGATTATGAAGTTTTGGTACCCACTGAATTATGACATTCATGGTGTGACTTTGGACCAGTCATGTAGTCCCAGCCTGATGTTGCTTACAGCATTGTTATGCGTATAATGTGGGAAGGAGAGCCATACACAAAGCACCATTTTGAAGCTGGGAGAGACCTTATGCATCATTTATTTGTTTATAGTTTTATATGTTTTTAAAATATATCCTGTCTTTTCCCATTATATGGACTATTCCAATTCCCAATGCAGGAAATACAAAACTATAGCAACAGTGATAGATGGCCATCCAATATCTGCTTTGCTTCAGACATGGCAAGTGAGTTGGGAAGTCGTGGTATTAGCTACTTTAATTCCCTCTCTATTTTTTTTTAAAATCCAGACAGCTTTTTGATTGTTATAGGTCGTTTTCTGGCAATTCCTGGCACCAGCTAAGCCTCAATTATGGTTCTTTATATTATGAGACAAAACAAAGAAAAGTCTCAATTCTCTTCTCCTGTTTCTTAATCTCCCCCCCCCCCCCCTAGCATTAGTCCCTTACTGCAGCCATAACACTATAATGCTCTCTTTTTTAAAAAAAAAAACCTAAACAAACAAAACAACAACAACTCATCAACAAACAAAAAACCAAAGGAACAAATTTGCCCTTCAAACAATTGGATCATCTTGGCAAACTATTTAGGATAGAGGTGATGACAAAGGGGAAATGTCATCATAACTCTAGGAACCATACCATGAGAATTTGTACATTTTTAGATCAGTCTGGGAGGGAGATCCTATTGAAGCCTGCTTCTCTTCTGAAGTATTAGCTACCTTTCCAGGCTTGTTCTTATATGAAGATTTGCTGAGTATGCTCTCTACTTCTTCATCCAAGAGCCTTTCTAGACAGGCCCTTTATCCCAAACTCTGATTCCAGGTTTTCTGTTTATCCCAGACTATCTGGCAGTACAGACACATATAATTTCAGTTTAAAACAGAAAACCTGGGACCCAGGGCCGTAGCCAGGATTTTTATTGGGGGGCTGAGCTTGGTTCGGGGGTGAGACTGGGTGGAAGAGGGTCTACCCTAGCAAACCTTCTGTATTGTTATCCCAATAACCCCATTAATGTGGGATATAATGAGCATGGTGATCAGATCATGATATGAATAAACATAACAGTTTAAATAATGTACCAGTAAGGCCTTCTCGCGGACCACTCTGAGAATTTCGGGGCTGAAGCCCCCAGCCCCCCCGGCTACATGCCTGCTGGGACCAGACCCTGGGATTTAGGGCCTGTCTGGAAAGGCCCCAGGACACCCAAGTCATGAATGATACTGAGTCTAATGGCACCCATCTTGTCATAGGCTGCTTTTAGGAAAGGTGGGACATGAATGTAAATAATAAGTATTTAATCTGTGTGCATGTGTCTTCAAGTCACATTTCAACTTATGTCAACCTTGTGAATTTCATAGGGTTTTCATGGGCAAGGAATACACAGAAGTAGTTGTAATCAGTTCCTTCCTCTGAAATATAGCCTATTATATCTGATATGAGATGGCAATTGCCCATCCAAATACTAAGCAAGGTTGAACCTATATAACTTCTAAGATAAAATATGATTTTATTGGTATATTGTATTAGTTTCATGCTTTGGGCTATTTACTCGATGTGCATATCTGTTTAAAACAGGCATAAGCACAATTTACTCCTTTGCTAGGAATATGAACAAAGGTGCTAATTAACTAGGCCAAATAGCTTTGCAGAGCTCCATTAGAAGTTCTTTTGCAATTAAATGGCAATCTTCTGTCTTCAGACAAGAGAGAACAATTTGTTCCCTCAAGCCTTGCACAAGAAACACACAGGTTGCTCATGTCCTTTGATATGTGGGTGAAAAAAATCAATGCATGTTAATGAGCACAGATGAAAGTCAAGTCTATGCTGAGGTGGCCAACTCTGCAGTGGTGCTTATTTCTCTCTCCCTCTCTCTCTCTGAAAAATATGCCCAGTGTTTACAAGGTACTCTTTGAAGAGATCACCCACCTGGAAGTTTTCTGACCCAAACAGTTATTTTGCACGAAAGAATAGGGTAAGATTGCTTTTTAATGTATGTGTATTGTTTTGATAATTTTATGCTTACGTTTTGCTTACTCTGTATGTTTTGGTGTTTTGTTACATGGAAACCACCCTGAGTCCCCTTGGGGAGATAGTGTCACGATGCAAGGTCTCGGCCCGGCCCCTTAATCACACACACACAGACGGTAATCAGATAACTATTTATTGAATAATAAGAAACAGGTGAAAAGGACAATTGTCCATAAAAATATCAAAGTTGCAACAAAAAAGGTAAAGAGTTCTTAGGTAAATCCAAAGGCAAAAGCTTGACAAAGGTTCCGCAAAACAATGCGGATGAAAACAGACTTGGTCCGTGGCAAAGCAAACAAGGCAAAGTTCAAGAATCAAGGCCCAAGAAACTTCTTGGCATGGCACGAGCCTCAGTCCTGGCTCCGTGGATCTTCACTCGCTTCACTCCCTTCTAATCAGAAGTGGCCGAGCAACTGAGGATCTGTTCCCACGGATCCTATACTTAATTCCCCTGGTGAGACCCTCGATGCTCTAGGCTGCGGCGCCAATCTGTGCTAAGGGACCTAGCGCTCCTCTGGCGCTCTAGGCTTCGATGCCATTCCCTCCTGCTAGACTCAATGCTCCGTCTCCTATCAAAGCTCCGTCCTTGCCTCCCAGCACCTGGGTCGCTATCTTCATGAGAGCCAGACTCCCTTTCAGCTTCCATGGGCTCATCCTCCGCTATCTCCCTAACCCTTTCCTGCGACCCGTAACCACCTGGTTCCTCATACTGATTATCTGAATCAGCACTTTCAATGTCGGCCTGACTTTCCCAGCTTTCATAGCCATCAGGCCAGCCATCATCCCAGGCCAAGCTCTCTGTGGGAGATGAAGGCCCAGCTACCTCATCATCCCCTTCCTCCATGTCCTCATCAGCTGCAGCTAGCCCTAATGCAAGCGGGACCCCCGGGGCCACCCCCTGCCCCCCAGGCACGAAATGGAACTGGGTTGCTACAGATAGAGTGGTATATAAATTTATTTATTTATTATTTGATCTTGTATGCCATCACTCCCCGAGGGCTCAGAGTGGCTCACAATACAGTATAGAAACACAGAATCGAAACACCATAAAATCAACTTAACATTAATTAGTACCAGACTAAAATTCAAAGTTCGAATGCCAACCAAAGTAGATGAGTCTTACGAGCCCTGCAAAAGGCCAACAGGTCTCGCAGGGCACGAACTTCAGTTGGCAAGGTATTCCAGAGAGATGGCGCCACAATAGAGAAAGTGCTGTGCTTTGTCGATGTGAAGCGAATGGCTTTAAAGCTAGGCACTTCCAGTAGGTTTAGATCTAGTAGGATGCGTCGGTAAACTTTTTAGACGCTCCACGAGTGGCTCCCATATGAGAGTGAAGAAAAAAGACTGGTGTACCGGCTAAACCATCCCCCCACCCTCAGAAACTGGGCCAGTGGATGAAGAAAGTACAGGAGGTAGGAGGGAGTTAAAAGTGGGGCCCAGGAGAGAAGGGGGCAGTGGATGCGGCTGGATTAAACTTTAAAGCTTTGTGTGAGGAAAGAGGAATCCAAAATGGCCACGGGAAACAGCTCGGGATCGGCCGAGGGCTGGATGCTAAAATGGACAGAATGCTCAATCTCTTGGAGGAGAAATTTGGAGCGGTGCAGCGGAAACTCGGAGAAGTGGAGAAAGTGATGGGGGATGTGGTCAGGGATGTCTCCGATTTGAAGGTGACGGCTAAAGAGTTGGGAGGAAAAGTGGATAAAATTGAGAAGGAGAGCCAAGATCAAATTAAAGGATTGGAGGAGACGATAAGGAGACAGAATCAGAGACTTACTAATCTGGAAGATCGGCAGAGGAGGCGAAATATCCGCTTAAGAAACTTCAAACAGGACTTTGCAAAAGGAGAGAGGTTGGTGGAGGCAATACAACAGTGGCTGGTGAGGAACAGCGCTGTAATCCAAGTGGAGGATATTGAAAGAGCACACTGGGCCCTCGGCCGAAGAAACCAACGACAGAGGCAGAGGGACATTGTGATTGCCTTTGCAAGTGAAAGCCTGGCGGAAAGGATTTATCGTCACTTGAGAAGCATCTCTGATCTTAATCAGGATGGCAATCAAGTTATCTGTCTCCGTGATCTCTCTCAGCAAACTCTGCGGGAGAGGGCAGGACTTTGCCCAATCACAGCATGCCTCTACCAACATGGGGTTAAATTTACATGGGGTTTCCCAACAGCCATCCTTGTCTTCAAAGGGTCTGAGACGCTGCGAGCAAAGACATATGAGGAGGGGGTGGATCTGCTAAGCCGCCTGGGAATTTCAATGACTCAGCAGCAAAGAGGGAGAGAAGGAGGGGCAGAAGGAGGAGGCGCAGCTGGTGGCATAGAGCAGCAAACGAGGCCCTCTAGTGGATTGAGTGGGCAGAGCGGAGAGGGATCCAGTGGAAGAGGAACGCGGATGACGAACAGATTGCAGCCCTTATAGAAAGTGATGAACGCATGAGACAGCTCACTGAAGAATTAGAGGCAACGAGAAAGGAGAGTAAGAGGTTGCTGCTGCGACAAGCTAAACGGAGATAAAGGAAAGGAGAGGAAGAAAGAAGAAAAGAAGTTGGAAGATGAAGGAGGAAGAGATTGAACATTGGGTTTGGGGATTGTTTATGGCTATTATGGGCTAGTGGTAGTTTAAGTAGCGATTCAGCCGACATGGGCAGTAAGTGGGGGAGGGGAGGGGGTTTAGGGGGAAACCTAAATAAGAGTAAGGGGAGTCAGGAGGTGGGAACGCACTCACAGATGGGGCCTCTACTCAAGGGCAAGCGTGGAGCTGGTCACCCCACCTGATTCAGGTTGGGACACGAGAGAGGCACGGGTGTTTGAGGGTGGAAGGGGCTGAGAGAAAGGAGGAAAGCAAGCATGTTAGGACAGTTCAGGAATGGAAAGATAAGGGGAAATGAGTGGTTTAACAATATTAGCTTTAAATGCGAATGGCTTGAACTCGGATTTTAAGAGGTATAGGGTATGCAAATTGGCAAGGGATAATAAGGTTGACATATTGGTTTTGTCAGAAACTCACAAAGGAAGGGACCGGAGCAATTAATTAATCATAAGAAGTGGAAATGGGTGTATGAATCCCGGGGGACGCGTAAGGCGAGGGGAACTGCAATCTTGATACATGAAAGGGTTCCGCTGGAGAGTGTGGAGTGGCAGAAGGACAGACAAGGTAGATGGGTCTTTATTAAAGGTATAATAAATCGACAGAAGGTGACAGTGGCAGCTATCTATGCGCCAAATGTGGGGCAGAAACAATTCATTATGAACATGAAAAGGAAATTGGATAATTTTAAGAAGGGGACGACATTCTTGGCGGGATATTTTAATATGCAAATGTCATCAGTAGGAGGAAACAATAGAAGGTCTCTGCATTTAAATAAACTTGATATGGTAGATTTGCATAGTGGGGTAGGGAATAGAAGTACCTATTACTCAGCAAGGCATAATGTATTCAGCTGTATTGATTATGTATTAATGGATAGGACAGGAAAGGCCCAGGTGAAGAAAGCAGAAGTGAAGGCTATATGGTTGTCCGACCATGCCCCCTTAGTAGTGACAATAAGAATGATGCAATGGAGGAACCCAAGGGTCTGGAAATATAATATGGGGACTGGGACCATGGAACAGGATAAAAGTAGGATACAAAATGAAATAAAAAGAGTACTTCAGATTGAACAATTCAAGGAAATGTCTAAAGTAGTGGTTTTGGGACTGCTGTAAAGCAGTCATAAGAGGTCAGCTTATAAGTCTTGAGGTAGAGATGAATAGGAGATGGAGAAGAGGAAGGGAAAATAAGATTAAGGTTATTGAAATGATACAGGATCAATTGAAGCAAACCAAGGGAAGAGAGTGGTATAGGCTGCTAAAACAGAAAAAAAAAAATGGAACAATATGATGAAATGTACTGGAATAAGATGAGAATGGCGGTGAGGCAAAAAAACAGTTCTTGGGGGGACAAAATCAGTCAAACAATTGGCAAGATATTTGAAAAAGAAAAAGGAGAAGTCGTGTATAAGGGCATTAAGGGACACCAATGGAGTGATAAGGAGGGCAAGGAGGATATAGAAAAGACTATGAAAGACTTTTATGAAAAACTGTACGAACAAGGAGAGGTTAGTAGGACACCAATAGAAGTAGGACAGAAAGCAAGTGAAGAGGACAAAACTTACTTAAATGCAGAAATCAGTCAAGACGAGGTGGAAAAGGTGATCAAGGGGTTAAAACCGCGAGGGCGCCGGGTCCTGATGGGTATTCGGGAATTTTATAAAACATATATGTATGAATTATCACCATATTTGACGGAACTCTTTAACGAAGTGTTGTTAAATCAGGTTATCCCACAGTCTTGGAAGATATCGGAGATTGTGACAATTCCAAAGGCTGGTCGAGATGAGACCTGCCCGAGTCCCCTCGCCGCCCCATAAGTTTTAGCGAATCAAGATTATAAAATATTTGCAAAGGTATTGGCAAATAGATTGGAGAAAATATTACCTAAAAATTATTGGGGGATCAATATGGGTTTGTTAAAAAAAGACGGATAAGCGAACCAATTAGGAATGTAATGAATGTGCTACACCATGCTACCGCAGCCAAGAGGAAGCTAGGAATATTAAAATTGGATGTGTATAAGGCATTTGACAAGGTGAACCATGTCTATCTGTATGAGGTGTGCAAAGAACTAAATTTGGGAAATAATTTTTGTGAGGTGATTAGGAGTTTATATAAAGGGAGTGAGGCGTATATAAGAGTTAATGGAAATAGGACGGAAAAGATTAGGATATTGAATGGAACTAAACAAGGTTGCCCATTATCTCCAATGTTATTTGTAATGGCAATAGAAACATTAGCGAATAAGATAAAACAAGACACAACGTGGAAAGGATACAAGATAGGGGGATAGAGATGAAACTAAATTTGTTTGCGGACGATGCAATTATATTAACCCAGACCCCCTTGGAGATGGTTAAAGCAATGAAGGGAACGTTGAGAGAGTTCGAGAGGCAGTCAGGGCTTAGGGTGAATATGGAAAAGTCGGAGATAATGTTTATAAACACAGGCCCAAGGGAACAGATTGAGGTAAGGAAAGCGACATGGTTAAAATTAGGAATAAAGAGAATGAAATACCTGGGAGTGTGGATTTATAAGAATGTGGAGAGAATAGTAGACGCAAACTATGGACAGGTCTGGAAAAGAGTCCTGAAACAAATTAAAAGCTGGAAACACAAATGTCTGAGGAGAATGGCAAAAATAAGAGCGGTCAAAATGATGATATTGCCTAAATTCTTGTATTTAGCCCAGGCTTTGCCAGGAGTTCTTTCAGGAGTTAAGATAAAAGAATGGGACAGAAAAGTGAACCATTGGGTGGAAGGAGATAAGAAACCACGGATAAGGAAGAAATGGTTGATAGCGAGTGAGAAGGAAGGAGGATGGGGAATCCAAGCTTAGAGCTATATAGAGATGCGTTTCAGATAGAAAGGCTGATAGAGCTACAGGTGGAAGAAAAAAATGGGTGAAACTGGAGAAAGAAGTGAATGCAATTGGATCGGAGGAACTGATATTCAGGAGATGGGGAAAAGGTGAGGTGGATAAACTGATAGGACCTATGAGAGCCACTTTGGAGGTGTGGAGAAGGTGGCAAGGGAGGATGGCACCGGGAGTCTCGAAGGTAGCCTCGCTACAGGTAATGAACCCTAAAAGGAGGAAAATCTAAGTAGAGTAATAAGGGAATTGAGAGGGAAGGGGGTCACAAGATTGGAGCAATTAGTGGACGAAGGGGCAGAATTAGGAGAGACAGATTAGAGAATTGGTTGGGACAAAGGCGGTGGCTGCAAATCTGGGCAGTATGTGAATTTCTTATGCAGAGGGAGGTTAGAGAGGCAATGCAAAGAGAGGACACTGCTTTTGAGAGGCTGGTCAGGAAAAGGAAGGAAGGGAAAAGGATTCAGGTGGGAAAGATATAAGCTGTTAGTAGTGTCAGGGGAAAGCCCTGTACAAGAGTTAACAAAATTGTGGAGAGGAAGTACAAGTATCAGAATTAGAGATGGAAAGGATAATGGGAAATATTGCAAAAATGAAAAATACAAGAGTGAGGGAAATGAGAAGGAAACTCCTGCATAAGTGGTATCAAACTCCGGCCCAATTGGCACACTTCTCTCAAAACGTGAGTAGCCGATGTTGGCACGGGTGCCAAGGGAAAGGGGTATACATGCACCTGATTTGGGAATGTGCAGTAGTGCAGAAATTCTGGAAAGAGGTACAAGGGGAAATTAATAAGGCACTGAATATAAATTGGGCAATTACAAAGGGAGATTGCGATATTGGTGAGAAAGAGTGACTTGGGCGAATATGGAGGAATCAAAAGAAGCCATGATTGAAAGCGCACAGTCTGTCATAGTTCTAGGCTGGAAGGACTCCTCCAAATGGACAATCAAGAACTGGCTGCGATACCTGGTAGAACACATTCAATTTGAAATTATGGAGATCAGGGTTAATGAGTTGGATGAGAATAAATTGCAGGAACTGCTGGGGCGATGGGACGGGTAAGACTCTATATTGTTTGGAGAACCCGAGATCAAGATACGAGTAATAAGTTGGATCTTCTGTTTAATTTGTACTGTATACTGTCCAAAATGCTTGAAGGGAAAGAAGAATAGTGATGAAACCCTCAGAAGGGGTGGAGGGTGTGGATGCTTGTGAGGGTGGAAGGGGCACTTTCACAGTGCACTGTTTTGTTATGGTTGTTGTATGGATGTTGTTTTTTTTCTGTATGTCAAAAACCAATAAAATAAATTTATTTAAAAAAATAAAAAAATAGTAGGATTATTATTATTATTATTTGTACACTGATTTTCCCCACTTGTTAATGACCCTCTAGCAGGCCCAGATTAACCCATTGTGTCGCCCTAGGCCACACTCTTGAAGCGCCGCCCCGCTCCGGGGGGCGGGGCTGCTTGCGGGGGGCCCCTCCCTCCTCGCTGCTCGCGCCGGCCCCGCCCCTCTTCCTTCGCTGACTGAAGGAAGAGGGGCGGGGCGCACGAGCAGCGAGGAGGGGCGGGCGCCGCGGCGGGACTTCCCTCCGCCCTCTCCTCTCTTGTGCATCAGGAAGGGGTGGAGGGAAGTCCTAGGCCCCCTCCGCTGCTCGCACAGGTCCCGCCCCTCTTCCTTCACTGTTATTTAATATTTCCTTTATTTAAATATTTGCCTTTACTGTTCTAATTCAGCACAAATCCTAAGTAAAATTAGACTATTTTTGACATTAATATTCAGAAATCTTTACATTATTGGTATGATGGGAATCCAGGAAAAACTGATGTAAGGCTATTGCTGAACATAAACTGCAGCAGAAGAATGAAGACAAGTAAAAGACAATTCTGAGAATGTGGCACAGACAACCCATGTTTTTGCAGGATCTGTATCCACAACTTTGTTAATTCACTTTTGACAAAATATGACATTTCTAGATATTTTCTATGTCCTTCATCATACCTCTACGATATTCTTTTTAAAAATTATTTTTATTAAAAGATTTTTAAAATTATATTAAAAAGTATTTTTTTCAAAAAAGAATTAAGATAAGAATTATATACTAGAAACATAAAAGGTGCTAAGAAAGAGAAAGAAAACGGAACGAAACATAGAGAAGAGAGAAAGATATAAGAAAGAAAAAAGAAACATAGTTTACTTCCAGTTTATCTTCATTCAGCTGCAAGTTCAGCTCCACCCTCAAGCAAAAAACCTTTTTAAATTAGTCTTCAAAACTTAGAATTGGAAAATCCTTTTCTTCTTCATTTCAAAACATTTCACAATGTCTCTTCTTTTAATAAGCAAGTTAATTTATCTATCTCAACCAATTTCGTTATATTTATTGTCCAGTCTTCCATTGTTGGTGCTGCTGTGTTTTTCCATTTCTGTGCATAGAGCAATCTTGCTGTTGTGATCATATATTGCAACAATTAACCATCACAATTTACAGTATATCAGTCATTTTAAGTATAAAAAAAAGTGAGGCTTTAACTGGATATTTCCCCCCCCAAAATTTCTGATCAACTTATGGATTTAAATCCAATATTTCTTGGCACAATTACATGCCCATCACATGTGATAAAAAGACCCCACTTCTTGTTTACATTTCTAACAACTGTTAGAAACCTCATTAAACATTTTAGAAAGCTTTTCAGGAGTCCAATACCATTGGTACATCATTGGACTCTATTGTATTATTAAATAAATAGTTTTTCATGTTAATTTTGACATCCATAATTATGTGTTTCCACACAAAGTCTGGGGGCATATCCTCCATGGATATGGGAGAGAGTCATATTGTTAAGTTATGAGTTTGATTTACTTCAAGGAAAAATGGTGGGTTGGGCAGGACTGTTGAGATACTGTAGCAGTAAGATAATGCAGCATCTAAAGATATTAGCTATAGTAACAGCAGAAACCACAGTGCGTGAAGTCTTGCTGCAACTTGAAATCACGTTTCAAAAGGGTGTATTATTATCTCCTTTGGATTGAAACCTAAGAGTGTTCCTGATTAGGAAACCTAGACATTGACCTGCCAGATTGATTCCCCTCCCTGTTTGATCATTATGAGAGACCACATGTTTTTCAAGTTGTTCTCCTGGCTGTAGGTTTTGACAGCAAAACAATGATTTTATTCCAGAAAGTTTTATTTAGAAGCACTTACACCCCTACCTATACAAAAAGTATTATTTTCTTTTTTCTTTTCTTTTCTTAAAAAATAATGTTTAATAATAGCCCATCAAATGTAGATTGAAAACCATTTAGTCATTTAGAAGCTCTCAGGCTTCTGGAAATGATGATGGTTGTTTTCTCAATTTGGTTGAAATTCAAGTGCTTCTTGACACATTAAAAATATTTCTCATCAAGCATTTAATAAGATAGGAATTAATCCAGGAGAGCCAATAGTGAGGGCTTCTGGGAGCCCCTGGTTTGGTAGATATGGGTAAAGAAGGGTGCTTCCAGACTGAACTTAAATGTGCACCGAAGCAGATTTAGGAAACCCGCTTTGGTACGCATTTAAGTCCCCACACCTCCCTCCAAAACTTGTGCTTTCCAGGGTGTGTGTCTCCAAATACCCTTCTGGTACCTTCCGGGAGGGCACCCAGATACCCAGAAGCCCAATAAAATAAACCCTTAAAGTTTTTTTAAAACTTAACCAGTCGCCATTACAGCTGAAGTCCTTGTCCCCCTCTCCTGGCTCCTCACCACCCCTCTTCTGATGCTCTTCACTCCCCATCCCCTGGCATGTCATTTCTATTGGAGAGGGGTGGGTGCCCTCTTGGTTTCCCGGCCTCATAGAGCCCAAAAAAACCCAAAACAGATGAACGGATTGGGCCCCGGGATCGCATGACACAGTCCTCAGGCCCAATTCACACTAAGTCCACACCTGGAAAGATCTGGATCTTGTCAAAGCGATCCAGGTCTTACTAGGTATCTAATTAATTTGAGACAAAGCAGGGTTTACTTGCTTTGACCTGAATTAATTTGGTTTCACTGGGAGCATCATTTGGATGCCTCCGGTAAAGCCAAGACAGGTCTCAGGTTAAAGGCCTGACTGGATGGTCCTGAAGGATTAAAGCATAAAGATGCGAGAAAAGACGCAAGATAGAGGTACTGAACATAACATCAATAGGAGGAATTGAGATAAATGGGCAGAAGAGGGCAAAGAAGGAAAGGCATGTTGCAAAAGAAAAGAAATGAAAAAGCAAAGAATGGAAGACAGAGAAAAAAGTGTGGATGCTGGGGGGATTACTGTCTGTTATATAAGTCACGAATTGAACGGCTAATTTTCAACCTTTTCTTTTCATTAGTTTCCCCTTTTTGCCATAGTCTCAGGACAACCCCCTTCTTTTACTTTAGCACTTTAACCAAACTATACATTTCAGAAACCTTATCTAAAGTCTCCCTTCCTTAGAGGTGAAGGCACTGTTCCTTGTGGCTAGGTCTGATAAAGCCTTTAAAAAGAAAAGCCATATTTCTTGGACAACCAACTGCAACTGCAAATGTTCATTGCTCATCATCTATTTCTGCATCATATTTGAAAACTGCCTCTGGGAATGACTTGGACCCTGGACAGAAATTCTCTCCCAGTTCAGGTGACTGCAACAGGTTGGCAATGCCTTCAGGAAATACCCATCTGTTAGCAGATGCCAACACTGCTGGATTGCAGATTGTACAGCTGGTTCATGATCTCTCTGGGCAGCTCTGGAGAAAGCAATGTTTGACACAGCGAGGCTACATGTCAAGAGGAAGTGTAAACACATTCAGTCAAAGAGCCGAGCCCTTTCTGATCCCTGGTATCATTTGTATTTCAGTTTCAGAGTAAGGGGAATTGGTGGAATGCAGACAGGATGGGTTAGTTTGAAATTAGGCACTTTGTTCTACAACAAGAAGGAAATCAAGTTACTCCTTTGCTCTGTTGCGACAGAATTCTCACTTCTGAACTTAATTTAAAATGTTTTGAAGACACTGATCTTCATTCAATATTGTTTAGCACAGTGTTTCCCAACCAGTGTGCCATGGCACACTAGTGTGCCGTGAGTGATCATCAGGTGTGCCATGGGAAATTGGCACCCTCCCCCCTTCTAGCAGCCCCCTCACAGGTTTCCATGAAACAAATTGAGCCTCTTCACTTGGAAATGTGTTTTTTAAAAACTATTTTACT
The DNA here is from genome assembly GCA_030556195.1 of Anolis apletophallus. Lineage (NCBI taxonomy): Eukaryota > Metazoa > Chordata > Lepidosauria > Squamata > Anolidae > Anolis > Anolis apletophallus. The sequence goes on from JARBWK010000009.1 coordinate 93,687,766, forward strand.
GGATTTTTCGAGAGTCCGTCCCCCCAGGAACTGTTTATAACAGCTTCATGACTTCCATAGTTAACTGGAAGCAAGTTTCACTCAGGGTGAAATTTCACAAAGGTCTGGAGAACAAGCTCTATGAGGAGCGGCTTGAAGAGTTGGTCATTTTTAGCCTGAAGAAGAGAAGGCTGAGGGAAGACATGATAGCCATGTATAAATATGTGAGAGGAAGTCATATATATGTTTTGTTCATCGAAACAGGCCCAGGTTTCACACTGAGTGTATAAATACATTTAAAAACATATTAACTATACGTATTACTGTGTTAGAGTGTCATTTTGTGTCATTTTGGTTGGTGGTGTGCCCCAGGATTTTGTAAATGTAAAAAACGTGCCGCGGCTCAAAAAAGGTTTAAAACACTGGTTTAGCACAATTTTTAGCATGGCCAGAATGGCTCAAGCTGCTTTGAGGTGGTACAAAGGACAAAATGGTGCACCCCACCGCTCATTCTTTCTGTTAAAGGGGAAAGGACTGCCAGTTGCATTGGTGCCAACATCAATGATGGCACAGGGTTTTCTATCACTACCCAGAATAAGCAGAGTAGTTTGGAGCTTGGGATGACAAGCCATATAAAACACATTGCCCGGTAGTCCACATGAAGGGAATGGCTGTGGGAGCAAGGAAAAATGGTTAAGCAACTGCTGCCTCCAAACATCTGCTGACTGAAACTATTTTCTTATTTTATACAATAGAGCAACCAGACCTAAAATATACAGTCGGCCCTCCACATATGTTGGAGTCAGGAGCACAGGACACTGTGAAAGCTAAAAGCTATAAAGAAACTAGATTCTCTAGGAATGTTTAGGTCTTCCAAACTCTACAGTTGAATTCCACTGGAAGCTGACCATTGAATCTCTCTGGAGGACCTAGAGATTCCAGGACTGGTATTCTCTCTAGAAATTCCTAGGTCCTTCAGCATGACTGGAGGACGTTGACCACAGAGTCACGCCATAGACCCTAGAGATTCCTAGAGAACACGTTAATCATAGGATCACAGTTAGAATGTTAGAGTTGAAAGAAACCACAATGGCCACTCCTGACAGATGGCCATCTACCTTCTGCTTAAAAACCTTCAGAGAAGGAGACTCCACCATGTTCCAAGGCAGCATATTCCATTGCCAAACAGATTCTTCTTATTGTTTAGATGGAACATCTCTACCTGCAATATGAATCCATTGCTTCTTGTTCTAGTCTCTAGATCAGCAGTAAATAAGCTTGCCCCCTCCCCAATGTGACAAATCTACAAAAACCCAAGCTGCAATTGTGGAGAGATAACTGCATTTCTTTTTTACCATTCTGTTTTGGATAGGGAACAGTCCATGAAATTGCACTAATGCTTTATGAAGAAAAACCAAACAGCTTCTGAATCAAAGCATTTCACCCAAAACATAGTGGATGAACTTCAAAAAATAACCACATCATATCAAGCATGAGGATGACTTTCTTTTATCCCTGCCTACTTAAGGACATCCTGGTGCAGGCTTCTTGAACCGCTCATTTCTTCAGTAACCAAACCTCATTGCGTCTCCCATAAGGTTTCATGGGAGGATCATAGCCATTGCAAAAATAGAAGTCTTTATGGTAGTCCTCCTTGTCTCCTAAGGCAGAAGTCAACTTGCCTGCATAATTCACATAATCTGTTTCTTTGGCGTAACCTCCAAATTGCCTAGGAACAAAGGGAAAAACAATATCAGTGGACGATATACAGAGTGCTCTAGAGTAAGCAGTCTAATGAGAGCCACAGAATTTGGAGATATTTTTTTTGGGATCACAATCAATTGTGTTGTGGAGCTAGGGCTCAATGGTTGAAGACATGGAATTTTGGATTAGTTAGGCAGTAGGCACCAGACCCTACCTGATCTTGGAAGTTAAGAGGATCAGCCTTGCTTAGCACTTGGCCAGGAGTGTATCAATGAACACAGTGTGTTGTGGGCTACACTGCACAAAGAACATCCTATGAAATTCATGGGGTAGCCATCCTGAGTCCCCCTTCAGGGGTTGAGAAAGACGGGACACAAATGCTTTAAATAATAAATTAATCAATCAACAGGTGAGATACACAAAACTATGATACGATTCATCCTCTTGTAGTCACTGATGCTCTCTCGCTGAGTTACACCCACAGCAGCTGAACAGGGAAGTGATTTTCCTAGAAACAATGTATGATAAGCTACTCCTGCTGTAAGTATTCAGAGATTGTTCGGTTTAGTGTGGACAGGAGTTGGGGGAGATAAAAGGTGTTGGACTATTTTTAATAATATTCAGCACTATATAGCTTCATGTTTGAACCCTCCTTGAGAGGTGCTGCTATGAAGATTGTCATAGTGTAGGCATTTCAAAATTTATCACCACAACTCTAATTACAGATGCTAGCATCCTCCTGCCAGCAGGGTCACTGGCCACGAGGGAGGAAAATTCTGGGAGCTGTAGTTTTCCAGAAGCTCTAGATCTGCCATGGTCGAACTTCGGCCCTCCAGGTGTTTTGGACTTCAACTCCCACAATTCTCAACAGTGTACTAGCTGTTAGGAATTGTGGAAGTTGAAGTCCAGAGCACCTGGAGGGGCAAAGTTTGTCCATGTCTGCCCTATATGAAGGAGGAAAAGGACTGGTTGACATATAACCCGGTTTGTCTGGGTCAAACCTAATGTGATGGCAGACGTGCAACTGATTCCCCCCCACCCCCAAATAAAATAGAAGCCACCCGAATGAGCCAGCTGAGACTATAATTCTGTGGGAAATTGAGTCTATCTTTCTCCCTGTCCTGTTTTCTGAAGGGACCATCTCTTCTAAAGTTGCAGTAATTTAAATATGGAAATTACACCTTTCTCCTGTTGTTACTACTATGTGCCTTCAAGTTATTTCTAATACATGTCAACCCCATGATGTGGTTTTCTTGGCAGGATTGGTTCAGAGGCAGGTTGCCTTTGAGGATGAGAAAATGTGACTTGCCCAAGGTCTCAATAGCCAAGCAGGGATTTTAACCCAGGCATCCAGATTTGTAGTCCAGTGCTCAAACCATGGTCCCATCTACATTGCCATAAAATAATGCTTCAGAATGCAGTTTAACTGAATTAGATGGCAGTGTAGACTCATATAATCCAGTTCATTATTGAAATGTATTATATGGCCATGTAGACAGGGCCCATTATACCATGCTAGCATGCTAGAAAGTATCAGTCATAGTTACATGGAGCATGGGGGAGAGTGGCTGCTACTAACCTAAACATACAGGACATATGATCTTCTGACACCGTGTCTCATTGTATACTGAAAAGAAGGCTGGAGAGGATTTTTTTACTTTGTGATTCTCCAATAATAACTGCGATGACGCCTTAAAAGGCTGTTATCACATCAAAGAAATGTCGAGGAAGGCATACACGGTACAGAATACAAAACTGATAATTTGCTTCAAAAAGCAAAACATGTCTCATTTACCCTGCCTTTTAACTCATCACTTTTCACAAATAGAAACTTCATCCAATTAGTCAAATGACAAATCTCATACATTCCCAGTTATGGAGTGAGAATTCATGAAAAGAACTTTGGAGGACTTTGGGTGCTTTTTTTTTTAAGAATAGGGGAAGAAAAAAAGTAGAATCAACTCCTATTTGGCCAAGTGTCAGTCATGGCCAGAATCGATATGTGTATTTAGTGCCAATTTCCAGAGATGTCATTCAAGAGAACCATCTACCATAAAGGCATGAAGTGTTATGATGGCTAAGGCAACTGATCTGAAGGGAACATTTGCTGGAAAGCCCCAACATGACATTCCATGTCAGACATTCAGACAGAACGAGGGAATCATGGCTTCATATTCCATTCACGGTGTCCATATAATTAAAGTTGATCCCCAGTCTTTTCTTGGATAGTGTGTGTGTTGGGGGGGGGGGGGAGAAATCCATTTTGAAAGATGATCCTTGACAGCAGACTTTATCATAATAGTCACACTAAAGTTTAGCTCTCTCTTGACATAAGAGTGCCAGTCAAAGGCCACTTGTGTTTGGAAGATCTAGATTGGCATTTCCCTGGATGTGCATAAACCTGCTTCCCAACCGGAAGCATCAGTCAAGAAATTGTTCACGTTCCCTTGGCTTTGTTCAAAAGAACTGTCACATCAAAACTGACAAGCCTGTCTTGTCTCCACAAAGTTATTACAAATAGATTTAGCACTCTACAGTCTGATACAACACTGTTATAAAAGAGGGGGGAGAAATGTTCTAGTAGTTCAGAACTAAAGCTCAAATAACCCAACTCTGCTCCTGAGCCTTGCATTATTTTAATTTCAGGATATTGACAACCATGGCAGATTCTCAGTAACCAGAGCATAAGATAAGTTGTAAAATGGTACCCAGCTTGCTACTCTCCTGACATTTTGTACTACAAGTCCCATAATCCACATTTAGCATGTAAAGAATATACTACTATAGATATAAAAATCTCTATGTTGTAAAGAAAGACATAAACCAACTTTCAATTAACAAAACTAACACTGTATTACCGAAGGCTTTCATGGCCGGAATCACAGGGTTGTTATGTGATCTCTGGGCTGTATAGCCATGTTCCAGAAGCTTTCTCTCCTGACATTTCACCTGCATCTATGGCAGGCATCCTCAGAGGTTGTGAGGATGCCTGTCATAGATGCAGGTGAAACGTCAGGAGATAATATTTTTGGAACATGGCCATACAGCCTGGGAAACACATAACAACCCAAACCTAATATCCGTGCACATATTTAATTGGGACAGGTGGCTAAGCAAAGATACATCCCTTTCTCTGTACATCTGTGTTCTAAACAGTGTCTGTGTCCTGAAAAGGGCGCTCCAACCTAATCGACAAAGAGTGCATAAATCCTCTGCAGAGTAGATCTAAAGATTTAAGGGCTCTAGCTAGGATGGCTAACCTCAGACCCTTTCACACTACACAATTATAGTGCTATAAAGTATTTTCGTTGCCATTGCAACATCCTATAGAATGCTAGGGTTTGTAAATGGAAATACTCAAAAGCTCTGGCTGCAAAAGTGACATATCCGTCTAAACTGCAAACCTCAGCATTCCATAGGAGGTTGTCATGGCAACTAAAGTGGAATATGGATAGTGTGAAAGAGACCCAAATCACACACAAACATGTATCAGAACCTAGATACTGTTGCGGTTTTATATTTAACAATAGTCACCCCTAGGTCAAAAGCACAATACAGAATACGTAGACAAAGCTCTGCTCTTTGAACTCATTTATGCTCAAGAGTTATTTTTCCTTCCAAAGATACACTCTTGGGGAATTGTAAACAAATGAGTACATTGCATAGGTTCAGCAGCATTCCATTACGTCTTTCATAGCAGAGTTCTGGTTACAGGATGGGGATCAACTGAATCTTGGCTGCATATGCGCAGAGAAGAAACAAATGAAAACCTATTAACTTGTGACTTCAGAGCATGTGGCACTTTGCAGTATCGTATAAGTCAAGATGATTAAACTGAGACTGTTGCACCTTGGATATATCATGAGAAGACATGACTCACTGGAAAAGACGGTAATGCTTGGTAATGTAAAAGGTAGTAGGAAAAGTAGAAGACCACCTCACAAATGGTTAGACTCAGTCAAGGAAAACACAGCCATAGGTCTGCAAGACCTGAGTAGAGTTGTTGATTACAGGGTGACTTGGAAATCTCTCATTGATAGGCCTGCCATAAATTGAAGCTGATTTGATACCAGGTAATAAAAAAACACCAAACAAACAATAACAGTAAGCCAACAATGCAATGTTTTGTCCTAGAGGATTTCCCGTTTGCAATATGATGGCCATAAATATTGTTATAATGAATCCATGCCTCCAGAGGTGCAGATTTTTAGAATGTAAAACTGTAAGGAAGGGGAGTATGTTGTCTTCACCATATTCCAAATAGTGACTTTAAGAAAATTATAACTTTCTCAGTCTATAAAGTCTTACGTCATGATCTGGAACACTTGAAAACCAGGATTTTGGCTCATACGAATGCCTTCTACATTCTTCCCCCCTCTCCCCATGAAATCACCTTCCAGATATATAGGGCAACTGAAGCTATGATGGAGAAAGAGGTCTCCTGTATATCCTGTATATCTATGACACTGAACAATAAACAATGCTAGAGGTCCTCATGAAATCTAAAAAGTGGATGACTATACTAAGCTTCTCTCAGAACTGTCTTAGGATACCTACGTTGAGTAAACACTTATTTCCACTCTTTCTTCAATTCGAATGCTTTCATCAGTAGGAGAAGGAGGACTGGCCTGGAATTGACTTGGAATCCGTAACAAGACTTTCACCTTACGCTGCAAGGACCCATCATTTTCAGGAAATACAGTTGTACAGATTGGTGCCATTATCCCCATCCCAGCTCCTAAAAGAAAGAAAAAATGAATCAAAGATTCTATGTCTATCACTTTAAATGCCATAGTTACATGCTACGAATCTTGGGGACTTGTAGCATAGTCAGGTACTTAGTATGAATTTTCTGCTAGAGAGGTCTAGTAATGTAATTTAAAAGAGTAGCTACAGAACTGTAGCAGAGAATTATCACCAAACTATAAATCCCAGGACTCAGGGCTTATCCACACAGGACCTTTATCTTAGGAGCTCCCAGTTCAAAATGGTGGGTGGCCAAATGGTGTCCCCTGAAAACATTGGAGAAATCGCCACAAAGCACTAAAAATGTGAGATTTTCAGTTGCGGGAATATCCTGGTTCTGGCCAGAAAATGCGGATTTTCGAATATCTGTATGTCCCTACACTCAGAAAATACAGGGCTGCTTATATTGGTTTGTTCCCGGGTTATACATGCTGGTTTCGAATTGGTTTTAGCCTAAAAACATGGCAACAGTTGATTAGAGGGCAAAAACTTTATGCTGGCAAGAGAAACGTCATCCTCCACACGTTTAATAAAGTTTGTGACATACAAACCAAGATTTTGCCATGTAATCAACTTTCCCCATGTTTTTATGATAAAAGCAATGAGGAACAGACCTGTACAACCCAAGGATGTCACCCTGTTGTTCCCAAACACAAGTACACGACCAAACCTATCTGGACAGATGGCCATGTAGCTTCTGAATGATAATAATGATGAAGTTGTGTTCCTGGCCCCAAAGTGACAGTTTCTGTTTAATTGTGTAGTCCTGACTTTAAAAATAGTGGTTTTACTCCACAAACTAGTCAGCTTTCACCATCTTTTCAGGATAAAAGCAATAAGGAACAGATATGCATGACCCAGGAACAAAACTCGTATGAACAATGTGCCTATTTACATCTGCGCATCTAAAGTTTTTTTAAAAATGCAGAAATTTCCAGTGGACACCCCATGGGGGCCATCTTACAGGCTTTGAAATCCCATAATGAAGCAGCAAGTCTGGATGTTGCAGGCAGAAATCCTGGGGCCAACAGGTTTGTGTGCAGACCTGCTCTCAGGACCTGGGTTATTTTGCCCCTCATGGAAAACCCGTGATTTGGTGCTGTTTGGAAGTGCCTCCACTTATCATGGAGCTATGGCATTTTAAGTGGTATCAGACTGCAATACAATAACTCTGTATGTATAAATACTTGTGGTAGAAGTAGTGGTGTTTACCCCCAAGCCTTGCAAATATACGATTAAATGGCTGAGGTAGGAAGGGGCAAGACAAAGGAATTTTGGTCCGTGAACTTAATGGGATCATAAAAGGTTTGAAAGTGTCCCTGCCACTTCCCCAAAGCACAGCCTACTGTCCAAAATAATATTCCACCATCACAGAAAGTCAAACCGAGCATATCAGTTGTGAATGGGGGTATGTGAGCATGGGAGGAAGAATCTCTGTGTTATTTGTGATCTCTCCGAGGAGAGCTCCTCACCCATGTCATTGCTCCCTCCAACATATTTGAGAAGTTTCAGCACAGCTTCATTTCTGGCCTCATCAAATGGCTTTTCAGTGAGCTCGACTGTGGCAAACTTTCCACCTTCGTATGTCCTTTCTTCATAGGATACCTCATCCTGGTAAAACACAGTCATTAGACAAATAAATTCCCTGACAGACACAAGCACGATATGTCTTAAAAGAAAAAAGTGAATCTCCACAAACCCTGCTGTTCAAAGCTATATGGCTACCATATTCAATATGTAGTTTTAGAGGGAGAGAAATTACCAATCAATGACACAATTGTTCTACACATTACATTTCCCCCCACATTTATTATCACTCAGGGGAAAGAAAATGCACATCTCCACATACCGGTCAAACAGCAAAGAGAATCAGACCCAATTATTCCTCTAATAGCGTATATTCGAAATATTCCCTCTAATAGCGTGTGTTCGAAATGTTACTGATAGCTGAGGGCTCCTCTAGATGGGACAAATTGGTTGAGAGGTTGTGGTGTTTGTTCTCATTCTTGGGGCTGGGGGAGGAATAATTTTTTTAAAGCCATCTTTCACAACATTTCTGGTCTCTTGGACAATTTTCTGGCAATTCCAAGAACTAGGTGTAACAATTTATCCCCACTCTTGAATAAGTTCATTTTTAATTGGGAGGTGTATCGAAAAAAAAAGGTTTGGCCTTGTCTTCTTTCCATTTCACCCCACACTCTCTTTCTCTATCATTATAGTACTATAGTTCATCAGTGAAAATGGCCCACTGCACTATAAATTTGCAAATTTAGAAAAAACCGGAGAAGAGAAAATTTATCAAACTCTTGCCCCAGGTTTCTTTTTTCCCTGAATGGGAAGAACCTAGTACAAATCCAAGAAATCCCTAGAAGCAGTCCTCCAAAAGAATGGATTGAGAAGATGAGGGAGTGATAATAAACTGCAGATTCCAAGGAGCTACAAGAAGAACTAAAGCAGTGGTTCTCAACCTGTGGGTCCCCAGATGTTTTGGGCAACTTCCAGAAATCCTAACAGCTGGTAAACTGGCTGGAATTTCTAGGAATTGTAGGCCAAAACACCTGGGGACCCAATGCTGAGAACCACTGCTTTAGGCCAACCTGGGGAAACCATAAGAAACCAGGTGATGGGAGAATTCCTGAAGCAGCTCAATAAAGAATACAAAGGCTGACTGAAAATGAATGTCAGTTGGATTAGAAAACCAGTGGTGAAGGACAGAATGGGAATGTTAGGGAAGTCATGACTGATTGGTACCCTGAACAGAGATGCTTCTAGAAAGGTATGGAGTAGGTAAAGGGAAACTCCATCTCCCACTTTATCTCTGCATTTCCCATATATATGGGTGGAAAAGGTGGGAGTTGTAGTCCAACATATCAGAAGGATACTAGGTTGGAGAGAGCTGGATACACACTCAAGAAGAAGTTAGACTGGCTTATCAAGTTCAGCACTTTCTTTACCACAGAGCCACCCGCCTCCACCAAAAAAACCCAAAACCAACCCAAACAAACCCAGGGACATAAAAAGCTATTTATTTTCAATGTATTGTTGGCTTTCTACAGAATCACTGTTTGAGTTTTCAAGGTTGTAATGTTCCAGAAGCAATTGACGTTTCACCCACATCTGTGGAGCCATCCTCAGATTAGAATTGATCACTGTGGTTTATATATCTGTGAATTCAGAAAGAACTCTAGTCTGTTTCAGGCAAGTGTAATGCTGCAATTGGCCACCTTGATTAGAATTGATCACTGTGGTAGTGATTCAATCCATTGCGCACTGGATGAAGAAATAACTTGTGTTATCTGTCCTGGTCCCATAGGCAAATTTATTTTTGTAAAATTACTCCAAGGTTAGTGCTGCATGAGAGAGGGATAAATGTATCCACATCTACATTCTTTACCCTATTTTTCAAATCTGTGTCACAGCTTTCCAAAAGTCAATGCCCTCCAGATCCTTTAGACCACAATGGTCATCCTGGGCAGAGATGACACAAAATGTAGTCCAGCATAGCTGGAGGGTGCCTGAGCACTTGACTGTTACATATACTGTATTTTTCATTATAATATCACAATTTTATGTTCAGTCTCTTTTGTAACAGCTTCTCGCATTGATTTTACCCTTTTCATTGCTGCTGGCAAACTGAGCGAATGTTTTCATCATACTCTTAAACCACAATGTCAGTCTATGTCATGGCTGCTATAGCAAGCCAGACAAAAATGTTCAGTGGCTTTTAAAATATGTCAAGAGCTTTTGCTGGTTATAAATTTGTATTTGCTTTCATTGTTTACATGTAAATGCATAAGGCAATCAAATATTGATTGCCCTGCCACCAGCTCCTCTATAAGTACTCATGGTCATTGTTTCAACAAAACAAGATAAAGGCAATAGCAGTTGTTAAACAGGTTCTTTCAGCTGGGCCTCTTGAGAGCAGTGTGCGTGTGGATTTGACAAGCTACTGAGAAGAGAAAGGAGATAAAGGACAGCCACAGATCATATAATCTCAGCACCTGATGTGCTGCTGCTGTGAGGTTGCTGGTTATTCTGGAATAACACAAGACTCAAACACAAGATATAGGCTTTGGTCAATGTTTCTGTAGAATGACATATCAGAACTGAAGTCATTCCTTTTTTAAAAAAATGTTGCCGAGCGAAATAGAAATTCAAAATGCAGGGCTGGTGTGGTTTTCTAGCTGGCACATTCCAGTTGATGTTCATAAGGCAGGACCACAGGTAACATATGATTAGAATCATTCCAGAGAGCCTATCTAATTCCAAATCCTGCTATTTACCAGGAGCCCAATGGATAGTTTTAGGAAGCCTGTGAACAGGACAAGAAAATAATTTCCCTCGCCTGCAACATCTATAACGAGTCCCTTGGCTTTTGAATCTGCAGGTGGTTGTATCTATCCTTATTTATTTTGTGTCAAAAGCATTGCATACATAAATATAAAAACTGATAAAAAATAGAAGAAGCACAAGTGGCTAAATAATTTTGACCAAAAGCAGGCAACAGTGACCACATTGTCTGTAGCTTTAAACAATTTTTCCTCGGTACGTGAGGCAAGGCATTGTGGACAAGCATAAAGGTGTGGAGTTGTTTGTTCGACTCCACCATTGCATAAGGTGGAGGATTCTTTTAGGTAGTCCCATTTTGCCAGGTTGTCTTTGGATCTGCCTACTCCACTTCTGAGTCTATATCTATACTAAAACAATTATAGCAATTTTGTGAGATATTTGCCCTTCTCTGTCAGAGAGCTCTAGTGCCACAACAACTACAAATCCCAGGATTTCATAGGATGAAGCTATGGCAGTTGATATAGTATCAAAAAACAGACCATCAGAAGTGCCAAAATTTGAGAGGAAATCCAGATGCACTGCTTGTTCTAAATAATTGATTTCTTTTAAAATGTTAAACAACACAAGGCAATTAATGCTATCTATTTAAAATGTTCCTTCCCACATACTTCAAGAAAAGACAATTTGTCTTAATTTTGAGGGAGAAAAGGGAGGCTTTCACATCCCACAATTATAGTGCTGTGATTCCATTTTAACCATCATGGCAAAATTGTATGGAAATTTGGGATTTGTAGTTTAGTGAGGCATGAGAACTACGTGACAGAAAAAACAAACAAGCACCCATCTCTAAACTGCAAATCCTATGATTCCACAGGATGGATCCGTGGCAACAAAATGGAATTATAGCACTGCAATAGGTTGTGCAAAAGATGGTCTGAGGAACTCAAGAGAGTATTGGGAGGGTTCAAAACAGCCTTGATGCCACTGCTGTTCTATGGGCTTGAGCAGTTCCAACAATTGTCATTGTACATTATATTCATCTTTGCATCTTGCTCCCTAGAAAGAAGGGGGAAATCTATGTAAATAAAAATGTAATGTTCATTTGCGGGATTAACATAACTCAAAAGCCACCGAATGAATTGACACGAAATATGGAAACAATACACCTATCAGGCCAACGAGTGACCATCACTCATACAAACATTGAAAAACACAACAGAAGGGTCTTAAAAGGCCAAAAAGCAAAAAGACGTTACAGCGCATGCGCAAAAACAACTCCCCCTGGCAAGCAAAACACACAATAGCATATACATACTCTCTTTCGGACTACAGCTCCCAGCATCCCCTAGACCAGGCCCTTTAGGAGAGGAAGATGATCCAAATGCACTGCTTCTAAGATGCAAGCTTTCTTCTCCTTGGATTTGAGAGCATCCCAATCCTTGCATATTTCCAAGATAGATAGGTAGGTAGATTGATCAGGAGGACTGCTGGGAGTTGCAGTCCAATAATAGGTAGAGAAGGCAGAAAGAGGAGAAAAAGGAAAGGAAAGGGGGGAAAGGAAAAAGAGAAGGAAGGAGAGAATGAAAGAAAAAAGACAGAAGGCAAGAAAGAGGGAAGGAAGGAGAGAAAGAAAGAACAGAAAGAGGGAGGGAAGGTTGGCCATAGCAGCGCGTGGCTTGTACAGCTGGTATGATTATACACGAGAAGTGGAAGAGGAAAATATTCATATTGATCTTGATCCGAATAGAAGGAGGGAACCTTTCCAGCTGTGAAACTTGCATGCTTTTCTTTGTGGAAGGAAGAGGTATGACTTATTTATTCCAGGATTTTACCCCGCCATAACACTGCTTAAGCTAATATAATATGCCACTTGGCCCTAGCAGTGAGCTCTTCACTTATTACTCTTTAGTCCGAAATTAGTTTCATACAGGGAGGAGAAAATGAAGATATTACAAATCATGCCGTTTTATTTTTATTGAATGGCTGTAGCCACAAGACTACCCAAGGGAGCTGTAGAAGATTTATGAGATGCTTTTCGCTACAAGTCTTGATGTGTAAAATGCTATGGCAAACCACATGGTTTCTCTGCAGATAATTGTGTATAATTATCTCTACCACAAACATAACTGGCATGCTTCCCTGCATGTTTCCTGAGGATATTTTGTGCTTTCCCATCTGCACCCCAGGCAAAATTCAGCAGGTGCTATTCAGGTCATCATCTCCAAGCTGAGAGTTGGTGGCCTGCCATAAAAATGATAGCAAGCCTAATGCCAAATTACTGTGGGACTAGACTGTGTAGTAAGGATATATATATGAGTCAGCTTCTCCCTTATCCAACTCTGGAGATTTTTTCTCCAGGATTTTGTGCAGGGCACCTGCCAAATAAAGCAAATGCTAGTGACCCAAATTGGGCAGAGTCTCATAGTGAAATGGCAAGATGATGCACACATCCCCATCGGGTACTAATGGAAGTGAGGCGGGATGGTGACCTTCTCAGTGTTAGCACCCTGCTTATGCCATGCCCTTTTCTAGAAGTTCATCTGGCACTTTCTTGATAGCCATTTCAATGTCAGGTGAGAGAAACCTTTCTGGCCCCTGCATTTAACCACTGAATATTTTAATCTAGTTTAAATACTCTATTTTAATTGTGGAATTTGTTGTGTGTAAGTCGCCCGGAGCACTAACGTGGAGGGCGACTCAGAAATAATAAAGTCAGTCAGTCAGTCAGTTATTTTCCTAGGCCAGTAGAAGTTGTGACATGTTTTGATCCACTGTATTTTATCTGTGATTTGGCTGACACTCTAAATCCAGTTAAGGATGGGGTATTTTAAGGCTATGATATAATGCATTACTAAAGGGGTATGTTTGGCTTTATATATATACTAGCTTGGGGACCCGGCAGTGCCCGGGTCATTTGAGAAGTGTAGCAGGATGTAGAGTGGGTCATGGGGGCTCTGTGTGGCAAGTTTGGTCTTGATCCATCAGTATTGGGAGTTGCAGTGGTATCATGAAATTACTGAAGGTAGTGCAAGTCCCATCATCTGTGGTCCACCCTCCTCCAACCTGCAGCAGGATGTAGAGTGGGTCATGGGGGCTGTGTGTGGCAAGTTTGGTCTGTATTGGTGAATGGATGAGGGTTGCATTGCTTTGAGGAAGTGAGTGAGGTACTTCAACTCCTATCATCTGTGGTCCAGGATGTAGAGTGGGTCATGGGTACTCTGTGTGCCAAGTTTGGGGCTGGTCTCTGATTTGTAGGGGCTGCAATGTTCTGTGGGAAATGAATTGGGTGAAGGTACTGCAAATCCCATCATTTGTGAGCCATCCTGCCATAAACCGCAGCAGGTTTGTAAAGTGGGCCATTGGACCTCTGTGTGCCAAGTTTGGTCCTGATTCGTCATTGGTGTGGGCCACAGTGCTCAAAGGAAGTGAATTAAAGTACTGCAAGTCCAATCATCCATGGTCCATCCTCCCTCAAGCTGCAGCAGGACGTAGGGTGCACCTTGGGGGGTCTGTGTGCCAAGTTTGGTCTTTATTGGTGTTTGTTGGGGGCGGCAGTGGTCTGTGGGAATAGAGGGATGTGAAAATACTACAAACCCCATCATCCATTGTCCGCCCTCTCCCGAACTGCACCAGAACGTGAAGGCAGTCATGGGGGTTATGTGTGCCAAGTTTGGTCTCGATCAGTAATTGGATGAGGGTCTCAGCGGACTTGGGAAGTGAGTAGAGGTACTTTAAGTCCCATCATCCATGGTCCAGCCTCCTCTAAACTGCACCAGGACGTAGAGTGGGTCATGGGGGCTGTGTGTGCCAAGTGTGGTCTGTATTGGTCCTTTTTGGTGGCCACAGTGGTGTGTGGGAACCAAAGTGTTTGAAAGTACTACAAATCCCATAATCCGTGGGCCATCTCCCCCAAACTGCACCAGGTCATAAAGGGGGTCATGGGGGTTATGTGTGCCAAGTTTGGTCCGGGTCCGTCGCTTGTGCTGTTCGCAGTGGCCTGTGAAAGTGGCAGCCAATCAGAAAGCTGCCACATATCCTTCCGCCCTTCCGCCCTCCGCACACATACAAACATTCCACTTTATTATATACTAGCTTGGGGACCCGGTGGTGCCCGGGTCATTTGAGAAGTGCAGCAGGATGTAGAGTGGGTCATTAGGGGGTTCCTGTGTGCCAAGTTTGGTCTTGATCCATCAGTATTGGGAGTTACAGTGGTATCACGAAATTACTGAAGGTACTGGAAGTCCCATCATCTGTGGTCCAACCTCCCCCAAATTGCAGCAGGATGTAGAGTGGGTCATGGGGGCTCTGTGTGCCAAGTTTGATATTTATCGGTCTTTGTTAGGGGCCACAATGGTCTTTGGGAAGCAAAGCGCTTGGAAGTACTACAAATCCCATAATCCGTGGTCCATCTTTCCCAAACTGCACCAGGACATAAAGGGCATCATGGGGGTTATGTGTGCCAAGTTTGGTTCAGGTCCGGCTGAGGCCTAGTCAGGAGAATCAAGTTGAGGGAGCCTTACTGTCAATTCAGGCTGAGGGCTAGTTTTTAAAATCAGCTGAAGGAAGCGTTTTTGTAAAGAACTCTGTCTGGCACCTTTGAGATTTGGGATGTTGGAATGCTGGCCAATCCATGGTCCATCCTCCTTCAAACTGCACCAAGATGTAAAGTGGGTCTTGGGGGTTCTGTGTGCCAAGTTTGGTTTTGTTGTCTCATTGTTGGGGGCTGCAAAGTGTATTGGACCTAAACTCCCACCATGCCTGACTGGCTCAGGCCTTTTCCTTACTTCCCTCTGGCACTTTTGAGTCTCGGAATGTTCGCGTTGGCTGGCCAATGGGAGTTGTTTATGCAAATAACCCCACAGTGGGAGCCAATCTGAAAGCTGCCACATGTCCTTCCGCCCTTCCGCCCTCCGGACACATAAAAACATTCAGCTTTATTAAGGTATACAGATAGATACAGATACAGATACAGATACATACATACATACATACATACATACATACATACATACATACACATTGTGAGACAGCCAGAGAATTTGGGGGTGGCTTGTACAAATGAAGAAAACTGTGTGTTTCCAAGTACAAAAGGCACATCTGGACTTTGGTCTACCTCTGGGAGTTAGGAGCGTTGATATTTATGGGAGGGAATATTTATATACGGGATCAGCTTGTGCCTGAAGCCTCTAGTGAGGAGTCAGGGGATAAGTTGCCTCAGAGCCATGAACAGGAGGGAATTCAAGATCTAAATCTGGATATAGAGACTTAGTTCCAGAGCCAGAGGCACCAGAGGAGAGTGGAAATGTGGCAACACCTCAACATGTAGAGACGGAGCAGGAGCAAACTCAGGGTCAGGCTTTGTCTCCACTCAGCCATCAGCTGCTCCTGTGCAGACTCCTAGCTCACCTGTCACCAAAACAGTACAGGTGACAGAGGCTAAGATTTGTCTTAAAGGAAAGGTTTAGAAGGGCTCATTTAGCTGCAAGGGATCAGCAGAGAGGAACTGTTGAAGTTCAGTCAGGATCTACAGTAGCTTGCAGCAAAAGCTAGGGTCCAGTTGTGGGAGCAACTTGCATTCGTGGTGTACCTACTGGTTGCATTACACTGAGATTTCCAAACCACTGCTTTGGATTATCATTGACCTGTTTGCTCCAGCCTTGGCTTGTGCACTAGAATTGTGGACTATGCTTTCTCTGGATTATCCTTGGACTTGGCATAGTGACTTTGGTGAATATTATTCCCAGTGTGTTCCTGTACGTTGGTGTGGCTGTTATTTAACTGTTGGGACACCTGATATCTGGGGTTAGCCAGCACAGTTTGTTACTTTTGGACATAATTGGCCTCTGATGTTATGTAACCTCAGATTATGGCAGCACATAGTCCAGCTCAATGATAAACTCATTGTAATTATGAAATGGTGTTTAAAAACCACCTCTGGAGCCTGTACTAAGACTGTCAATGACACACACTTCCCACACTTTTAATATTATGGGCTGAGTGGTTTTCCATTCAACCTCAACAAAACCCAGAACTGCTTAGCTACCTTAGGAGTCTCTAAGACAGTGTTTCTCAACTTGGGGGTTCGGGACCCCTGGGGAGGTCACAAAGGGGTTTTTAGAGTGGTCAGCAAAGACCATCAGAAAACACATTTTTTCTGATGGTCTTAGGAACCGCCTATCCTTCTCTTCCTTTTTGGAAACAGACAGCGAATCTTCCCAACAAAAGCCCTCCTCTGCTGTGATTAGCTGGCCTCTCAGCCAAGGGGAGGGCTGCTTCTGATACTCCAAGAGGGGAGGGAAGAGTGAATTGAGTTGTTTCATTGTCGCACTGAAGACTTGGCTCTTTGGCGGAGTGTTTGATTGGTTTTAATGATAATTTAAGTGTTTTATTGATTTATTCTGTAAGTCGCCCAGAGCACTATTGGTGGAGGGCGTCTAAGCAAGTAATAAATTGATTGATTGATTGAAACTTTGGCCCTCTAGGTGTTTTGGACTTCAACTCCCACAATTCTTAACAGCCTACCAGCTAGGTTGCTACAAGTTGTATGACCATGTTCCAGAAGCATTATCTCCTGACATTTCACCTGCATTTATTAAAGGTAACCTCAGAACTTGTGAGGTTTATGTGTTGTCAAAGGCTTTCTTGGTCGGAATCACTGGGTTGCTGTAAGTTTTTTGGGCTGTGTGGCCATGTTCCGGAAGCATTATCTCCTGACGTTTTGCCTGCATCTATGGCAGGCATCCTCAGAGATTGTGACGACCTGTGAGGATGCCTGCCATAGATGCAGGCAAAACCTCAGGAGAGAATGCATCCGGAACAAGGCCATACAGCCCGAAAAACTTACAGCAACCTTGTGGGGTCTGTTTAAAAGTGGAGTTTATATATCTGTGTAATGTCCAGGGTGGCAGAAAGAAGTCTTGTCTGTTGGAGGCAAGTGTGAATGGGCAAAAGTATGATAGCTGGGACCCTAAGCTATGCTACTTGCGCAATGCGGGTCAGAATTAATGAAAGGAAGATGTGCGCAATGCGGGTCAGAAAGGGGGGGGGGCGACGACAAACAGCCAAGCTTAAGGTGAGTGAAGTAATGTTAGAGTTCTTTACTGTTAAATAATAAACAATGGCTTACGAAGACGGTAAATGGGATAGAAATGTTTCCTCTCCCCCTTTCTGGCGAACAATGTTCCCACAACTCTGACGCAGCTATGTCTCTCACTCACTGCGCTGTCTCGCGCACGTGTTCCCCTCATTCATTCAGACCCGCGTTGTGCAACCAGTGTACAGTCTCAGGAGCTATCATATTTTTGCCTGTGAATGTTCCAATTGATTAGCACTGAATGGCCTTGCAGCTCCAAAGCCTGGGGGGAATCCTTTGTTGGGAGGTGTTTTCTGGCTCTGATTGTTTCCTGTCTGGAATCCCCCCCCCCTTTTTAGTGTTGCTCTTTATTTACTAAAGTTTTCAAATTCCGGTAGCCAGATATGGTTCATTATCATGGTTTTCTCCTTTTTGTTGATATTGTCCGCATGCTTCTGGATTTCAGTGGCTTCTCTGTGTAGTCTGACATGGTGGCTGCTAGGAATTGTGGGAGTTGAAGTCCAAAGCACCTGGAGGGCCAAAGTTTGCCCATGCCTGGTGTAGATTGCACCCTTAAGACAACTTTTCCAGGGGCTGGTGTGCAGAACCATCCTCCCCAGATCCCAACCGTGGGAAAGCTTGGAAAAGGCCCTAGGCTGGCTCTTTCCCTCGCTCCCTCCCTCCCTGGCGTTTCCTACCTTCTCCCCTTGGCTCAGCACTCGGCAGGGCCAGACCTCCGCCGAGCCAAACAGGGAATTCTTGATCATGCCAAACATGGTGTAGCTGGCCTTGGTTGGCCGCAGCCCTTTCCGTCCAGCTGGGCTGTCGCTCCTTTTGCCGCTGGCACTAAGGGGAAGGGGGAGGAAGGAGGAAGGACTCCGCCCTGGTAGATCCAGAGGTTGGGCAGCTGTAGGCTCAGCCCAGGCGCGGAGGAGGAAGAGGAGGAGGGGCAGCCTTTGCCCAACGCAGCTGGATGATCCACAGAGCTGTCCAGAAGGAAGGAGAGAGAGAGAGAGAGAGAGAGAGAGAGAGAGAGAGAGAGAGAGAGAGAGAGAGAGAGAGAGAGAGAGAGAGAGAGAGAGAGAGAGAGACGGACGCCCAAGGGGCCCCTCCCTCCTTCCCTGCCTTGGTTGTGCTCTTGTGCCAATCAACCAAGCGGAGAGGAAAGCCTTGGGGTGCATCTACGCCAGTGTTTCTCAACCTGGGGGTCGGGACCCCTGGGGGGGGGGGTCATGAGGACCTGTCAGACGGGTCGCCAAAGACTATCTGAAAACACAGTATTTTCTGTTGGCCATGGGGTTTCCATGAGGGAAGTTTGGTCCAATTCTATACTTGGCAGGGTTCAGAATGCTCTTTGATTGTAGGTGAACTATAAATCTGAGCAACTACAACTCCCAAATGTCAAGGTCTATTTCCCCCAAATTTCACCACTGTTCACATTTGTGGATATTGAGTATCAGTGGATTTGGTACAGATCCATCATTGTTTGAGTCTACAGTGCTCTCTGGATGAAGATGAACTACAATTCCAAACTTCAAGGTCAATGACCACCAAACCCTTCCAGAATTTTCTGTTGGTCATGGGAGTCCTGTGTGCCAAGCTTGGTTCAGTTCCATCGTTGGTGGAGTTCAGAATGCTCTTTGATTGTAGGTGAACTATAAATCCCAGCTACTACAACTCCCAAATGACATCACCCCCCCCCCCCCCCAAACCCACCAGTATTCAAATGTGGGCGTATTGCGTATTTGTGCGAAATTTGTTCCATTGAATGAAAATACATCCTGCTCAGGGATGTAGCCGGGGCTAAGGGGGTTTCACCCACCCCCCGGAATTCTCAGGCCTTACTGGTACATTATTTAAACTGTTATGTTTATTCATATCATGATCTGATCACCATGCTCATTATATCCCACATTAATGGGGTTATTGGGATAACAATACAAAAGGTTTGCTAGGGTGGACCCTCTTCCACCCAGTCTCAGCCCCCCCCACAAACCAAACTCAGCCCCCCCCGAAACAAAATCATGGTCACTGCCCTGATCCTGCATATCAGATATTTACATGACAATTCATAACAGTAGCAAAATACTGTTATGAAGTAGCAACAAAAATAATTTTATGGTTGAGGGTCGCCACAACATGAGGAACTGTATTAAGGGGTCGCGGCATTAGGAAGGTTGAGAGCCACTGATCTACGCCATCCAATGAATGTCAATGATGTGGCTCAGTATTATGGGATCTGTGGTTTGGTGAGGCACCATCCCTCTTTGGCAAAAGGAAGCTGAAGACCATGTACAACCACAACTCCCTTGGATTCCATCCCATTGAGCTGGTGGCAGTGAAAGTGATTTCAAACTGCACTCATTCTATCTACAGTATATACGTAGATCAGGGTTTCTCATCCTTCCTAATGCTGCGGCCCCTTGATACAGTTCCTCCTGTTGTGGTGACCCCCCAACCATAAAATTATTTGCGTTGCTACTTCATGACTGTAATTTTGCTACGGTTATGAATCCTAATGTAAATATCTGATATGCAGGATGAATTTTCATTCCCAGGACCAAATATGGCACAAATGCCCTATATGGTTCTGGCCCAGCTTACTTGTCCAAACGCATCTGCCTCTATGTCCCATCTTACAGCCTAATATCATCTGGGGAGGCCCTGCCAGTATCGCAAATGCAGTTGGTGGGGACGAGAGATAGGGCCTTCTCGGCAGTGGCCCCTCACCTATGGAACACACTCTCAAACGAGAGAAGATCAACTCCATCTATCCTGGCTTTCAGAAAAAAGTTAAAGTTGTGGTTCAGGGACCAGGCCTTTGGGCAGCAGATGTAATTTGCACTTTTGGACATTGACTGGATTAGTGTAGCGGTAGATGACAATGTGCTTTGCTTTATGGTTTTAACTATTGATGTACATATTGATTTTAATGACTATGTAATGGTTTTAATGTTTTATATGCGATGTTGATTATATTGTTGTATTTGATCATATTTCTGTATTGTGGTGTAGTGGCCTGCAGTGCTGCGAATGTAAGCTGTGCTGAGTCCCCCTTCGGGGGTGAGAAGTGACGGGGGGGACAAATACCATAAATAAATACACCTAATTTTGAATACTGGTGGGGTTGGGAGAGGAGGATTGATTTTGTCATTTGGGAAGTCTGACTTGGTCATGGTAGTCCACACTCTGGTTACATCCTGTATAGACTACTGCAATGGAGTTGCCTTTGAAAACTGCTCGGAAGCTTCAAATGGTCCAACATGCGGCAGCCAGGTTACTAATGGGAGCTGCGCTTGGGGAGCATAGAACTCCACTGTTGCGCCAGCTCCACTGGCTGTCAGTTTGCTACTGGGCACAATTCAAAGTGCTGGCTTTAGCCTATAAAGCCCTAAACGTTTCCGGCCCAGCTTATCTATCCAGATGCATCTCCCTCTATGAACCTTCTAGGAAGTTAAGATTGTCTGGGGAGGCCCTGCTCTCGATCCCACCTTCGTCACAGGCACGCCTGGTGGGGACGAGAGACAGGGCCTTCTCAGTGGTGGCCCCTCAGCTGTGGAACTCCATGCATAGGGATAATAGATCAGCCCCCTCCCTCCTGACCTTTTGGAAAAGATTGAAAACCTGGATCTTTGAGCAAGCGTTTGGAACTTCAGCGTGACCAGATAAACTCAAATTCGAATATGAACACAGAATGGCTAAGACGATGTGAACGGATGAGGAATTGAACTAGAAGACATTGTTTGTATAGATTCTTATAGTTTTTATTGATCCTATGGTTTTTATATGTATTTATGATGTGATTTAATTGCTTTTAATCTATATCTCTATTTCTATCTCTATCTCTCTCTACATATGGCATGTAATTGTTGCCAGCCTGTACACCACCCCGAGTCGTCTTCGGGCTGAAATGAGTGGGATAAAAATGACATTAAATAAATAAATAAATTTGGGAGTTGTAGTTGGGGCAGGATTAATTTTGTCATTTGGGAGTTGTAGTTGCTGGTATTTACAATGAACCTACAATCAACGAGAATTCTGAACTCCACCAACGATGGAATTGAACCAAACGTGGCATACAGAACTCCTATGTCCAACAGAAAATACTGGAAGGGTTTGGTGGGTACTGACCTTGAGTTTGGGAGTTTTAGTTCACCTACATCCAGAGAGCACTGTGGACTCAAACAATGGTAGATCTGGACCAAACTTGTCACAAATACTCAATATGCCCAAATGTGAACAGTAGTGGAGTTTAGGTAAAATAGAACTTGACATTTGGTAGTTGTAGTTGCTGGGATTTATATTTCACCTACAATCAAGGAGCATTTCTAACCCCACCAAGGATAGAATTGGGCCAAACTTCCCACACAGAAACCCCATGCCTTTAAGGGACTTGCTGGCGCAAGCATCCCTCCAGCTTCGCACGCTCTCCCTCACCCACACATGCATACAACACTGCCATGTGCTGGGAATGCCTTCTCTCCCCTCCCTGCTTGGAGTCTCAGAAATAGCCCTCCCCATGGCTCATGGGCCAGCCAATCACAGTGGAGGAGGGCTGGGATTTTTCCAGTCTGTTTCCGAAAAGGAAGAAAAGGACAGGTGGAGATATCTTCAACCTTCTCTGCCAAAGGGGTTTCTAAGACCATTGGAAATATATGTTTTCTGATTGTCTTTGGCGACACCTCTTAAACCCCCTCGCGACCTCCCCAAGGGTCTCGACCCCAAGGTTGAGAAACACTGATCCACACCATCAAATGAATGCCAATGACATGGCTCTGTATTATGGGTTCTGTGGTCTAGTGAGTCACCATCACTTTTTGGCAAAGGAGACTGTGTAAAACGACAACTCCCTGGATTCCATAACATTGAGCTGCTGGTAGTTAAAGTGATGTCAAACAGCACTCATTTTACAGCAGGCATGGGCAAATTTTCTAACTTGGGCTGCATGCCGGGCCTGAGCAGGCTGGGAGGGAGGGGTGGATGGGAGAAAAAAAAGTATATCCATTAGACCCTTTATTGCCTAGTCCTGATATAGAATCCTAGAGTTGAAAGAGACCTCCATGGGCCATCCAGTCCAAGCTCCTGCCATGCAGAGAGGCACAATCCAAGCATTCCAAAAAAGAGGTGTAGGGTGTCCTACAAGCAACCCCAGAGAAAAAAGCAAGAGCAGGGTGCACAAGAATCACAATAAGTGTATCTTCATCAATATTTTTATTATTCAATAATCTTTCAAGGATCTCAGAAGGGAAAGTGGAATCAATTGTTCAAAATATCCAATATTTCAATGTCGCAGTCAATTCCGAAAAAATAAGTATTCAATCATCAGCATATTCAGTCATTTCAAAAATCATAACTATAATCCGGAATATAATGCGACTAAGACCAATGGTCAGAAATCAAAAGGCCTCGCCGTTTCTCCAGGACTGACCCGGCTTCATCGGGACCTGGAAATTCAATCGGTTCCAAAACAAAATAATCCCACTGGTCCGTGCAATCCAAATTAATTATTTCAATATTACGATATCACGAGTGGACGCAGCCACTACTCCATATTCAATCAACGGACCGTTGATTGAATATGTCACAATCAATGACTGCAACATTGAAATATTGGATATTTTGAACAATTGATTCCACTTTCCCTTCTGAGATCCCTGAAAGATTATTGAATAATAAAAATATTGATGAAGATACACTTATTGTGGTTCTTGTGCACCCCACTCTTGCTTTTTTCTCTGGGGTTACAATCCAAGCATTCCCCAATAGACAGCCTCTGCGGAAAGGCCTCCAGAGAAGGAGACTTCACTACACTCCAAGGCTGCCTATGCCACTCTCCAGAAAGTTCTTCCTAATCTTTTCAGTCACATTTCTTTCCCTGCCATTTGATATCATTGCTCCCTTGTGTCCTGGTCTGTAGAGAAGAAGAAAGCCAGCCCCGCCTCCTCCTCCTCAATGGAACACCCTTTAAAATCTTGAATTATGGTTCTCATGTTCCCATTATGGTTCTCAAGAGAAAGAAGGAAGGGTGGAAGAGAAGGATGGAAGGAAGGAAGAGTGGAAGAGAATGGAGGGAAGGAGGGAGAACACAACTGGAGAACACCTCAAAGAATACACTGGGACAAATGGGGATATGTCTCCAAGTGCATGTTGTTATTATTGTTAATAATAATAATAATACACTTTATTTATATTCCACTTTATCTTCCTGGAGAGACTCATAGCGGATTACAGTACATATAAGGCAAACATTCAATGCCTTTTCTACAAACCATGACATACAATACACAGATAAGGTAAAGGCTTTCCCCTTTTTCAATTTCCGGCATCTGGAAGCGATGCTCAACTTCTGGTTCAGGGAGGTTGTTGTTCTGTTTCCCATGCCGAAGGAGCCTGCTATTCATGGACATTTCTGATCTTGTTGCCAGCATATCTGCATGGGGCATCCTTTTACCTTCCCACTGAGGTGGTACCTATTGATCTACTCACATTGCATGCTTTCAAACTGCTATGTTGGCAGGAGCTAGGACTGACAGTCAAGCGCTTCCCGCGACTCGCGTCTTTGAACTGTTGACCTTCCGGTCAGCAGCCTTTCCTGCAGCTAGCAGCTTTAACAGCTGTGCTTCTGCAATCGTTGTTGTTGTTTTGAAACAAGCCCAGTATGTTTCTGCCTATGTATAAATTCCAGTCACTTTCTGCAGGGGCAACATACAGTATAGCAGCAGAAATGTGTGGTGCTGAAAATCTCTTACCATTTTCCCATTCATGTTCTTTCAGCCCAACAAATGAAATGAGATTTTGAGCTCCAGAAAATTCCTCTGCTGGATTGTATACTGACCTTGAAGGTGGCCAGTCACGTTTCTATATAGGTCAAAATGCATTGGGCTTTTTTTGAAAATAAAAACAATAATAAACCATAATTGAGCACTTGGAAATGCATCTTCCCTTTTGCCCCCTTCGATCCAATTTTAAACACATAAGTGGAAAAAATGATAAATTTAAAATGAAAGTGACTTGAGATACTGCAATGTATTGGTTTGTTGGGCAACCACTCTCATGATCAAGACTGACGACATTGCTGGCTTCAGGATTCTAGAAGCTGAACCTCAGAAGAAGTAACCTTTCAAAGTGTTGATAAAATCCTGTGTAGGAACTGGCATGCAATCAACTCTGAGTGGGAAAAGATCATGTGTGGCAAGCTGGGCATATGTTGCTGATGTCCAGAAGCCAAGAAATGCATGATAGGATCAGTGGCCAGTTTTGGTTGCATGATTATGAATCTGCCATGAGGTAGACAAGTGATTTATTTATTTATTTATTGTATTTATTTATTTATATTCTGTCCTTCTCACCCTGAAAAGGACTTAGGGTGGATGACAGAACACATATACGGCAAACATTCAATGCTGGTTGTACAATGACAAGACAGACAACCGATAGAGGTATGTATTTAGACTTTCCCATCTTTTGGCAACTTTGGAGCCTGTGCTTGGTTCTGGCCACAGGGGGTGCTGTTGCTCCATCTCCTTGCAAAAGAGCATTTTTCTTTGTTCGTAAACTTTCCTCCTTTTTCTGATTGAAACACAGTGCCTAAAATATCTCCCCGCTTTAATGTGGTTCCTATTTATCTACTCATATATTTGTTTTCACACTGCTAGGTTGGCAAAAGCTGGGCTAAAAGATCAGGCACTCACCCTGGCTTTGAAGTATCAACCTTCTGGTTGGCAAGATTTATTGCAGCTTGGTGATTAACCTGCTGTGCTAAAGCATACATGTGTTAGCTGTGCTAAAGCATACATTAACCTGCTGTGCTAAAGCATACACGAGGTCCCAGTACCCCACCCGGACAAATGAACACAGTCTCTCAGAATTCAGCCCACTAACAACGGAGGAGGTGAGAAGGCTGGTGACCGGGGCACGAGCGACGACCTGCCCAACGGACCCTGCCCATCACACCTAATTAAGTCAATATTGACATCATGTCGGGCGCTCTGAGGGACTTGGTAAATCTCTCCTAGAGACAGGCACCTTTCCGAACTCCCTGAAAGAGGCCAGAGTCAGCCCCTCTTGAAAAAGACGAACCTCGACCCGATGACCCAGCAAGCTACCGACCGGTTGCCAACCTACCCTTTCTGGGTAAGCTCTTAGAGCGAGCGGTAGAAAGCCAATTACGGGACTTCCTAGATCGATCCGGGGCCTAGACCCGTCCCCAGTCGGGTTTCCAGCGCAGGTCACGGAGTGGAATCCGTCCTCGTAGCGATCACTGACGACATCCCGCCGTCAACTGGACCGGGAGGCTCGGCAGTCCTAGTCCTTCTGGACCTAACCGCGGCTTTTGACACCGTTGATCACGACTTGCTCCTCGACCGCCTGGCTGCCTCTGGGATCCAAGACAAGGCTTTGACCTGGCTGGAATCGTTCCTGCGAGGCCGCTCGCAGCGGGTCGAGTGGCAGGGTCAAGTCTCTAGGAAAGCGAATGGAATGTGGAGTCCCCAGGGTGCCATCCTATCTCCCACCCTCTTCAACATCTACGTCCAGCCTCTGGCTAGCATTGCCAGGAGCTATGGGTTCTCCTGCTACCAATATGCGGACGATACACAGCTGCTCCTGAAGCTTGACCCAGGGTCATCGTCGGTGCCGGACAGTTTCAGCCAAGGATTGAGAGCGGTGACGAGCTGGCTCAGAGCACATAGACTCAAAATCAACCCAGCCAAAACGGAGATCCTCTGGCCTGGCCGACCCGCCTCTCACCCATCACTGCCACCCTTTGAGGGCGAGCCCTTATCCCCTGCTCCGGCAGTGAAAAGCCTGGGAGTGATCCTGGACGAAAAACTAACGATGGAGGCCCAGATCCAGGCGGCAGCAAAAGGCGCCTTTTTCCATCTCCGTAGGGCCCGACGGCTGGCCCCCTACCTACCATCTGAGGCGCTGAGAACCGTGGTACATGCCACCGTTGTCTCGCGTCTTGATTATTGCAACGCCCTATATGTGGGCCTCCCCTCTCCACAACCAAGAGGCTGAAACTCATCCACAACGCAGCGGCCAGACTCATCTCTGGGTCATCAGTGAGGACCACATTTCTCCTATTTTAAAAGATCTCCACTGGCTGCCCTTAGAGTTCAGAGTGCTCTACAAACTTCTGGTGCTCACCTTTAAAGCTCGGCACAATATTGGGCCAGCCTACTTGAGTGACCGGCTGACGGTCCAACGCAGCGTGAGGCCAGCACGTGCCATAAATGGCGATCGAATGACCATCCCTGGGGTGCGAGAGGCTCGGCTGATGGAAACCCAGCGGAGAGCCTTTTCCGTGGCGGCCCCCAGGATCTGGAACTCATTGCCACCTGCCCTCAGAGCCACTCTGACCCTAACTAGATTCCGGTCAGACCTAAAGACCTGGCTCTTCCGCCTAGCGTTTGGGGCCTGATCGGTACCTCTGAATGTCTGAGCCTTTCCTCAGACATGTATCTGTTTTAAACTGCTGTACATTGCTGTTTTTAGGGTTTTAAATGATGTAAGTCGCCCGGAGCACCACTGGTGGAGGGCGACTCACAAATATTAAAGTATTATTATTATTATTATTATTAACCTGCTGTGCTAAAACATACATGTGTTAGCTGTGCTAATACACACACACACACACACACACATACATATATATAGACTATGTTTTCAGTGTATTTCTGAAATATTTTGGCATGACTAATTTGAAAAATGCTCTGAATCATCTATCCCCATACACAAGATCCATAATATTGCCTGGAGACATCCAGCTTGTTTGCCTTCCACATTCCTAATCGGTCATGAACTCAACTGCTGGGAATGTTTAAAGCAACAAAGTTTAAGTAGATTGAATTAATAAGGTCATTCTTCTAACCACAGAAGATGTGCATAGAAGATGCACATGGAAGCCTGTCTAGTTCAGCATTGTTCATGTCAGGGATGGCTGACTTCTGGATTGCAGGGTCAAAGCAGGGCTCAAGACATACAGTTAGAAAGAAAGATTTCTGGGCTGAGAAATATGTTCTGTGTGAATATCAATCATGATCTCTGCCCATTTTATACAGCCTTATTTTTACTGTAAAATAGAGTTTCACAAGGAAGACGGTATCACTTGAATGTAATGGAATAACACTGTGGGGTTGTTGTGAGCTTTCCGGGCTATATGGCCATGTTCCCAAAGCATTCTCTCCTGACATTTTGCCTGCAACTATGGCAGGCATCCTCAGAATGCCTGGAAACTAGGAAAAATGGGTTTATATATCTGTGGAATGTCCAGGGTGGGGGAAAGAACTCTTGTCTGGAGGTAGGTGTGAATGTTTCACTTAGCTACCTTGATTAGCATTTAATGGCCTAGCAGTTTCAAGGTCTGACTTCTTACTGCCCGGGGGCAGGGAGGTGATTCGCTGTCCCTGATTGTTTCTTGTCTGGAGTTCCCCTGATTTTGAGTTTTGTTCTTTATTTACTGTTATGATTTTAGAGTTTTTAAAGTATTGGTTGCCAGATTTTATTTTCATGTTTCTTCCTTTCTGTTGAAATTGTCCACATGCGTGTGGATTTCAGTGGCTTCTCTGTGTAGTCTGACATGGTAGTTGTTAGAGTGGTCCAGCATTTCTGTGTTCTTCAATAATACGCTGTGTCCAGGTTGGTTCACTAAGTGCTCTGCTATGGCTGACTTCTCAGGTTGAAGTAGTCTGCAGTGCCTTTCATGTTCCTTGATTTGTGTTTGGGTGCTTCCAATATTAGAACCACGGTGGAAAGAGTATAGAATCAGCATTATTTTCTAAGGTATCTCTATTACATTTATTGGACCCTATAGTGGAAACAACACTTAGAAAAGAATGCCGATTCTCTACTCTTTCCACAGTGGTCCTAATATTGGAAGACCTTCTGTGACATCAAAACAAAACAACCCATGGCAACAATGATTACAATGACATCTTGGATTTAAATCAATTCCTGTGATGTCACAAAAGATCAAGTAAAAGGTTAGCGCATGGAAATAAAATCTGTGACATTATTACAAGCAAAATTTTGAATACATTAGAGCAGTGGTTCTCAACCTGTGGGTCCCAGATGTTTTGGCCTTCAACTCTCAGAAATCCTAACTGGTAAACTGGCTGGGATTTCCAGGAGTTGTAGGCCAAAACACCTGGGGATCCACAAGTTGTGAACCACTGCATTAGAGGAATCAAGGCAATGATATCAAAAATGATAAGACAGACCAGAATGCCAGTTATCATAAGGAAAAGACTAACTCAGTACATAAATGGGACTTCCTCCGATTATGGCATATTTGCAGTCAACATAGTTTTGAGAATACAAGGTGCTGATGAAGGCAGATGACTAGTACAGAGCTTGGCAACCATTTGACAAACTCTGTTCAGTCATATTTGATAAAGGGCAAAGCATTTTGAAAGTAGAAGCAGTAACTTTCTGTCAGCCCTCTCATAGAATCATAGAGTTGGAAGAGGCTTCGTGGGCCATCCAGTACAACTCCCTGCTAAGAAGCAGGAAAATTGCATTCAACTGATGGCCATCCAGCCTCTGTTTAAAAGCCTCCACCACACTCTGGGGTAGAGTGTCCCACTGCTGAACAGCTCTCACAGTTGGAAGTTCTTCTGCATGTTCAGGTGGAATCTCCTTTCCTGTAGTTTGAAGACATTGTTCCGTGGCCTAGTCTCCAGGGCAGCAGAAAACAACCTTGCTTCCTCCTCCCCCTGACTTCCCCTCATGTATTTATACATGGCCCTCATCATGTCTCCTTTCAGCCTTCTCTTCTGCAGGCTAAACATGCCCAGCTCTTTACGCTGCTCCTCATAGGGCTTGTTCTGCAGACCCTTGATCATTGTAGTCGCCCTCCTCTGGACACATTCCAGCTCGTCAACATCTCCTTCAATTGCAGTGTCCCGAATTGGACACAGGTGTGGTCCGATCAAGGCAGAATAGAGGGGTAGCATGACTTCCTTGGATCTAGATACTATACTCCTATTTATGTAGGCCAAAATCCCATTGGCTTTTTAAGCTGTCACATGACATTGTTGACTCATGTTTAACTTGTTGTCCACAAGGACTCCAAGATCTCCATAACTGAACAACCAAAAATAAAAAAGTCCTGTAATTATTTATTATTTATTTGTGTGGTGGATGTTACTTGAATCACAGGGGAAGGAAACACACCAGTCATTTTGTGCGGACTCTTTTTTGTAATCCACCAAGGCCCCATGCATTTTTGAAATGTAGTTTTTTTTTCTCTCAGTTGAAACATTGCTTCGAATGGCTTGTTGGAAACTCAAGAAGCGATATATTACTGATAGTTAGTCTCCGAACACAGCCGCTTCCCCAGTCAGTGGTTTGAGTGTTGGACCAGGTTTCCAAGAGATTCCAATCCCTCTTCCACCATGGAAATCTATTGGGTGATCTTAGAGAAGTCATACTCCTAAGAGGAAAGTGGTGGCAAATTCCCTTTTAATAGCTCTTGCCCAGAAAATTCTGAGAAAGAGGCAAGACACGAGGGTCATACAGTATATGTAGTCTTTTCTTTTTCTACTTCTTTCCCCCTTGAATGTTTATTAGTATTGTTAGTATTGAAATAAACAAACAAACAATGTTTCCAATAAATAAATAAAATATACATTTTCTTTTAGTCAGCCTTTTATTGTACTTCAAGAGCCTTGGCAATAGAAAAAAGAAGCATTTTATTCTTCTCAGAAAAGCTATTTCACTGGCACGTGTCTCGGTGCATACATCCTATCCCGCCTGACTGGTTGTCTCCTCCAATGGATGCTGCTGGGCCTCCGACTCCTTAAGGCCTTGTATCGGATGGGGAAGAGGATCCTGCTCATGGCATTCAGTCGTTCATTCAGCTCCACCAACCTCTTCTTTATTGAATGTACTTGCTTCAGGAGATTGTCAACTGCCTCAGATACAGGCTGGAGGCTGTAAACAAAAAGGAGTCAGTACTGGGGATTATATATTGTCGAGGGGTGATTGTTATTTGTGGGAATAAAATTATGTTTCACCTTCCTGATACCTAACATCTCTCAGAATGGCTTCGAGCATGTCGAGTTGATAAGGAATATAATAGCTTTCATAATGGCAACCATATCATAACCACAAGTGCTGCAGATGAAACATGAGATAATATAGCCTGTGAAGCAAACACCTGCCAAAGTTGCCAAAGAGAATACCAAGCTAGTATTTTGGGGAAAGAATACAATGCTTTAAGTTTAGGTGTAGCTCCTGGGAAGGCAATATTGCTTGTCCCAGAGATGGATATGTCATCTCCCAACTTGAGACAAATGACAAGATGGTACCATCTGGGTAGGGATCTTTGCTGCGATTGTGAGGGGTAACATTTGTTATTTTTGTTGATATGCATCACATTGCCTAAAGCAGTGGTTCTTAACCTGTGGATCACAAGAACGGAAATCTGGTTCGCGAGCCTTTCTTTCTTTCTTTCTTTCTTTCTTTCTTTCTTTCTTTCATTTCCATTCCTTTCATGCTGCCTGCCACTCCTTCCCTGTCACTATGGCATATGTTCTGTATCAGAAACTAGAGCTGATGTTTAAAACTTGTGCACCAGCTGCACTCGTACCTTGGGAAGTCTGATCTGGCCACGGTGGTCCACGCTCTTGTTAAATCCCAAATAGATTACTGCAATGTGCTCTAATGCGGGGTTGACATTGAAGATTGTTCATAAACTTCAACTAGTCCAATGCTTAGCAGCTAAATTACTTACTGGAGCATCATACAGGGAGCACACCACCCCCCTGCTGTGTCAGCTCCACTGGCTGCCGGTCCAGTTCTGAGCACAATTCAAAGTGCTGGTCTTGACTTATAAAGCCCTATACAGTTCCGGCCCAGCTTACTTGTGTGAACATATCTCCCTCTACATCCTGCCTCTGAGTTACAGATCTTCCGGGAAAGCTCTGCTCTCAATCCTGCCTCCACCGCAAATGCACTTGGTGGGACGAGAGACAGGGCCTTCTCAGTGGTAACCCCCTGCCTGTGGAACACACTACCCAGTGAAATGAGGTCAACTGCATCCCTCCTTTCCTTCAGGAAGAAGTTGAAAACATGGTTGTGGGACCAAGCATTCGGGTAGCAGGCTGACAATGATGACAATTATGACAATGTTATGGAGAACAGACTATGGTCAGGCTTTGGACTGAGCCGTTGGTCGCAGAATTCAGATTTAGATATGGCCAATCAGTTAATACTATTTTAAATGGATTTTAATTAAATTAATGTTTTTACTTATTATATAATTGTTATGTTTGACTATGTTTTGTATGTGGGGGCATCAAATTGCTGCCGGCTGTAAGCCGCTCTGAGTCTCCCTCCAGGAGTTGAGAAGGGTGGGGTACAAATGTTTGAAATAAATAATAATGTGGTCTATCCAATGCAAGTTTCTGAATCAACACCCCGAATCTAAAGTTGACCAAAAACTGATTCGTAACCCTTTTGGTACTAATGTTGGAGAGTGGTCTCTGGTCAAAGTAGTTCCTGGTCCAAAAAAGGTTGGGAACCACTGGCCTAGAGGTAGAGCTGGCCTTATCTTGAGAATCAGTCATGTCTCCATGAGACCTAGGACACAGGAAAGAGTTCCTCATTCCCTTATTAGGGCAGGGTCTAAAGCATATATGTCAAACTCAAAGCCCATGGGCTGAATCTAATTCTCCATGTCATTTTATATGCTTCTCCAGATGCTAGACTACGACTCCTGTATTCCTCTCCATTAGACATCATGACTAGAGTTGATGGGAGTTGTGATTCAATAACATCTGGAACACTGCAGTTTGTTCTGTTTAGGGTTTGCATTTAGTTATAAGACTTGTGGATATGATGCCTGACTTTAAAATGCCCTTCAACCTCAGTGCCATTGAGTTGCAATTCTCATTATCCTCAGTCTGCATGGTGAATAATCAAAAGTAATGGAAGCTGTCATTCAGTAAAATCTAGGGACCGAAACTGAAAAAAAACTAAAGACTACAAACCACTATGTAAATAAATTATAGTTGGTCCCATATATCCACAGATTTTCCATCCATGGATTCAATGGCCATTTGAAAGCAACCATAAGGCTGATGTGACCCTTGATGAAAAGGAGCTTGACAACTCTGTTCTAAAGCATAGTCTATGCATTTATTGATTTACTTATTTACAGTATTTCTATTCCGCCCTTCTCACCCCATAGAGCAGTGTTTCCCAACCTTTTTTGAGCCGCGGCACACTTTTAACATTTAAAAAATCCGGGGGCACACCACCAACCAAAATGACACAAAATGACACTCTAACACAGTAAAGAATGGCTGGGGGATGGTGGCCTGCTGGGAGCAGCTTCTGGGAGTGCCGAAGCCGGGGGAGAGGGAGGAGCCAGGCTGCGCTATGCTCCACCCCTCCTCCCAGCTTCAGCTCTCCCAGAGCTTCTCCAGCCTTGAGGGGGCAGTGTGAGCGAGGGGCGGGAGTCATGGCCCCCGTCCCCGCTCTCTGCCATGACTCCCGCCTCTTGCTCGCTGAAGCCGCGCGGAGGAGGGGGAGCATGAGCGGTGGGCAGGGCTCCTCCACACGGCTTCAGCGAGCGAGGGGCGAGAGTCATGGCAAGAGTCATGGCGGATTGGAGGCTGGCTGGGGAAATGGCCGAAGGAGGCGGCGCCCCGGCCCCTTCTTCTTTTTCTTCACCGCCGCCCGGCCCCTCCACCTCCTCCCCCAAGCAGCAGGAGTTCGGCAGGAGGAGGGGGGAAGGAAGGAGGGCAGAGAGCTTTTCTCGCGGCACAGCAGGAGGTCCGTCACGGCACACTACTATGCTGCGTCACAGCGGTTGGGAAACACTGCCATAGAGGACTCAAGGCAGATTACAATGCATACATATATGGCAAACATTCAATGCCATTAGACACACAACATATATAGACAGACACAGAGGCAATTTAACATTCCAGCTTTCTGGCTTCAAGAGGGTATGCTTGATTCTGACCACAGGGGGAGCTGCCACTTCATTATCCACTTGTAACACTGAGGCTTTGATGGAGTACTTCCTCATTCTTATGCATGCTGCTGGAAGGTTTTATGGTGTCATAAATTAGTTAAATTAGCCTCCTAGCATAAAGCGGTACCTAAATTTTCTACTTGACAAATGCAACTGTCTTTCAGGCTGCATAGGTCAACAGCAAGCTAGACTATTAATGTTTGGGAGCTAACTCCGACCTGGGTTGGCTTCAAACTCATGACCTCTTCTTGGTCAGTAGTGTTTTAATGCAGCTGGCTACTAACTAGCTGCACCACAGCCTGGTCCATAAACATATTCTTCCACCAATGTTTGAGTTTGGATTCCGTGTGCCCCCTGCATGTTTTTTTTAGAATCCCCAACTGCTAGGAGTAGATGGTTCCTCTACCTGTCATCTTTAACAGTTTTTTTAAAACGGAGATATACTTTTGATCACTTCTGCTTTTTAAAAAAATTGTAAGGCATTTCTGGGCTTGATGTGCCCTGCCATTGGTCCTTGGAACAGTAAAAAATAAAAAAAAATCCCCAGGATATTAGTAAAATCCTATCCATCTTAGTGAGGGGCGTATGGTATGAGAGGAGGTTTTCCCCAGGTATCTTCGATTTATGCAGTTGTGTGCTTTGAAGCTCACTATCAAGGTCATTTTGAATTGTTCCAAGAAGCAAATTGATAATCTCCACAGTTCTTACAGGATAGGGTATAAAATGATCATGGAGGTGAGTGCCCACCAGGATTCTCACTGGTTTGAAGATTTGAACGATTACATTTTCAAGAAACTGTATTTTCAGGAAATTATCGGCTGACAGCAGATCTCAATCAGTGCCACAGTTTTGAGGAAGATAAAGCACCAGTGTGGTTCGAGGGTGCTAGTAGAAAGATGCTTCGGGCCATTTATGAGATTCTTGGTTAGCACTAATATTTCCCCAGTAGTCCAACAAATCTCATTCTGACCTTATTCCTTTGATCTGTGTTACTTTAAAAATGAATACTGTGAAAAAACAGAATCACTTACTCCTATGAAGGGTATACCACCTATAAAATGCCCTGAGCTGTGATATAGGCTTTGAAAATACAACATGCCCAAATATTTAATGCTGAAATGAAAGCCGTATACTTGTATAGAAGAGCATCCAAAACTGAAATATGATTTACATTAACTGTTAGAAGGTTAAAATCCAAAGGGAACGAGAGTAAGGATTTATAGTGGTTTTGGTGTTCAGAATGCTTAATGGAGTACAAAGGGACCTGCCTTAATGAATGTATAATCCAGAACGTTCTCTTCGGCTAAATTCAACGTACTCCATTCTGCTGTACTGGGGGGAAGATGCAACAAAGTACCATACAATGAATGCTTATGTCCCTGAGAGGCAGAGGCAGTGGAAACTGTGGAGCAGGTTTTGTTGTACTGCTCTTTTTACCGAGACCTTAGTAAACATTTTATAAATCCAATTTTAGAAAGTTTACCAGGGAGATCTGAAAGGTTTTACGTTGATTATCTTTTGGCTGACACAAGATGCTGTCACAGTCTTAGAAAGTTTTAATATTTACTTCAGTTTTTACCATTGTCATTTTAGCATCTAAATGTTTAATACAATTTTAACTATCTTATTCAATATCAACTTCACTTTTGACATTGTTTCTTAATACCAAAATGTATATCTGCCTATCCTGATGTTTGTACTTTTTTGATGCTGGTAATTGACTGTAATAAATTATTGATTGATTGAATCCAGAGCGCAGGACAGCAGAAACAGTGAAGGAAGGAGGAAGCAGTAAATGGCAATGCAAGATAAAACAGAGAAGGGGCATGTTATTATTTTAGGTGGAGGGTAGAGGCAAGATTTGAAAAAAAAGTTTATTTTTGCACAACCACAATACCTCAACTGATACAAGAATTACCCCCTACTTGGCCTGGGTGATTTGTGAAACTCTAGATATTGTAGGGTTGCAACTCCCAATCGCCCTAATTAGTATAGCCAAATATGATGAGAGTTAGAAGTCAGCAATATTTGGAGGGCCTCAGATTCCACATTTGAATTCAGTTTTATGTCATGGGAATGGTTGTCATATGGCTCATACAAATAATTTGTCACTGGGGGATAATTTCCATCCCACCTTTAGTCACAGACAGAAAATTTTAGGCCCATACAGAATAATTGGAGAGATAGCACCTTTCCACTGCAACCATCGTCTGCCTGAAATATCTGCCTGATATTTTGGGAAGATTGAACTTGAGGAATAGGCCAAGAATTGTCTTGCTTTAAACCAGTCATTCCCAACCTGTGGTCCACAAGAACTAAAATATGGTCTGTGAAACATCTAAAAATTTAATACAATATATATAATATAGCTTTTGTTTGTTATGCTTATAATCAATTGTGTCCAGGAAGAGCTCATTGAATTTCAAAAGGATAGAAACTGCAAGGACGCGTTTGAATCTGATTCTCTTGAGAAGGTTTGGTGTAAAAAGAAATTATACTAAATTTATGCTCTTCTCCACAACTTATTTATGTGAACAAGGGTTTTCTGTTTTGCTGGTAATTAAAAACAAGTGCAGGAATTGATTGAAAGTAAGTGATGATATGCGTGTAGCTTTGAGCAATAATATTAGCCCCAGGATTACCCAACTTGTAAAGAAGATGCAAGCTCAAAAATCACATTGATGCAAACCGAATTTAATTTTCTATTAAAATGTTCTCTTTTATATTACAATAGTACTCTTAATTCATGTTACTATTAAGTTTAATGAATATGTTAAAAGTTTTGATTTAAGTTTTTTTCTAGATTAACACAGTTTATTATTCTTGAACCTAGTGGTTCCTAATAACAAAAAAAAATCAAAGTGGTCCCTGGTTAAAAAATGGTTGGGAACCACTGATTTAAACCATAGTTATGTTCTGGGGCATGAGAGCTCACAAGAACCATGAAACACCTGAAAATATGGAAAGCATGACATCACACAAGGTTTTGTCTTCGTATATAGTTGATAGGAAGCAACTGGTCACAAGTGTTAATGAAATAATATTTTTGGACTGCTGTGAATTGTTCCCTTTTGTTATGTCATGATCTAAGAAGAATTTCAAGAGGACAGGAATTATAAGACAGGACTTTCTTGATGTTCCTGGGATATCAAGTTTTCTACTGAAGGAGAGGGGACCAAGTGGCATTCCCTGTAATCAGTTCTTTGGCTTTTAAAATGGTTTATTATTGAAGGTTTATTATTGAAGGTTTCCTAACTTGTGTATTTAATTTGTTTTCATGTCTTAACTGTACAATTTCATTTAAATGGTACTGTTATTAACACTCTGAGTGCTATTTGTTTGACAGAATGGTGGAATATGACTCTTGTAACAATAAACTAAACACAGACAATGGACAAAGGAGGTTCCTGAACAGGCAATTTTTGTAAAAGGAAAGATGGAAATATTACAAGCATTGTTGAAGGCTTTCATGGCTAGAATCACTGGCTTGCTGTGAGTTTTCTGGGCTGTATG
Source organism: Anolis apletophallus (assembly GCA_030556195.1). NCBI lineage: Eukaryota > Metazoa > Chordata > Lepidosauria > Squamata > Anolidae > Anolis > Anolis apletophallus. The sequence continues at coordinate 93,725,055 of JARBWK010000009.1, forward strand.
GCCATGTTCCAGAAGCAGTCTCTCCTGATATTTCACCCACATCTATGGAGGGCATCCTCAGAGGTTGTGAGGTTTGTAGGAAACTAGGCAAGTGAGGTTTATATATTTCTGGAATGTTTAAGGTGGGAGAAAGAACTCTTGTCTGTTTGAGGCAGGTGTGCATATTGCAATTGGCCACCTTGATTAGCATTGAATAGCCTTGCAGCTTCAAAGTCTGGCTGCTTCCTGTCTGGGGGAATCCTTTGTTGGGAGGTGTAGCGGGAAATTCACTGTTTTCTGAGTGTTGTTTTTCATTTACTGTCCTGATTTTAGAGGGTTTAAAAATACTGGTAGGCAGATTTTGTTCATTTTCATGGTTTCCTCCTTTCTGTTGAAATTGTCCACATGCTTGTGGGTTTCAGTGGCTTCTCTGTGTAGTCTGACATGGCGGTTGTTAGAGTGGTCCAGCATTTTTGTGTTTTCAAATAATATGCTGGGTCCAGGTTGGTTCATCAAGTGCTCTGCTATGGCTGACTTCATCCATTTCAACAAAAAGGAGGAAAATATGAAAATCAACAAAATCTGGCTACCAATATTTTTTTTTTTAAAAAACCCTCCAAAATCAGGACAGTAAATAAATAATAACACTCAGAATACAGGGGAATTCCAGAGAAGAAACAATCAGGGCCAGCTAACACCTCCCAACAAAGGATTCCCTCGGGCAGGAAGCAGCCAGGTTTTGAAGCTGCAAGGCTATTCAGTGCTAATCCAGGTGGCCAATTGAAACATTGCCACCTGCCTTAGGGTGAGTTCTTTCTCCCATCCTGTACATTCCAAGACATATAGACCTCACTTGCCTAGTTTCCAACAGGCCTCACAACCTCTGAGGATGCCCTTCATAGATGTGGGCAAAATGTCAAAGAGAGGATGCTTCTGGAACATGGCCATACAGCCTGGAACACTCATTACAAGCACACGCAGAGGCATGCTAAGAGTTCTCCCTCTTTCTCTCTCTTTCAAGTAACCAATATATGACAAAGTTATAATTTCAATGCCCTAAGGCTACAATAGCGTGGCCTTTGTCTCATGTGTATTCTCAAAAATATTTCTTCTAGTTATGCACTGATAATGGTGAAGTGTGATATTTACTAATGCTTTGAATATTCACATACAGTAAGGTGTTTTTTTTAAAAAACCCAAAAAACCAAAATCCCATCAATTTCTACAATATTGTTGTTGTTTTTTTAAACTGTCTTGGCAAAACACAACTCTGACCACATGGGGGTGTCTTGTGAAGTATTATTCCTGCAAGAAATGATGGATAGAAAATCCTCATTATCACAAGAGTATAGCAGCCAGTACTTGAGTGCAAATTACGATGGGTAAAAGTTCATTATGACAAATAATGCTCATTGAGCCAGCTCGGATGTTGATGAGATAATAAAGCATTCCAACGCAGGAGTAGTAGTGATTCATGTAGCAATGCCAGAGTGCTAATGCGCTCAATTTATGTTATATCAACAACTCTTACATCAAGCATTGAGAACTTTATGTCCATGGCCAGATAAAGCAGAAGAGGGCTGTTCAACTAGCCAAACGGCTTTTGCTCTAGATGTTTCACCTTAAGCCCTAATCTTGACCTTTCTCCACTCAAGCTAGGAAAACACTCTTATCTCCAATTAGCAGCTGCAAAGATAAAAGACCTTTCCACTGAAGAAAAGCTGAGCAATGTTTTCCTATGTATTCTCATATTTGTGTGAATTGGGTTGGAAAGAATTCAGTGGCTGTGTCGTGGGTCCCAGGAAGTTTCCTGGATAGTAATCTGGCCCTTGGAATAGAAAAGCAGCCTTAGCCCTGCATCACAACAATCCTTTTGAGAGGCCTTTTCACATTACCCAGTTATATGGTTATGCTTCTAGTTTAACTGCAATGGCAATGTCAACCACATCCTTCAGAATGACATGAACAATTAGCTCTGTTGCTGAAAATTCAACCCCCCTGTAAATTCTAAAATTTCTTAAGATTAAATTATAGCTGTGTGTGTGTGTGTGTGTGTGTGTGTGTGTGTCTGTCTGTGTGTGTGTCTGTGTGAAGTGACTTGAGAAACTGGGAGCTCACCCCATCTTGCAGTTTTTAACCACTGACCTTCAGGTCAGCAGTTCAGCTGGCACAAGGGTTTAACCCATTTCACCACTGCAGCTCCTGTAATAATGTGAAAGATCTCCATTATACAGTCCTAGAGAAATTCTCAGCAAGAGAGCTAAAGGGCTTCCTCAAACTATAAATCGCAGGATTTCATAGGATGAAGTTGTGGCAGTTTTAGTGGCACCATAGCACTATTTTTAATGGCAGTTTGATTTTTATGTATGTTATTTTTATGTATTTTAATCTGATGTTAAAAGATGTTTTAAGTTGTATAGCATTTAATCTTGCTGTAAGCCGGTCTGAGTCCCTCTATGGAGGTGAGAAGGTCGGGGTAAAAAAGTTTTAAATAAATAAATAATAAATAATAACTATTTTGTGTTCAATGGTCCAGAGTGAATGGTAGGTTAAAAAGTGGGGATGGAAATGCAACCCAGATTTAGATTGACCATCAAAGGTATTATCCAAGGTGCTGAATTCAATCTTCAAAATATGTAGGTCCAGTGTTTTGGAGACCTCTTATGTTTTAGAATTAAACCTTGAGTTACTTCACTGTTCCATTGACTTTAAAGCCATCTGCTGTCCTTGGGGGCAGCCTTGCCACTCGACAATGCATGTTGGTTCTCACGAAGAAAAGCAAATTATTCAGTTAGATATTTAGTTTGATGTTATTATACTTTTAGCATTTTTAGTGTTGTGTTTTTAATGTTGAGGTGTGAGGGAGAGGTGTTTGTGGGTGTGAAAACTTCATAACATAGTTTTGAATACCCTTTGGGGAGATAAAGTGGGGTATAAATAAATAAATAATCCAAAATAGTTTGGCTAACTTTGGGAGATGTGTAACTTTAATGGAGGCCATGGTTGCTGCTGACCTGAAGTTTGGCAGTTTGAAGCTGTGGGTTGGGGTGAGCTCCTGATGTTAGCCCTAGCTCCTGCCAACTTAGCTGTTTGAAAACATGCAAATGTGAGTAGATCAATAGGAACACCTTCAACTGGAAGGTAATAAAGATGCCCATGCAGTCATGCTGGCAATGCAACCATGAAGTGTCTACGGACAACAGGCTCCTTGGCTTGGAAATGGAGAAAGAGTACCTCCCCATGGCCAGAGTTGAGCACTGCCTCCTTTGTTCTGTATATTTGTGTGTCATTGTTATTTCACTGTATTAAAGGCACTGAATGTTTGCCTATCTGCGAATTGTGGTAATCCGCTCTGCATCCCCCTGGGGAGATAGTGTTCTTGTTGTTGTTGTTGTTACTATTATTATTATTACTGATGTGTGTGCTCATGTGTACATTTGCTGTTGTGATTCAGACAGCGAGATAGCTTGGGCCAGCTGGGAAATGATAGGATTATAAACCTCATTTTACTGAGATAGGCAGGGAGCATTAGCTTGCATAAAGTCACCAGTCTGCAGGGAAATTTGACCCAAATAATTTCTGGCACACAGCACTCTTTCAATACTATCCTAGCCATGTTTCCACAAAAGTAAACCTTGCTGATTTACTTCCATGTATAATTCCCGTGTGCTTTAAAACATATGCAAATATAAACAGCTTCTGACAACATTTTGAATGTGAAAGAGACAAACTTATGGTTTGTAATCTTCAGGAGACATATTAGTGCGGGTATTCATTATATATTAAGCACAACATTTCCTCCTATGTAAGCAACCCATTAGAAACTCCTGTACACTTAACTAGCACTTATGCTCAGCTTTGCACTCATTTAAGAGCATATTTTTTTCACATGGGAGTATTTCAAGTTCACAGCAAGTGCTATAAATGTTTTAGAATATAAACAAACATTTTGATAGCTTTCTGTATTCAAATCTCTTTATTGTTTTGCAAAATACAGGCTAATTTCATGAAGTTCCTTTCTGTAAGCAGGATGGATTTTAAGGCCATTTTTGTCTTTCCCCATCATCATCACTCCCTGCCCGTGTACTCAAGCTAAGCAGCTCAATTTCTACTTTTCCCAGAAATTCTGGGCAGCTGCTTCTTTAGGGAAGATGAATTTGAATTATGAATGAGAATTTCATACCCTAAAACAGAAATAAAGCCATCCGCCCAAACTGCCTTAGACAGCATAGCAAACAATAAGGACCTTTGGGAGATGCAGGCTACCCTTATTTGGAAGGCTGCATCATTTCCACCCTGCTCTATAGAGATCTCTATCTCTCAGAGTAGTACACCAACAGGGTCATCCAAATGAAGCTGGAATCAGCGAAAGGTTCAACCCTGTGCCTAATTAGCATAGAGACTGCATTAAAAGATGAAATACACAGGCAGTGATCCATTTAAAAGTGCTGCGCCATGCAACTACTTCATTGTATCAGGTGTATTGGCTTCCAGTTTACAAGAGCGCAGTTGATGGCATTATGGCTTATTATGACTTCTAAAGGCCTAACTGGCTTGAGGGTAGGCTATTTGAATGAATTTTAAAAAGCATTTTTTAGAAAAACATTTTTATTAGATGCTTTTTCAAAAAACAATAAAAAGAGGGGGGGGGGACATATCAGGTATAAGAGAAAGAAGGAAAATGGAATAGTGAGGAGTACATAGGTAGGTGAAAAAAGAGGGAGGGTAAGGTGGGTTGGTTTGTGTGGGTTGATAGGGATAAAGGGGGAGGGGGATTTGGTGGGGTAGGATGTAGGTTCTGACTTCCAATCTTATTCACTTCAGTTGTTAATATTCCTTAGATCAGGGGTCCTCAAACTTTTTAAACAGAGGGCCAGGTCACAGTGTTGCAGTTAGTGATGTCTTAAACCTACATCTGTTGATAAACTCTACAAGTTAGCTGGCATTGCCCCTCTCCCCCTGATGTGTGATGGGAAGTTGCTGCTAAATGTGGGAGAAATAAGGTTGAACACTGTGAAAGCCATCCACTACATGGCTACCAGCCTCCTCCCAGTAGACTCAAATCAAGGAAAAGCTTTATGAGATCTACTCCTGAACTACTACTCCTCTTGGCGTCCCCCCCCAGCAACAGCAAAGGTATCCCTCTGGGCAGCTAAACCAGGAAATCCCAATTGAATGGCCCCTCACAAGGGTCTTCCTCCAGGGGTAAACCAAGAATGGGCAACTTGGAAGTCCCTGATCAGACTCAGAAGCGGAGTGGGCAGATCAAAAGACAACCTGGCAAAATGGCACTAACTAAAAGAATCCCACACCTGTGTGACTGTGGAGCAGAACGGACAACTCCGCATCTGTATGCTTGTCCACTATGCCCTGCCTCATGTACGGAGGAAGAATTGTTGGAGGCTACAGACAATGCTGTTGCTGTTACCCATTTTTGGCCAAAAGATATTTAGCTACCTGTGCTCCTATTTTTATCAGCGTTACACTAGTTTATTCAATGCTTTTGATAATAAATAAATAAATAAATAAAAAATGAGAGCTACTTTTCTCTGGCCACACCTTGAAAATGAAGCAGGGCTTGAAAAAGTTAATTTTTTTGAACGGTGACCTAACCTGCCTTTTAAAAAAATCTCTGATATGGAATATTCTTACCCAAATGTGTTATCATATTCTCTTCATTCTCTATTTCGTTAGGAGTCTCTCATTAAAGAAGTGCTTGATTGTATTGTCACCTAATTTAAATTTATTGGTATTTTCTGTTAGTTTTGTTTTGTTTTTTTGTCTTAATGCTGCTCTAGATTTGATAATTGATTATAACTATCAGTCATCATGATAGTGCAAATACCGTGAAGGCTATGGATCATCTTCTGATCTTGGAAGCTAAGCAGGGCCAGCTGTGGTTATCTCTTCAATGAGGGACCACCAAGGAATGCCAGATACTATATTTCAGGGGAAGGCAACAAGAAACTACCTTTGAGTATTCCTTACCTAAGACAACCCTCTGAAATTCATGGGGTCACCATAAATCAGCAGATAATTTGAAGGCTCACATACAACTTTAATATCAGATGCAATATGCCTCCCAATACTATAGAAAATGTGTTGAATATTATTTGTATTGTATTCACAGTCCGTTTATAGCTTTCCCACAAGCATGGTTAGGCACTATGGCGATTGTTTCTTAACCTTTAAGGATGCGTTCACCTCGGTAATTCAGACTCGGTAGTCTATGGACTCCAATACCCATGTTCCCGGATTTACATGGGAGAAACGAGTAGACCTCTTAAAATCCGGATCTCTGAACATCGTTCTGCTATTTGGAGGGGACTGACAGATTATATCAACACTTTCACGATATGGCACATGGTCCAGATTCCATCAGGTTCTTTGGCATTCGTAAAATTACACCAGCCCCACACAGTAATGTTAATACAGCTTTAAGGAGGGCTGAAGTATTTTGGATTCATGAACTCAGGATAGAGTTCCCGGATGGGTTAAACGAAAAGCTCAATATAGGGGATTTACTCATTTAACTAAGATTAATTACTCACCTGTTTCCTGTTTTCGTCTGCGCCGCCCCATTGACTGTATTTAGCCTGTTCTCGCATGTTTTACTTTGCATTTGCCACTGAATATACTCCAGGATACTTACCTTGTGAAATTGGAACTGGCATGTTATTATCTGCATATATACCATGTTGTTTTTTGGGTTTGGAATCATTTTGATGTATAGGAACTGATGTTATTGTTATATTTTATGTTTATATCACAGACCTGTACTTGAATATTGAACATGGATTTACCCATGATGATGGTGTTTACTATGGACATGTACGGATGAGACTCCTATCTCTACATTCAGCTTATGACAGAAGGGCCTTGATAAAGACCTGTTGCAGGTCGAAACGAGAGAGGGACCTTATACTACCGCTTTCCTCGTTGGCCAGAGTGGACCCAGGGAAATATTGGAATTTGGTTGGTTACGCCTTGGTGGTACCACAAGTGCATAAGCTTACAGATTTACATCCGTTTTGGAACACCCATGAACTCTATTATAGGGACATCTTGTGGATTGCATTCTGTTTGATTTATGGACTTTGCTTCATGTGAAAGTGACTTTATTTTGATGCAACTACTTACCTGTTAATACAATTTGTTTATGGCAAACCCCTGTGGTTTTTGTGTTCATTACGGACTTTATAGGATTCTCCACATCTTGACTGTGAGTTTATATATTTGCTGATTTGATTGCTTTATATATTCTCTGACCTATGGTTGAGACTTGCGTTTAGCAACTTTTTCCCTTGGTTTGACTCCTCTCATGTCTCCTCTTGGGAAGCTGTCCCCATGTGGAGCTGACAGATGGAAGCTCATCCTGCTCCCTGGATTTGAACCACTGACCATTCAGTCAGCAGTTCAGCCAGCATATGGTTTTAACTCATTGCACCATCGGGAGCTCCACAAACTTTGTGAGTCAGTGTATGATGGGAACAGAATGTAGGTCTAGGTAGGCCTTTGATCTTATCTGACAGGACTTTTCTTGTCACGAAAAGGCTGAGATTTTGGCTCATGCAAATATCAAATTAAAGACATCATTTTTCTCCTTAAATTAAATATTAATCTTTCTAGTCACTCTGAAGGAGTTATCCTGCAATTATAATTTTTGTCATCATTGTGTATGAAATATTTCTGAGCTAGTCAAAACTGGTATACTGTTGTTGGAAGTAATATTTTGAAGTAAAAAACTACCAGTGAACTTAAATTGGAACTGACCTACTATAAAAAGTGGTTTGACTCTTGATCAAATGGGCATAATGATCAAATGAGTGCTTTGCTCAAATGGCATCATGGTCAAATGGTCATTTTTTCCCCTTTTTACAAAGGGATTCCATGACAAAAGTAAAAGAATCCTGTGAGACATCTCTCCCTCCCTCCCTCTCTCTCTCCACACACACACACACACACACACACTTGTGTATATATCAGAAGTTAGTAGGTTCAATATAGACAATCAGTACACTTAACAAATGGTAAACATTACGGCCATTGATTTGTTGGAAATTAAAGCATTGAAACTATACTTTACAACCAGAACCAGTGTGTGGACGACATCACCGGCAGGAGGCAAGGATTAGAAAAAACAGTTCTTCATATTTTGACATTTGTCTTTTCTGATTCAAGGTGGAGATTACTCCACTGGATCTGAAATCATGTCCCGATTTTACCTCTACTAGCTAGAAACAGCCGGCCAGCGCATGGAGTATCCACAACAGCTGTCGGAACATTAAAATCAGTTTAAGGGGCTTCTGTAACTAAGTTCAGAGATTCTGGGCAATCTTTGAATTAATTTCCTAAAACAATAAACATAATAGGTTTACTTCCTTTATATAGTTACTAGCCATCCCCTGCCACACATTGCTGTGGCCCAGTCTGTGTATGTGTTTTCTGTGTGTATATAAGTGTATATTTAGTTGTGTATATGTGTATTTATGTGGTTATGTGCATGTGTTGTAAGTCTCTTCTGTGTTTTTCAGTGTTTTTATGAGTGATGGTCACTCATTGGCCTGATAGATGTATTGCATGCAAATTTGGTGTCAGTTTGTCCAGTAGTTTTGGGGTTATGGTAATCTCACAAACTAACATTACATTTTTATTTATATACAGTAGATAAACATTCAGAGTAGTTGCTTGTAGAGCAGTGGTACAGAAAGTTACCATCAATACTAAATTCAGTGAATCTTAATACTAGAACTCTAATCTAACTACTAATTTCAGTTCTCCTTTGGAACAGCAATGAGTCATCTGGAGCCAATGGGCTTTGCTGGCCTTGAAACTAGAGAACACAACCAGTTTTTCCTTTCTGCCCAACTGACAAGTGAAGAACAACATATTACATGGAAAACAGCCAGGAAAGACAAGGAATATGCCTTTGACTATTACCTGGAAAGTTCTGGTAGCAAGGCATTGGGGTGACCCAACAAAGTATACTTCAGTTGCCAGAAGATGCTGTTTCCCCAGGTCTCCAGCACACGGGTAATACTCTTTATGCCTTGAATATTGACCTTATCAGCTGTAATATCAGAAATCAAAGGACCATAAGAGTTGTATTGAGACTTTCAGAAGGAACAGATCATTTATTAACTTCTTTTCTTTTCTGCTACCATAGAATTGGAGTTGGAAGAGATCCAGCTCAACCCACTGCCAAGAAGCAGGAAAATTGCATTCAAAACACCCCCGACACATGGCCATCCAGCCTCTGTTCAAAAGCCTCCAAAGAAGGAGCCTCCACCACACTCCGGGGCAGAGAGTTCCACTGCTGAACAGCTCTCACAATCAGGAAGTTCTTCCTAATGTTCAGGTAGAATCTCCTTTCCTTTATTTGAAGCCATTATTCTGCATCCTAGTACATTTTGTTTTTATGGGTTAAAGCACGCTGTGTTTATAATCATGGTTGTGGTAACTTGGATTACAGCTCTCAAAATTCCCCAGTCAATGTGGTAAGGTTGGCTGGGGAAGCCTGGGAGTTGTAGTCCAAAAATAATGTTTCTGAGTGGTGATTGTAGACATGTGGATATTGCTATAACAAACAATTTAATATGTTCAATATCCTGAAAACAGTAGCTCTCTTCTCTTCTTCCTTTCTTAAAGGATCAGGTTTCCAGCCCTCTATCTAAAGGTGTTAAAAGAACAGGCAGAAGTAATCTCATAACTATTGACAATTATATATGAGAATTGCTGGAGAGCAGAAATGGTCCCAGCAGACGAGAGGATGGGAAATGTTTTCCCCATCTTTAAAAAATGGAGCGGAGGGAAAGAGAACACAAGCAATTATTGTCTAGTCAGCCTGACATCAATACCACAAAAGAGTTTAAAGCAGATCATGAAACGAACACTGTAAGCACTTAGAAAAGAATGTCATGATCAATAAAAGTCAATATGGGTTCTCAAAAACAAGCAATGCTAGACGAATCTCCTCTCTCTCTCTTTTAGAGTAACAATCTTAGTATATGAAGGAATGTTGTGGATGTATCACATTTAGATTTCAGTAAGGACATTGAAAGTCTTGTCAAAGGCTTTCATGACTGAAATCACTGGGTGTTTGTAGGTTTTTTGGACTGTATGGCCATGTCCTAGAAGCATTCTCTCCTGACGTTTTGCCTGCATCTATGGCAGGTGTCCTCAGAGGTTATGAGGTTTTCAGGCAGCTGCACAACCTCTGAGGATGTCTGCCATAGATGCAGGTGAAACATCAGGAGAGAATGCTTCTGGAACATGGCCATACAGCCCGGAAAACTCACAACAACCCAATTACTCAGGTCATGAAAGCCTTCGACAATACATTTCTTGTATTGCAAAGAATTTTAATATTACCATTTTCCAAATGTTGCTCCTGCTGCTGTTTTATATAGTTCTACTAATGCTTATCTGGTTTGCAATTTTTCAAACCAGTTTCTGTTCATTGAGTCTTGCCCCTGACATTTGGTCCACTCTCCATCAGAGTTTGAACAATTTATTGGCTTTTTTATATCTACTGTTGTGGTACTTTTGCTTTGTTGTTTTTAGCTGCCTCTGACATGTTTCATGGCATGGCGGAATATAAATGTTTATAATAAATATAGCACAAATAGAGGGAGGTAAGTTGACATGAGGGGAAGCAAGCATTTCTTGGGTTTTCTTAGACAATTTTTCAAAGCCTAAGCACAAGGATGTTATCTTTCGTCCTACAGTGCATTTCCTAGCACTAGGTCCTATCTCATCCTCACATAAGAGCCATGAAGTAGAGCTGCTTTAGTGAGATATGCTTGGTACAACGGATGACAGCTGTTTTGGGCTCAGTGCTTTTTAAAAAATGCAATAAAGATTGAATGTGCTTATTTTTTGGAGATAAGAGTTCACATTCTTTAAAGAGTGCAAAGTGTACGTGTGTGTGTATGTGAGTGTGGAATGACAGACTGAATATTATTTGCCACTTCTTCAAAAACGCTATATGAGCATTCAAGACTTCAATGGGCCAAGATGGGAATGGGCAGCAACTGTTTAGCACCAGGGATGGGACCCTTGCAGACTTCCCAGATGATGCTGGACAAATAATAATAATAATAATAATAATAATAAAAATCGGCATCTTCAGTTCATAGGTTAGGAATGCTGGGAGTTGTTACCCAACAACAATAATTCCAATTAAGTTATTCTTTATTATTCTCGGTTATGTATGAATAATTTTAAGGTTAGAAGTCTTGACTTCAAAATGCCAACAGAGATGCAAAAATTAGGAGGACAATGCAATAGAGAAGCTGAATGTCTGTTCCAGGGTCATAAGACAAATACCAAAGTGTCCAGAGTACAAGGTTGAATCTTAGTCCGTAAGCCAAGGTCCAAAGGTAAGTCCAGAGTCCATAAACTCAAGATAGCAAGCGTCTGAGGCTTCTTCCACACAGCTGTATAAAATCCACATTGAACAGAATTATATGACAGTGTGGACACATAATTCAGTTCAAAGCAGATGTTATGGATTATCTTCCTTGATATTCTGGGTTATATGGCTGTGTGAAAGGGCCCCGAGTCTATTGTTGCTTCCAGAAACAAAGTGCCACCCTTGATCTTCCTTAAATCCTAAATTCACAGGTGTTACCTATTGCTGCCTCATTTCTCAGCTAATTTCAAGGACCTGTACACAGCTCAGACCTCTCTCTTTACAGGTCCACGAAAGCTGGAACAATTAACTCTTTCTCAGCCTGCTCAGAAGAACCAGTTTGCACTTGTTTTGCAGGATGAGAAGTAGTAGCTTCTTTCATGGGTGCTACTTCAAAGCTTGACTGAGGGAGCTGCTGGGCACTGCTGGGCTCCAGCTCAGCTGTTGACTCTTCCACCAGCATCTCCTCATCCTTGCTTTACAAGCTGTCCAACGACACCAATAAAATAAAGTACAAAACCCTGATTGGTACAACATGTTCCACTAGGCATTGAGAAATGTGTGCCACCTGGAAAAAGAGCTGTGATGTGTCTCGGTCACACTCAAACACAGAGTTAATATCCAGTCCAGAGGTCATACACAGAGAGTTCCTGAATTAAAGCCTAAATCCACAATATGAGTGCTAGTAGTCAGTGCCGATGTTCCAAGGCCAAACAAGCTAGTAAGTACAAGACAAAATCCAAAGTATTTAAGTCCACATCCTTACCAGAGTTCACAAAGGCAGTTATACAACTAATATATACCAATACCATTGAACAGCTAATCAGCTAACCAGGTAGACCTGTGTAATTATAGAATCATAGAGTTGGAAGAGATGTCATGGGCCATCCAGTCCAACCCCTTGCCAAGAAGCAGGAATATCACATTCAAAGCAACCCCGACAGATCACCATCCAGCCTCTGTTTAAAAGCCTCCAAAGAAGAAGCCTCCACCACACTCTGGGGCAGAGAGTTCCCGTGCCGAATGGATCTCACAGTCAGGAAGTTCTAACTAATGTTCAAATTCAATCTCCTTTTTTGTAGTTTGAAGCCATTGTTCTGCACCCTAGTCTCCAGGGCAGCAGGAAACAAGCTTGCTCCCTCCTCCCTATGACTTCCTCTCACCTATTTATACATGGCCCTCATCATGTCTCCTCTCAGCCTTCTCTTTTTCAGGCTAAACATGTCCAGCTCTTTAAGCCACTTCTCATAAGGCTTGTTCTCCAGACCCTTGATCATTTTTGTTACCCTCCTCTGGACATACTCCAACTTGTCAATATATCTCTTCAATTGTGGTGCCCAGAATTGGACAAAGTATTCCAGGTGTGGTCTAACCAAGGCAGAATAGCGGGGTAGCATGACTTCCCTGGATCTAGACATTATACTCCTATGGATACAAGCCAAAATCCCATTGGCTTTTTTCCCCGCCGCATCACATTGTTGGCTCATGTTTAACTTGTTGTACATGAGGACCCCAAGAGCTTTTTCACACGTATTGCTCTTGAGCCTTGCGCCCCCCATTCTGTATCTTTGCATTTCATTTTTTCTGCCTAACTGGAGTATCTTGCATTTGTCCCTGTTGAACTTTTGTTAGTTTTGGCCCATGTCTCTAATCTGTTAAGATCATTTTGAATTCTGCTCATGTCCTCTGGAGTATTGGCTATCCCTCCCAATTTGGTGTCGTCTGCAAACTTGATGATCATACCTTCTAACCCTTCGTCTAAGTCATTTATAAAGATGTTGAACAGGACCGGGCCCAGGACGGAACCCTGCAGCACTCTGCTCGACACTTCTTTCCAGAATGAAGAGGAAGCATTGGTGAGCACCCTCTGGGTTCGTCTGCTTAACCAATTACAGATCCACCTAGCCATAGTTTTGCCTAGCCCACATTGGACTAGTTTGTCTGCCAGAAGGTCATGGGGGACCTTGTCGAAGGCCTTACTGAAATCCAGGTACGCTACATCCATGGCATTCTCCACATCTACTCAGCTTGTAACTCTATCGAAAAAAGAGGACTTGTTTTTGATAAACCCATGTTGACTATTAGTGATGACTGCATTAGTTTCTAAGTGTTTCCAGAATCTTGCCTGGTATTGATGTGAGGCTGACCAGACAGTAATTGTTTGGATCATCCTTTTTTCCCTTCTTGAATATTGCTCTCTGTGAAATTGCACATGGGAAGCTTGTGCGCCAGCTGTGCCTGTACCTTGGGAAGTCTGACTTGGACATGGTAGTCCACTCTATGGTTACATCCTGTATAGACTACTGCAATGCGCTCTAGATAGGGTTGCCTTTGAAGACTGTTAGGAAGCTTCAAATGGTCCAGCTGGTGGCAGCCAGGTTGTTAACCGGAGCAACGCTCAGAGAGAATACAACTCCTCTGTTGTGCCAACTCCACTAGCTGCCAGTTTGCTACAGGGCACAATTCAAAGTGCTGGCTTTAGTCTATAAAGCCTCAAACAGTTCTGGCCCAGCTTACCTGTCTGAATGTATCTCTCATTATGAACCAACTAGGAATTTAAGATCATTTGGCGAGGCCCTGCTCTCAATCCCACCTTCACAGACGCGTCTGGAGGGGACAAGAGGCAGGGCCTTCTCAGTGGTGGCCCTTTGGCTGCAGAGCTCCCTCCCTAGGGATATTAGATCAGCCCCTTCCCTCCTGACCTTCTGAAAAAAAGGAAAAACCTGGCTCTTTGAACAAGCCTTTAGAAATGCAGTGTAATAGATAAACATGGAACTATGAAAGAGTGAAACATGGAACGGCTTAGACTATGCTACTGGAAAATGAGATTAACAGGAACCTTGGTGATTTTATGTTTTAAATGGTTTTTGTATGGATTTTATAATATTCAGTGAAGGGAGGGGGGCGGATCCGGCGAGAGGGAGAAGGCGCTGCTGGGAGGAAGAGGAGGATGGAAGGTGCTGCTGGAAAGAAGAGGAGGAAGAGGAGGAGGATTCCGGGCCCAGCCAAGCCAGCCACGCCATGCCGCCCGAGGTACGTCTTACCGTACTTTCGCCTTACTTTCGGGGTACCGTCGGCTAATGTGAGCCGTACCCCGAAAGTAAGCCGTAGTGGGGATTTTGGGGGTCAAAAGAAAGTAAGACGCTGTCTTACTTTCGGGGAAACACGGTACACTCTGCTTTGCAGGGTACTGAAAGCTGATGGTCTGCAGCTCCAACCACTTGTCCTTGCTGTCAGAGCTGACCAGGACAGATATCCCTGTTGGAAGAAATTCGACCTTGGATATCCATCAAATGCGACCTGCCATAGGGATAATGGAAGTTGCAATCTAGCACATCTGGAGAATGCATAGTTTGGGGAAGTTGCCTTCAAACAATAATTAACTCTGTATTTATTGTGCCCTGGATGGCGAGCAGCTCAGCCCGTCATCCCTCGTAAAGAGCTTAGGTGTCCAATTGGACCCTTTGCTGACCATGGAGACTCAGGTCTCCATGGTCAGCAAAACGGCGTTTTACCATCTCCGCCAGGCTAGGCGACTGGCACCCTACCTGTCCAGGGACGATCTGGCCACGGTGATCCAGGCGACGGTCATCTCGAGGCTGGACTACTGTAACGCCCTCTCACGTGGGCCTTCCCTTGGCGACAGTCCGGAAACTCAAGCTGGTGCAGAATGCCGCTGCTCGCTTACTGGTGGGAGCACCGGTGAGAGAGCACATCACGCCCATCCTGCGGCAACTGCACTGGCTGCCTATTGAGTACCGGATTGCCTTCAAGGTGTTGGTGTTAACCTTTAAGGCCTTGCACGGTCTAGGGCCTGAGTACCTGAGGGACCGCCTTACCCTGTACGTTCCCCCGAGATCACTGCGCTCGGAAGAGCAAAACTTGTTAGTCATTCCATCACCCCGCTCCTGCCACTTGTCCAGTACAAGACAGCGGGCCTTTTCAGCGGTGGCTCCCATGACTTGGAATTCGTTGCCTAGCCATGCTCGGGCGATTCATGAACTCGGCCCTTTCCGAAGGGCCTGTAAGACTGCCCTCTTCAGACTAGCGTTTGGCTAGCCTGAATAACGAGACATATCATCGTCCGAACTAAGATCTAAGCTCTGTGATCTGCTGGCTACCGACTATGTATTTGTGTTTTACTGAATTTTATTGTATGTTTTATTGTGTATTTTACTCTATTGTGATCCGCCCCGAGCCTGCAGGGAGGAGCGGAATATAAAACCGAATAATAAATAAATAATAAATAAATAAATAAATATGAGACTCAGAAAAGGACTCATTCTTTGAAAGTCTGGATTCTAGAAGGAGAATAAATGCATAGAGTAAACAAATATATTATTATGTATCATCATAGAAAAATAGACGTATACATGACAATTCTCACCTCCTTCTCGGTAGTTCCATTCCTCTATCTGATTTAGAAACTCTTTCTGGCCATGGGCGACAGGCAGCAGGTAGCAAATGAGGAGAAACGAGAGGGTCCCTCTGATGGCTGTCATCAGAACGTTCATATTCTTCTTGCTGCTGCAAGAAAAACTTTTTTAAATGTCCGAATTTTCATAATTTCAGAGCCAACTCAATAGTACCAAATTGCACTTGCTATGACCTATACTACAGCTATAACATTTTACAGAGCAGGCGAGGAGTCACTTATCTAAATGCTTCTTATGGATATAATTCTTCACTAATTTGTTCTGAAAGGAAGCAAAGAGCAATTTCAGCAATTTCCTTATTTTGCAGTTTTCAAAGGCTATTTGTGATTCAAAACTTATTCAGCATAAAAAATTTGCATGGGATTGGTTTGCATGGGAAACAGCATGTTCTGTGCAAAAACAGGTTGCATATTCTGAATAAAAAAACAGTTTTGTGTACATAGAATCATCGAATTTTAGAGTTGGAAGAGATCACGGGCCATTCAGTCCAAACCCTTCTCATACTGGATAACATAATCATAGTAACATTTTTACATATTATTTCCATGTGTGAATTTTACATAGAGTAAGTCTGGAATCATGAAGATTCTTCACAGTTCATGATTCTTCTCACTTTTTCAAACATATTTTTGAACATTCTCCCAGCTCTCAATGCTTTTGTGAGTTTGCTGATAGAAAAAAAACAGGGACAAGGCTTTGCTAATCCAGTTTAGCATGTACTGGGAAGTGAAAAAAATCTTAATCATAAAAAAATCTTTCATTTTTCACATAGCAGCTACAACCTTCCTCTCATTTGCTATTTTTGCATATTTAGCTCAGTCTCCTTGGAGCTCCAGGTGGTGCAGTAGGTTAAAGCGCTGAGCTGCTAAACTTGCTGACTGAAAACTTGCAGGTTCAAATCTGGGGAGCGGCATGAGCTCCTGCTGTTAGCCCTAGCTTCTGCCAAAAACATGCAAATGTGTGTAGATCAATAGGTACTGCTCCAGCGGGAAGGTAACTGCGCTCCATACAGTCATGCCGGCCACATGACCTTGGAGGTGCCTACGGACAACAGCAGTTCTTTGGCTTAGAAATGGAGATGAGTACTAACCCCCAGAGTAGGACACGACTAGACTTAATGTCAAGCGAAAACCTTTACCTTTACTTACCTTAAAGACTAACATTTCACACTGCTAGCGAAAAATTTTACAACAAATTTGAAGCCTTCGGGATCTTTCAAGCTGAAAGGGAACCCCTAAAAACCTCGGTCCCACAGAGCAGGCAACAGAATCAACAGCAAGCAGTCTCCTTGAGTGAAGCAATAATCTTTTATTTCAGCGTGGACACGCGGAGACGGAACAGCTGAAAGACCAGCATGTCTTCCAAAAGAGAGCTGCCCATGCCGTTACAATCATTGTTATCTTTTATACAATTTTTACTAGGCCATAGTGTAACCTCTCTGCTCACACCTCTTATCCAATCAGGTTCTTAAAAACATGCTTTTCTCTTTATTTTGCTATCTTGGCACATTCAACAAATAAGCTCTACATATGCAGCACCAGTATAGATAAACATTATTATTTGTATATAGATAAGCATTGAATTGTCAGGTCACCTTGTATCTTCAAGAAACATAATCTCCCCTTGGCCTTTCGTCTTCCCCTTTTGCCAAGAGGGGCATTTTATTTTAAGTTAACATTTCAGCATTTTGCACTGTTAAGCTCATTTATTTATTTATTTTATTTAAAACTTTTGTACCCCGACCTTCTCACCTCTATCGAGGGACTTAGACCAACATAACAGCAAAAATTCAATGCTATAAATTTAAAAACAACTACAACAACATATTAAAATACATAAAAACTCAACATAAAACCACATCGCCATTAAAACAATTCCACTCAATCTGTAAATGTGGTCATACATTCAGACAATAACCAATCTCAGCCTATTCTGGGAAGGTTTGGTTCCACATCCAGGTCTTCACCAGCCTCCTAAAGGACAACAGAGAGGGGGCAGATCTAGCATCACTTGGTAGAGAGTTCCACAGCCGAGGGGCGACCACAGAGAAGGCCCTGTCTCTCGTCCCCACCAGCCGCTCTTGCGAAGCCGGTGGGACCGAGATCAGGGCCTCTCTGGAGGATCTTAATGTTCTTGATGGTTCGTAAGGGAGAATCCGTTCGGACAGGTAAACTGGGCCAGAACTGTATAGGGTTTTGTAGGTTAAAACCAGCACTTTGAATTGTGCCCGGAAACTAATTGGCAGCCAGTGGAGCTGGCGCAGCACGGGGGTTGTATGCTCCCTGTGCCCCGCTCCTGTTAGTAACCTGGCTGCTGAACATTGGACTAATTGCAGCTTCCGAGCAGTCTTCAGAGGCAACCCCACATAGAGAGCATTGCAGTAGTCTATTCGGGATGTAACCAGAGCGTGGACCACCGTGGCCAAATCAGACTTCCCAAGGTATGGGCGCAGTTGGCGCACAAGCTTTAACTGTGCAAAAGCTCTCCCGGCCACCGCCGAGACCTGGGGCTCCAGGCTCAGCGATGAATTCAGGATCACTCCCAGGCTGAGAACCTGCGCCTTCAGGGGGAGTGTAACCTCGTCAACACAGGCTGTAACCCTGTGCCCTGTTCGGCCTTACGACTGACCAGGAGCACCTCTGTCTTGTCTGGATTGAGTTTCAATTTGTTAGCCCTCATCCAGTCCGTTACAGCGGCCAAGCACCGGTTCAGGACTTGAACAGCCTCCTTAGTAGCAGGTGGAAAGGAGTGACAGAGTTGGACATCATCTGCGTACAGATGACACCGCACCCCGAAACTCCGGAAGATCTCCCCCAACGGCTTCATGTATATGTTAAATAACATAGGGGACAGTATCGAACCCTGCGGGACCCCACAGTACAATGGGCATGGGGTCGAGCAGGAGTCCCCTAGCAACACCTTCTGGGAGCGACCCTCAAGGAAGGATTGGAGCCACTGCAATGCAGTACCTCCAAGGCCCATTCCTGTGAGGCGTCCCAGAAGGTTACCATGATCGATGGTATCAAAGGCCGCTGGGAGGTCCAGCAGAACCAACAGGGACACACTCCCCCTGTCAAGCTCCCGGCGTAGATCATCCACTAAGGCGACCAAGGCTGTCTCAGTGCCATGCCCCGGCCTAAAGCCAGACTGCGCCGGATCCAGATAATCAGTGTCTACCAATCATTAACCCCTTCAAAGCCTCCTTTCTGAATGTTTAAAGCCCAATTTCCGATGGTCTTTGGTGACCTCTCTGAACCCCCCCCCATGACCCCCAGAAGTCCCTACCCCCAAGTTGAGTGTAGATGCACCCAGAAATAGAGGCAGAGAGAGAGAGAGAGAGAGAGAGAGAGAGAGAGAGAGAGAGAGAGAGAGAGAGAGAGAGAGAACTTTAAACAATTTCTCTCCTTTCCTGTGTACAATAAAAATTGCCACTTGGAAGTTCTGTTTGCATTTCAAAGGAAACTTCTATTGGCATGCAGACAGCACATTTAGGATCAGGACAGAGAGTGAAAGATTAACTTCCTGAATTCAGAATTTCTTCTTGGCTGCTGCATATATATATGGGATGGCATTAACGTAAGTTAGTTTGACTATATTTCAGCAGTTCTGATGAAATTAGATCTCACTGGATCAAGCTCGTTAGAGAAGTAAATGTAATAATTAAAAATATTGTTTGCTGTCTTATCTTGATCAATTCCATTCTGCAAAGGGCTACTTTGGCTGGAGTAATGGCTGAAAATTGGAGGCAGATGGATTCTCCTTTAAATCAAATTTAATTTAATAAATACTTGTTTACAATGTAAGTGCATTCACTGATTTTATTTTAAGAAATGTCGGAAGCAGAGAGAATGTTTATTGTTTAACCTTTTTAAACAGGAAGGTGCAATTCATTTAATTCTGAAACAATTTAAATCCTAACTATAAAGTGGAAAGTCATGTTTTATTGATATGATATGCATTATTTATTAATATGTCATGGGAGAACTATTTATCTGTTCACCGGAACCTGATATATTGGATCAATCAATTTCTGAGTGTCTGTTGACTGAGAAAAAAAAAACCAAACATTTGATTTACTGCTCGATGTGCATGTGTGTGTGTGTGTGTGTGTGTGAGAGAGAGAGAGAGAGAGAGAGCACACTCATGCATGCTTTAAATGAAAAATAAAAAAACATCTTAGAAGTGCAATCATTTGAGCTAATTTTCCATTGAAAATCAATCCAGTGAAATTGTAGGTGTGTTCAATAGCTAGGGAATGTGGACCGATTTTTAGAACAGAACAAAAAACTATTGAAGAGAAGTGTGAATGGAATAGAAATCTCAGTGGTAATTGCTTCACACCGCAATGGCTTGTCCTTCCGCTCATCTGCGTAATGCCTTCCTTTTTTTCTCTGGGCAGCCAAGCAGTATATAACCTTTTATACATTGTTGTGGCTTTTATGTCATGCTAGTTTGTGGGATTAACATAACTCAAATACCACTTGATGAATTGACACCAAATTTGGAAACAATACACCTATCAGGCCAACAAGTGACCATCACTCATAAAAACACTGAAAAACACAGTAGAAGGAACTTCAAAAGCAAAAAAAGGATGCTATAGCGCATGCACAAAAATGACTCCCCCAGCAAACAAAACACACAATAGCATATCCACACTCTCTTCTGGACTACAGCTCCCAGCATCCCCTAGACCAGGCCCTTTAGGAGAGGAGGATGATCCAAATGCACTGCTTCCAAGATACAAGCTTTCTTCTCCTTTGATTTCTTTGAGAGCATCCCAGTCCCTTCATATTTCCAATTTCCTATTCCTTATTTATGTGAAGGATTGCAACTCCCAGCAATCCTTCAGGTAGATAAGATAGTTAGATAGATGTATATAGGTAGGTAGATAGATTGATCAGGAGGACTGCTGGGAGTTGCAGTCCAAGAATAGATAGAGAAGGAAGAAAGGGATGAAAGAAGGAGGGAAAGAAAAGGAGGGAGGAAGGGAAGGAAGGAAGGAGAGAATGGGAAAGGGAAGGAAAGAGAAAGGATGAGAGAAAGAGGGGGGGGGACATTGGCCACAGCAACGTGTGGCGGGTACAGCTAGTGCTGTAATAAGATTAGAGGTGAATTTATACCATAGAATTACACTTTAATTGCCCTGGCTCAATGCTATAAAATCATGGGAGTTGTAGTTTCACGAGACACCAGCACTATTTTGCAGCTAAATATCTTGTACAACTACAAACCTCATTATGCCATAGAATTGAGTCAGAGCAATAAAAGCAGTGTCAAACTGCATTTATTTTACAGTGCAGATGCACCTCAAGAGACCAGGAAGAATGTGATGTCCGAGAGTTGACTTGCCTTGATTCCTCTTCTTCATTTTGCTTTTTGTAATGGCTTCAAATGGGAGAACAGGAATTGGAGTTGGAGAACAGGTGATGTGGGACATTTCATTTCTTCCCTTCCCATCCATCTCAAAGCCCACTTTTTGATGTGGAATTAAATTATTCAGGTACAGAACCATAATAGATTTGTTGGTTTTGATGATGCCACCAGACTGTTGTTTGGAGGAAATAGAGTAACATGACTCCCCTTCTGGCAATTGCATCAGCCACAATTACTCTTCCTTTCTGTGGGATGTCAGTGGAGCCTGGAATCCCCTGTTTTTAGCCGTTTACAGCAGTTCCTTTGAATTATACATGTCCCCAAGGGATGCTAGGGCAAGCTGCAGGCTCACAGAGACTTCCTCCTTTCTACTCCCACCCCTATAACACTTCTTTTTCGTTTCAGGTAAAAGTCCTGTGAGGTATGATTGAAAGAGCTGGGCATGTTTAGCCTGGGGAAGAGAAAATGAAGGAGTGGGGCATGACAGCATCCTTCAAGTACTGGAAAGGCTGTCAAATGACAACAAAATTGATCCAGAGGGCAAGGAAAGAACCAATGGCAAGGGAGCTTGAAGAAATTATCCAGCAATTTGAGCTGTCTGAGAGCAAAGCAGACTTCTTCTTCATAAAGTGGTAAATCTCCTTCATTGGAGATAAGAAGAGCCATGCCCATCTAGTCCAGCATTCTGGACAGAGAAAGGATGGAGAGGGGGACCTGTTTGTGCAGAGCCTGGGAGGCATTATCTCAGGGCTGACACATTATCTCAGGGCTGCTCTGATGCACGTATACAGGATTGGCCCCAGAAGGTTTTTATAGCCACCTCCACTGTCTGCTGAGGAGGTAGGCGGGAATCCAGACCACTCAGTAGTGCCTGGTTTGGTGCTACTGAAGGCCACTCTTAATAGTCCCCTTTCTGGTGTCATGGTGATCTCCAAGCGTGACATGGGTTCTGTTGGTTGACTATCACCTTCAGTGATGCTGGCTGGGGCATCACTGAAGGTGATAGTCAACCAACAGGACCCATATCACAGTAAGTGCCATCCCTTAGTCCTGGACTGCCTGAGACTAAGAAACACAGGCTGGTTGTGTAAACAGTTGCAACTGATTCCTTCTCAGAACCAGACCAACTGTTTACATAGGCACAAGTCACAGGTAGCTCTGAATTTTGAGCTAGAATTCAGAGCATACCACAACTGAACTGACCATGGAACAACAGACTGGTTCAAGGTTGGGAAAGTCGTACAACAGGGTTGTATACTCTCACCCAACCTATTCAACTTGTATGCAGAACACATGCAATGTGCGGGGCTTGATGAATGCAAGGCTGGGGTTAAAATTGCTGGAAGAAACATTAAAACCTTAGATACGCAGATGATACCACTTTGAAAGCTGAAAGCAAGGAGGAGCTGAGGAGCCTTCTAATCAAGGTGAAAGAAGAAAGTGCAAAAGCTGGGTTGCAGTTAAACTTAAAAAAACCCCAAGATTATGGCAACCAGACTGATTGATAACTGCCAAATAGAGGGAGAAAACGGGGAGGCAGTGACAGACTTTGTATTTCTAGGTGCAATGATTACAGCAGACTCAGACTGCAGCCAGGAAATCAGAAGACACTTACTTCTTGGGAGGAGAGCAATTCGATAAAATAGTGAAGAGAAGAGACATCACACTGGCAACGAAGATCCGCATAGCCAAAGCAAAGGTATTCCCCATAGTAATTTATGGATGTGAGAGCTGGACCATAAGGAAGGCTGAGTGAAGGAAGATAGATGCTTTTGAACTGTGGTGTTGGAGGAAAGTTCTGAGAGTGCCTTGGACCGCGAGAAGATCCAACCAGTCCATACTTCAGGAAATAAAGCCCGGCTGCTCATTGGAGGGAAGGATAGTGGAGGCAAAGATGAAGTACTTTGGCCACATCATGAGAAGAAAGGAAAGCTTAGAGAAGACAATTATGCTGGGGGTAAAGGGAGGGAAAAGGAAGAGGGGCTGATCAAGGGCAAGGTGACTGGCTTGACTCTGAAGGAGCTGGGGGTGGTGACAGCCAACAGGGATCTCTGGCATGGGATGGTCCATGAGGTCACGGAGAGTCAGAAGCGACTGAACGAATGAACACCACCACCACCACTTTGGTTAATGCAGGTCAAGGTCAATTGAGATGTGCCATGGGATGCTTCAACTGCATCTTTAATCATAAAGCCAGTGCTGAGCAGGGAAATCCATTAAAAATGTGATGCACCTAGATTACTATGAATGTGAGGGCACTGTGGTTAGTAGTGTACAAACCACACATAATTCATATTAACCTGGTAAAAGGTTGAATTAATGAATATTATAGGACACAAGGCTGAACTGAGTCCTTAAAACGTGGCTGTTTCTTCTATTGGAGAGAACAGCCAGGCCCCTTCTACACTGCCATATAATCCAGATTATCTGCTTTGAACTGGATTATATGAGTCTACACTGCCATATAATACAGTTCAAAGCATAAAATCTGGATTTTATAGGGCAGTGTAGAAGGGTCCCTAGCTGTTTGAAATAACCCTGGAAGACAGTCTCCACTTGAAGGACTGTTCTGGCAAAAACTCATTTAAAGTCATATATCTCTCAATCCCCCCCCCCCCTCTCAAGAGAAGGCGGTTCAGAAACCTTGAAATTGTCTGTCCAGTTAATAACTAGAGAGCTCAACTGGTCATGGTTTTCCCTTCACTCAGGTAAACAGAACTTTAATAGATGTCTTCCCAAATGTGTACATGTTAATTTATGTATATCAGTGTCCACCTCATTTTTTTGGGAGGGGGGTATAGAAATTGTCACAAAAGTCTAGTTACCAACGCTGGGAAACATTTCACTTTTGGACTATAACTCCCAGTGACCATGCAAGCTGGGGGATTCTGTGAGCTATAGTCCAAAAGGCAAATTTTCTATTTTCACCTTGGGATTGGTTTACCCCTATGTTGCATTGCAGACAGTAATCTGATTAAATGAATACAAGAGGTTCTAAACTGGTCAGGAGCTGAATTAATTTTGCTTTTTTCTAACCCGTGGAGTATCTTTTCTTGTTTTGACAAGGCCAACTACCAATGAACCAGGATTACTGGAAAGATAATTCATAAGATCTATAATGTTATTAGTTAAAATGGAAGGGTTTCTTGCCGCGACGATGAGAAAGTAAGAATTACAAATGGTTTGTGAAATAGAATTCCCGTGTCACCGCTTGGCCTTCTGGTAAACCCTGGAAAAACTAAATTACTTTTTTAATGAAGCATGGCATCCATCTCCTAAGAGTCTGGGAACAGTTCCAAGCCAGCCACTTTGCATCCTAAAGAATTTATAGAGAGTTGGCTCAAATATGAAGGTGAAAATATTTCAATATTTAATAAAACATAGTCCCCTTTCTTGTATTATATTTGTTCATATTGGTCAGGTTAATGCAACTATAATTAAAAGTCAGGCACTTTGATTTGAGAAGTGCAGCTGAGATCTATGGTACTTCTCAATCTGAATTAAAAGACCACTTGCATGCCAGTGGTCTTTTTAAAAAGCATTTTGAAAAATAACAGCATTATCCCAGTACAAAGACTAACCATTCCAATGGTTAGTCTTGCACCATTGGAATGGGGAGCATTAAACATGACTAACCCCAAATCAAATTCCCTCTGAATGACTGGTTCTAAGTGACTTTTTTATTGCTTACAATAGAAACACTGTGGAAGTGGGCAGGGAGATGAGAGATTTTAGTGGGGAAATATCTTATCTCTAGTTGTATGCTGCCTGAAGATAAAAGAGCATCCTCTCCTGGGAGAGAATAAGAAGGAGTTGGTGAGTCAGATGGGGACAGCTTGTGAATTGAATCCCGGCCAAAGGTTCCCCTCTTACCTATAGGGCATATATTGGGCAGTAATTCACAAGGATGTGAGGAGAAGAAAGAGAAGAGCAAAATGAGACAATTCTCCAATTCATGAAGTTGATGGAAGTGAAATCACTGACCTGGGTTTAGATTGATGCAAGCTTGAATCCGTGCAAGAAGTATGTAGCTAAGGCTAGTGCACACAATATACTACAGCCTGATAATTTTAATCTGTTTGTTGGTCCAGGATTTTTAGATGAATTTCTCTATTCCTTCAAGGGACTTTGGCCCCTAAATTCTGGCTTCGTACTTGAACAGGCTTTTCGGAGGGCCTGTAAGACCAATCTGTTCCGCCAGGCATTCAGTCTCTAAGCTGTAACCCCTACTCTGGTCTTAATCTGTTTTTATTCTGTTTTATTCTGTTTTTAGTATATTGTGTTGTGTTGTTCACTGCTGTGAAACACCCTGAGCCTTTTCGGGAAGGGTGGTATAGAAGTCGAAATAATAAATACATAAATAAATAAACATCGAATCGGAAGCACAAAGAAATTCTCAAATTCTCTTGAACATATCTAGGTAATCTAATTCTATTTGGCATTACTCCATTAACCACAGATCATAACTGAGACCACAATATATAAGATAAAATATCTGCTGCTATAAAGGCTAACAGTGTATGCTAGTCCAAGGACCTTATCACATTAGGTACCTTAACGTGGGCAACAGTGGGGAGATTCGATGGGTATCATGGTGAATCTGTGGGGCAGTGGTGGAATCCATTGTCCCAAGACCTGCATCACCCACAATGCCGCCTGTCCCAACACATGGGGGAAAGTGTTGCTGCCTGTCTTCACCCCGCACTATCCTCATTGCTGGTAATGAAAACACAGGTAACCTCCTGTGTTCTCATTGCTCCATCACTTTCAGCAGAGTTTGGGGATGGAGCCCTGCCAGAGGTAGCTGTGTGTCGTTTGATGTGATTCAAAGGGCTCTGTCCCTGAACTGTGCTGAAAGTATCCTATGACTGGTAAGCTTTCCTGTGTGATGAAGTGGGAGGACTTCCTAAACTTTTTTTCACTTGCAACCACTTTTTTCCTCCTGAGTAATTTTTACACAATCCTGGGTATGTATGCATATATGTGTGTTTATTAGGGCTGGGCGATCCATTGAAAAAATTCTTCAAAACTTGCCTTGTATGTAGGGGGCGTTGGAGCTTCGTATCTGTTTTAATTCAGATGTTTTAGTGGTTTTTTCAAAATACAATCATATACTTTGTAATGGCCTCATTAATGGCGGATGCTATCATATTTAACCCATTTAAGCATGACAGCATCCACTCCAAACTGGGTTTTTTTAATGCTCTATGGAAGCGGCTTTCCTTTCATCCAAGGCTAGAAGGAAATCAGCCCCCATAGCAGGTTAAAGACCCGCTACGGAGGCCGCTTTCCTTCCAGCCTTGGAGGCAGATTGGAAGCGGGATAACATTCCTCCCGAGCAGACCTGGGGGAAACCTGAGTTTGACAGGCCTTCTGGCCCAGGTCCTTCTCGCGGGAGAGAGGGACCTGGGCCAGAACCCTGTGAAACCCGGGTTAGAAGCACTTTTCTCCCTTCCCACGTCAGTCTGACGTGGGAAGGGAGAAAAGCGCTTCCAAGCCACGTTTAACAGTTCCGATCCTTTTTGAAGAAGGGGAAGGAAACATCATCATTGATCAGCTGCTTCCGATTTCCGTTCCTCTACTCCTAATCGCTTCAAAAGTCATTTAAATACGATTTCATTACGAGTAACGAAGAGATCCGATGATATCGCCCAGGCCTAGTGTGTATATAAGTGTGTGTGTGTGGTATAAAATCAAACATTTACTGATTATAAATCAGAATTTGCAAGGCTTTCTAAAAGGTTTGATTACCTCTTTTATGAAGTACAGAGTAAGCATTTTCTTCAGTGTCCACTGTGAACACCGCACCTTGTTGCTAACAGAATTACAACTGCCAAATTTTTCATTACTCCAACATTAAGCTAAGGGGACCACAGTTTAAGAAGTGGTTGCTAGGCAAACAGGAAAAGGTCGAAAGAAACAACTTCTAAAAATAGCAATAAATATTAAGGCTGGAGTCCTAAATATACTGATGAGGAAGCAAGTCTCAAAGTAAGATTTTTTTTCTTCATAAGCATGCATTGGATTCTGCTATTAATCTGCAAATGCACATTCATGTACTATTTTACTCATATGTGGCTCTCTCCCCCCAACTACACACTTTTGCTCTGTACAATCTGCTAATTTTTTTTTGAAGTATTAGTTGTAACATATTTCATGAGCAATAATATCTTCACTGAGTTCTGCTATCAATTCTTATTAATAATTAATCATTTTCCTTTCCAAATAAACAGCTCTTCCTTTTAAAATTAATTCTGTCAGGAAGACTACAGATAGGCCATTCCCAGCAGAGAAGAGACCAAAGTCTGAAATATCAAAAGGCAGAAACTGCAGAGCAAATCTCTTCGGTCAAATATACCAAAGAGGCGAACACCAGACAAATCCCCACTTCAGTGTAGTCCTAGTCCTATGAGGCTAAATGGCTTTGATCTTTTTTTCGTTCATGATATAAAATACAGCAATAAATTCCCTCACATCTGGGTCTAGAAAATGTGTCCTTCTTGATTGCAAACTCTATAAAACATACACCTGTAAAAAAAAATCAAACACAAATCCCAGATGTTGTATTTTCAAGGCCCTCTGAGACCAATCTTCTCTACTCTCTTTTTTATATATGATGATACTTTAAATTCCTGTTTTATTTGATATGTAATATCTCCTCTGATACTGGTTTGGTAATAGTAATATTTATTAAAAAGTGCTATTCCACTGTGTCTAGCCATTCACAGTTTAATACTGTGAGAAACAATTTGTGTTTGCCCTTCAGATACTGTGCTGATTTATGTATTTTATGTATCCATGAATATTTATAGACCACTTACAACCAAAGATTTCAAAGCAGTGTACAACTATCATAAAACATGCAATACAAAACAATATGTAAAAACAATATGCAATATTTACACTATTCATAAAATATATGCTGGACAACAGAGGAAATCTTCAGAAATTGGTCAGCCTTCATCAGGCTTCTCTAAATAAGAATTGCTTGTATATCTGTATAAATAAAAATGTAATGTTTGTTTGTGGGATTAACATAACTCAAAAACCACCAAATTTGGACACAATACACCTATCAGGCCAACGAGTGACCATCACTCATAAGATCACTGAAAAACACAGCGGAAGAGACTTTAAAAGCCAAAAAATAAAAATTACATTATAATGCATGAGCAAAACCACATATACACACATATACACAACTATATACATATACACATATATACACACAAAACACATATACACAGACCGGACCACAGCAATGCATGACAGGGGACGGCTAGTGTGTTATAAAGAGGGATAAGAGTTTTCAAAGTGTTAAGTGGCATGAAGGCGAATGCCATACATATGGGAAAGGGGCAAAATTAGGACACTGACACCCCCAAATAAGATTTCTGCACCACAAATTAAAGTTTTTTCAGTTCCCAAATTTTTAGCATTGCATTAACTTAAAACTTCAGTATGAAAATCTAGAAATAAAGTTTAGGCAACTGAAACCAAATCCACAGGAAAAAGCAGAATAAAATACTTATATGCAAACACCATTCATAGTATAGGCAGTTGAGTGAAGCCAATGGGTACCACCCCCATCCCCCAATTCACTCAGTGTTCCAAACTGTGAATATCAATGTAATGTACATAGATTTTGGAAACATTGGCAGGTTCAAAGTGCTGCAGCAAGAATACTGATGGAGGCTGTTTATAGGGAGCATATACAGTAGTCTTGCTTATCTAACCTTCCCTCATCCAATGTTCTGTATTATCCAATGCAGCCTGCCTCCCGCTTGGATCCATAGCTGTTTCAATACATTGCAATGTTTTGGTGCTAATTTCATAAATACAGTAATTACTACCTAACGTTACCATGTATTGAACTGCTTTTTCTATCAATTTGTTGTAAAACATGATATTTTGGCCCTTAATTTGTAAAATTATAACATAATTGGACCTTTAATAGGCTTTTCTTTAATCCCTCCTTATTATCCAACATTTTTGCTTACTGGACCCTTTATGTTGGATAAGCGATTCTCTACTATAACTCCCTTTCTGAAACAGCTTCATTGGCTACTGGCCCATTTCTGGACACAGTTCAAAGTGCTGGGTTTGATCTGTAAAGCCCTATATGACATAGGTCCAGGTTTACTGATAGCCTGTATCTCCTCATATGAGCCTGCTCAGGTCTTATGGTCCTTAGGAGAGGGCTTTCTCCCTATCCTACCACCAAGGCACAAGCAGGGACTAATAACTGGATTTAAGTGTTTGAGACCAGGATATTTTAAAGACTGCCTGCTTCCTACTGAAGTTTTCTTGTCTTGCTTGAAATATGAGGTATGGAAAACACAGAGCAGAGCTTTCTCAACTGCAGTACAAAAAATCTGAAAATAGTCCCTATAGGCTTGCGTCTGTTTACATTTTGTTAGGCAGCTGCAAAGAAGAAGAAAAAAGGATTTGGAGAAGGAGTAACCTTATTTACTCCTGTTAAATTCTTGACTATTTTTCATGTTCTCTTGTTGGCTGTATCCTCCTTTGGATGGTAGTTATAATTAATTGTGTTAGATGCTGCGGACCATCTGATATAGCCTTGGCCAACTGGATAACCTCCAGATCTGATGTAGAACAGCCCTCAACACTCCTGGTGCTGAGAGTGGATGTAGCCCAACCCTTCTGAAAGGAACTGTTTTAAAAAGGCTGATAGGATAAGATACAAATGTTTTAAACAGGTTTAAAAAGTGAGGTCTGTTCTCACACATAACTGCCAATCTGTGAGAAATCTGGATAACATGATTGTATTGCTGTAAGTGGTATTGTTTGTGTTTTAATTGCGTTTAACCTCGTTTAGATTTTTAAGTAAATGTTATTTAATTGTTTAAAGCATTAAATTTTGCCTCTGCTGTAAGCTGCCTCGAGTTTCCTTCAGGTTCAAAAAGGGCAGGATATAAATATAGTAAATAATAATAATTAATTAATTAAATAAATAATGGTTGCAGCATCTGATGTACTACACCTTTGAGATTTCTCTTAGCTCTCATCTATGCTGTCATATAATACAGTTGAAATAGCATTATATGTCCTGTATAGACTCATACATTATATTGTCGAAGACTTTCATGGCCGGAATCACTGGGTTGTTGTAGGTTTTTCGGGCTGTATGGTCATGTTCTAGAAGTATTTTCTCCTGACCTCACAACGTCTGAGGATGCCTGCCATAGATGCAGGCAAAATGTCAGGAGAGAATGCTTCTAGAACATGGCCATACAGCCTGAAAAACCTACTACAACCCAGACTCATACAATTACATTATATGAGTTTACACCTAGCATATAATGCTGTTTCAAACTGTGTTTCATGGCAATGCAGATGGGGCCTCAGTTTCAAAAGTACAACAGGATACCTGAAATAGACTAACATATATTTTTTGAATTCTGTGAGCAAGAAGTTTGATCTTCACCAGCGCGCATACACACACACACACACACACCAATACAGTCAGATGTGAGCACCATTATTAACCCTTTACATTTTCCTGAAAACCTATGGTGAATGTGACTCCTAAAAGATTCCTGCGGAATTAGAAGTTATTCTGGTCCTACTAAATCACTGCTAGCTTCTTTTCTCAAACACTTCAGTTCTTTTCTCCCTCACATGACAAAAAATATGTGTTTAGATTTTCACAGGTATATGCAATGCTGTTAGATCACCAGAATTCTATATTCTATGGAAAATGAATATGTCAAGAGGTCAGTTTCCAGTCTCACATTCTTTCCCGGTTTGCCTTTTTTTGTTTGATTCAACATTTTCTCCCCAAGGTACCCTTCATTTAATAAACTTTAATCTAACATATGACAGATAAGCAAAGGCACAGCTAGAGAGATTTTGTGTGCATCTGAATATAAAATGGGGAAATGCTCACCCCCTCAATTTCTGTACTTACTCTACAACAGAACACTTAAATTTTTCCTAATACTTCTGCAAATATACAAGGTTATTCTGTCCTGCTGGCAAATATGGCCTTCATTTCCATGAGGGTTTTACTTTCTGCAGCCTGATGAGAACATGCCATACTTAACACAAGAATATGAGGATGCAAGTTTGATTTTTATTTGCTTCTGTTTCTGAGGAAATAGAAAACACTGCTATATCAGCATACTATGATGTGTATATGTATCCACCTTCAAGTTGCCTGTTCATTTATGATGCCTGTTCATTTATGATTTCTTGAATTCCACTGGGTTTCCTTAGGTAAAGAATACTCAAAGGTGGTTTTGCCAGTTCCTTCCTCTAGAGCACTTGGTGTTCATTGGTGGTCTCCTATCCAAATACTAGCCAACCCTGATCCAGGACTTCCAAGATGTGATGGAATTTGGTGTCTTCAGGGCTAGGAAATTAAATTATTTTTAAAAGTAGTTAACAGTTGTGAGAATAACAAGACTCGAAGATATTTCATTGATGCTATAGTTACAATTTTAAAGAAGCAACTCTTTACTACTACTACTACTAATAATAATAATAACAACTGTTTATTTATATTCCGCTCTTCTTACCCTGAAGGGGACTCAGTGCGGATTACATTACACATACGACAGACGGTCCCTGTCGGAAGATATACAAATGACAGTACACAGTACACAGTGCAATTTTAGAAGATTCCTTCTTCCTGGCTGCCTCGTAGGGTGTGCGTCGCTGGATGTGAATTGCTCCATTACGTCATTGTTGTTATGTCATTGCGTCGTTACGTCACAAGGGGTTACTGTTGTTCCATCCTCATGACGGGAGCTTCAGTTCCGCATTCCACCTTCCCGACAACCAAATTTCAGGCGTTGTAAAGTCCCTCTGTAAAAGTCTTCCCCGCTTTGCGGTTCCTGGTTTTTATCTACTCACAGCTGGGCTGCTTTCGAACTGCTGGGTGAGCAGAAGGACAGGGCTGCAATAGCTGGTTGTCCAAGCCAGCTCAGGGAATTGAACTAGCAACCTTCAGGTTGCAAGCACAGCTATGCTACCACTGTGCTATCTCCCCGGCCCATTTTACTTTCCATTTTACAAAGCAATTTATCAAAGACTTTGCTGAAATCTAGATTAATAACATCCACAGCATTGCCATCGTCTACTAGACTAGTGCCCTGATTTTAAAAAGAAAGAAAAATATAAGCTTAGTTTTTGGCAAATCCATGCTGGTCCCTGCTGATCGCTGCATTGTTCTCCTCAAGATACTTGGAAACAGACTTCTGTATAATCCATTCTAATATGTATTGAGGACACATTGATTGGTCTATAGTTTCCTGGATATTACGTTTTGCTTTTTCTGAAGAAAGGGACAATATCTGCTCATCTGTAATTCTCTGGCACCTCATCGGCTCTCCAAGATTTCTCAGAAATGATGGCAAATGGCTCTATGTGTAAGCAAGTTCCTTCAGTACTTGGAGATACTGTTCATCTGGACCTGCAGTTTTGAACGCATGCAGATTGACTGTGTGATTACTGTCTAACTTCATATTAGTCTTGATGTACAACCAATGTACTTTACCAAGGTCTCTGCTTATGTATGGCAGCATAGAGTGAGAAACTGAAGCAAAATAGATATTGAACACTTCTGTCTTTCATTGTGATCTCTTTGCAATTTACTATCCTTGCTTAGCAATGGTCATATCATTTCCTTTGTCTCTTGCTTGCCTAGGACTTGACTTTGGAGGTGTCTATGGGCAACGCGGCTCTTTGGTTTAGAAATGGAGATGAGCACCACCCCCCAGAGTTGGACACAACTAGACTTAATGTCAGGGGAAACCTTTACCTTTGCCTTTACTTGCCTAGGAGTAACAATTAGTATAAGGGACACTTACAACAAATCTTGGGCTACATATCTATGCTCTTCTTTGGTGCTCATTCTTTTTTTACTTACTTTTTGAGCATACTGAGCAACCACATTATCTTTTCAGATGTTTCTCAGTTTTTCTTCTTCCATGGAATTGTTTGTGCTTGTGGATTTAGTAGTTCCTTCTTCATGAAACCCCGCCCATGCTGGATATCCTTTCAACAGCCGATGGGATTCTTCCCAGTATTTCCTTCAGCTTGCTAAAATAAGCTTTCTTGAAATCCAAGATTTGCATTTGACTGTATTTTTCTTTGGCCTGCTTTTGGATAGATGCTTACGCTATCAGATTCAACTCCTGTCAAAAACCTCAGTCTCAAACCCCAATAGGAGAGAACTACAATCCAAGGTCAAGTCAATTAGTCCACCATAGAAACGGAACCCAAGGGAACAAGTGGAAGGGGAAACCAATGTCCAGTCCAGAGTCAAAGCCAGAATTCCAAGCAATGGGATTGTGTTCACAAGTCAAGAGCCGAAGTCCAGGAGCAGTCCAAATTTCAAACCATGCATAAGATTCAAGGTTTCAAGGTCCAGGAATGGATGCAGAAGTTGCAACCAGCAATCAGGTAACTACTGCAAACACATACATGCTATTCTCTAGATTGTCTTTTTCTCAGCAAGAGGTCCTCTAAGCTAAACCCTTTCTTTCCTTCATTCCACAAAGGAATGCAGTTAACTCATCCTTAACCTGCTCAACAGAAGCCTTTTGTGTTTGGACAGCAGACTAGTTGTTACTTCTGGGTCTGGCTGAAGGAGTTGCTGATCCTGGTTAGGCTCTAGTTCAGTGGTTCTCAACCTGTGGGTCCCCAGATATTTTGGTTTTCAACTCCTAGAAAGCATAACAGCTAGTAATCTGGCTGGGATTTCTGGGAGTTGTAGGCCAAAACACCTGGGGACCTACAGGTTGAGAACCACTGCTCTAATTCAACAGCAAAGCTCTCCCTCAGCAGCCACCCATTCAAGCTATCCATGATACCTCCAAAGGTTTAATTTAAAGCCTCTTGATCAGATTTGGCTTGCTTTCACCAAATACATTCTTTCTTGTCTTCGTGAGGTATAGCTTATCTGTAGCTAGTAGTCTTTCAGAAGCCAAATACCTCCCATTGATCGAATCCATGTAGCCAGTTGTTTATCTGTTGTAAATTCTTTCCTTTTCTTACCAGAACTTCATCGTTCAAAGTGATCTGGTCAAAAGCGTACTTTACAGTAAATAAAAGGAAATGAGTGCTGTTCTGCATTCTTGATGTGCTTTGGCAACTTATCAATAATGTTCTGAATACCAGGAAAACAGCATGCTTCTTGATTCAAATTTTCAGACTGGCAAATTTTCAGACTGGGTTGTTGTAGGTTTTATGGGCTATATGTCCATGTTCTAAAAGCATTCTCTCATGACATTTCGCCTGCATCTATGGCAAGCATCCTCAAAGGTTGTGAGTTCTATCTATACTCTTGAGTAATGAATCCCTTTACACCAGCACCTTTCTTATCTTCTTGCTTATTGAGTCTTGGGACTTAGTTTATGGATGAACATTTAGAATTTTCACCTAGAGAGTTCTAGTGCCTTACCACACTACAAGGAGTCTATTGGATACAACCATCACAGGTACAGTGGAATCATACTTCTATAACTGTGTGGTGTGATATGCCCTTTAAAATATTTGTTTGGTGTTTTAACCTTTTAGGTGTTATTATAATTTTATTCATCTTATGAATAACTCACACAGCATTGGCCCCTGGGCAATGAAAAAACCTAACAATTAAATGGTTAAAATGGTTGAAGTCTGTTGGCTAATAGCCTCTACACAAGTACTTTACGCACATATTTATTTAAAGAGTGAAAGAGAAAATGCATTCTTGTCATGCAGCTTGCTTTATGAAGGTCATTGAGATTTGATGGCAAATGCATTAGAATTAGCTCAGTTGCTAGATTTAATGAGGGCTTATGTGTTTGCACTCAAAATATGAAGTTAAGTGTGCACACAGTTTGCTTGGGAAATTGTAGCTTTTGGACTTTCCAACAAAGCTAGTGGCAATTCTTTGTATCTTTCAACCTTTAAAAGATTTCCGCAATTTAATCAATTGAATTTTGATGCAATAAAATTATATACTGAGTCCCCTGTTCCCCAATTATATAGCAATGCATGTAATTACTTTACATTCAATGATCATGGGATACAAAGTGCATTTCATGTTCCCTCCACTACTGAACTGCAGTTTCAACATACCCAAGAATGCCTCTGAATTCCATGTGATGAATTCTGTATTCTCACTGGGAGGCATGCATAGAATTATGGAATTCTATGGGACATGCTTTTTTAAAGACATTATGAGTCTATTGAGCTCAAAGGGACTGATTTCTTAGAAGATACTCATAGGACTTTTGTCTTTAGAGATAAGAGGAAAATGGGTTACATGAAATAACATATAGTGTCCTGATATATATAGAAGAAGCAATAAGAGAGACTTAAGAGATTGACCTCTAAGGTGAACTGCTGCAGCTTATTTTCTATAGAAAAACAGGCCCCATTAGGGGCAATAAGTCATCTTAGAACAAATACAAGTGTTGCTACAGTGAGAAAAATATTCTGGCCTTTGTCCTGTGGACATGCTGCAGGGGAGGGTTATATTTACTTCATAATACAGCAAGGCAGTCTGCATCTTTCTGGGAATCGTACCTTCACAGTCAGAAAAAACACAGAGGAAGAAAAACAATCTAACCACATTTGTGAAGAACTACACATATATTCTAGTTCAAAAAGCTTTATGAAATATCTTCTCTGTCTTCTGCCCAGATTTTTCTTGCTGGTCTATTCATTTTCTATAAGCTACCCAACAGCATTTTAAAAAAAAGCTTAGATGTGTCATGGAATGCCCATCACCTTACTATCCGTTGCCAAGGAAGGCATGGCACTTTACATGCAAACATTACCTGGTTTCCACGGGTCAATCTCCCTGAAGTGAAATGCCCAGCAAATCTCTGTTGCTTCTCCTTCTCTGTCATGACCATCCTTCTGGACCTCAGCTTGTCATGAGTGACGTCTCTTCTCTGTTGTGCCATATGTTTCCCCAAACTTTGCTTGTTCTTCCAGCTGCTCCTATCACCCTCCCACTCCATCCATTTAAGCCGAACCTCTCCCCCCTCCATCACCCTCAACAACACATGGGAGCCGTATGGAACTGCAAATGTCAGTCATTGACCCCAGAGTGCCTGTTTAAAGCTGATTCTCCTGTTTAGCAGCACCTTCTGGTCCATGGCTCCTTGCCTGTCTAGCCTCACAGTTCTTTGGCAGTTGCAGCCGTCATGCGATAGAGCCCCTCTCTTACTTTCCATCAATTTCCACTATACAGTTTTTCCTATGGGGAAGACAGAATCACTAACTAGCTTGCTGTAGATTTGTTCCCCACATTGCTTCCACTGATTGCCAATTAATTCTCCACTGATTACTTCATCCCAGACACATCATGCCAGAACTATTTCTGTCGCAATAAACAAGGAGAATGAAGATTTTTGGCCCTCCTTTCTCCTTCTTTCAAAGTGGCTGGACTGCCAACTTAAACACAAACAGACATAATCAATGGTTGCATAACACACACAGAGTTCTATGTATGCATTTTCAGAAGCAAGTCCCACTGAGTTCCACAGGGTTTTTCCACAATCATGAGCATAGAGTTGCTGCCTATAAGATTTCCAAAGAAATACTATGTGTGGCAGTAAGCCATTGTAGTGATCCAAATCTATGACATTCTTTCCCCAGTTTCAGTGGCAACTGGATGATGGTGGTGAATTTGTACTAAAGTCTGTGGTACCAACTTTAACGCAAAGGTATTTTGGTTACCCAGACCTTTGACTGTTTGATAGCTATTTCAGAAGGTCTTTTAACAGGCTGTGCTATATGTTTATTGTCATTATCAACATGTTTTAAATACTGCCCTTCTCTATGTTCTGCCTAAAGTATAATACATTGTGAGAGAAAATGAGAGACACCCACATCTTGAGTTTTCATGGGTCTAGACTCTAGACAGAAGACAAGAGGACAAATTCTGGTGGGCTGAGCTCCAGGCAAGAAGAAAGGACTGTGTGCATCCAGCTCAGCAACAATGTGAAAGACTTTACTTTTGCAGCAGCTTACAATGACTCTATGTATTCATGTAGTTAGCTTCCTCCTTCTCTCCTAGCTGTTATGATTCTCGGGCTCGTCTTCTGCTGTGAAGAAGCAGACAAACTAGATTAAAATTTCATTACCCCCCTGTCCTTACATATAGGAGAAAATAATGTTTATTTTCTTTCTCTCCAACTCTGCTACTTATCTTTGGCCAGGTACTTTTCTTCTTCTTTGGCATCCTCAGGATCCTTGCCATTATACTGAGATTTCCACTTGCAACTGTATTATGGTGTATTGCGAAAGATATCTTGGAGTCATAGGATCTGTTCACTTGGTACAAATAGCCCTGTTTTCCTGCTTTTATTTGCTGCTTGTAAAAGGCCTGCTGAGCGCCATCACAAAAAGCATGGCAGGCCCAACACACATTCCTCCCAAAGCGGAAGGGAAGTACCAGAAGGTGCTTCCTCCACCACCACAGGGAGGAAAATATGTTTTGGGTTACTCTGACAGAACTACCCGCACTTTCCTCTTACTTTCCCCATATGATAAGAGAAAGGGTGGCAGGGCAACATGTGTTACCACCCTTTCTCCCATTTGATTGGTACAGGGTGCCACGAGCTGCTCCGCATGCCTTCCCTTTCACCAGTGACTGATTTTTGGATTGCAAAATCATTTTATTTTTCAACGTAGTCTCCTTTGAGCTCTATACACTTTGTCCAACATTTCTCCAATTTTTTATCCCTTCCAAAAAATAAGGTTTGTCAAGGTCATCAAAATGGGTATTTGTTTGTGAGATGATTTCATTGTTGGAGTCAAATCTCTTTGCGCCAAGCCATTTCTTCAGGTTTGGAAACAAGAAATAGTCACTCGGGGCTAAATCCGGAGAATAGGGCGGATGAGGGAGCAATTCGTATCCCAATTCATGGATTGTTGCCATGGCAACTGCACATGTTTGCACCCTTGCATTGTACTGGTGCAAAAGAACTTTTTTCTTGGCCAAATGTGGTCTGTTTCCCCCCCAAATCCTCATCAAATCAACACAATAAGTTGGCATAATATTCGCCATTGATTGTTTTCCCCTTTTGAAGGTAGTCAATATGGATTATATCGCATGCATCCCAAAAAACGGTCACCATGACTGTATTGGCTGACAAACCCACCTTGACCTTATTTGGCACCGATTCATCCCAAGAAACCCACTATTTTGACCGCTGTTTGGTCTCTGGTGTGTTGTGGTGGATCCACGTTTCGTCCACGGTTACGAAATGGCACACAAAAAAAAGAACACCACCAAACACTCCTGCGAAATTGTCACACGACTGCGTTTGTGGTCGATTGTGAGCAAACGCGGCACCCATCTTGCGGAAAGCTTTCTCATACCCAAGTGATCACTTAAATTTGAAACCACTGAGCCATGTGAGATGCCTATGGCTTCCACAATCTCTCGCACTTTCAATCTCCGATCGGCCAACACCATATCATGAATTTTTTCAATTGTTTCGGGTGTAGAAACCTCAACTGGGCGTTTAGAACGTTCGGCATCTTCCGTGCTTGTACGGCCATAATAAAATTCAGTAAACCAGTTTTTTACCATTGAAATTGATGGTGCAGAGTCCCCATAGTATTTATCAAGCTTAGCCTTGGTTTGGGTGATTTTTTCCTCGCAAAAAATATGCTTAATGAGCACACAGAATTCACTTTTTTCGATTTTCTCCTCAAATTATACTGTAGTCTGTTATCAATGGCTGTCAAACACAAACTAAATGACGCAGCTTGTTCAAATTTTGACAGGAGTCAACTGACAGATGCCTGTTGACAGGAGCAGTGTTGCCCTTTCCATTAGGAGGCGGGGAATTTAAAAAGTCTAGATCAAGGGATGTAATGATACCCCTTTGTTATTCTTAGGTCAGACCTCACTTGGAATTCCAATTCTGGGCACCACAATTCAAAACAAAAGTGTCCAGAGGAGGGTGATTAAATGGAGACCATGAATGCCTATGGGGAGCGGCATAACGTACTGCTTGCAGAAGAAAAGGTTGAGAGGAAACATATTTAGGTTTTTTGAAAGGCTGTCATAAGGAAGAGGGAGCAGGTTTGTTTTCTGCTGCCTTGGTGATTAGGCCTCAGAGCAATGGATTCAAATTACAAGAAATTTGATTCCAGCTGAACATTTCATTCTAACTGCAAGAGCTGTTCAACAGTGGAACTCTCTGTCTTGGAGTGTGGTGGGAGCTCCTTCTTTCGAGACTTTTAAATAGAGTCTGGATGGCCATCTGTCAGGGATGCTTTGTACTTTTAGTGCATGGAAGGGGGTTGGACTGGATGGCCTGTGTGGTCTCTTCCAACTCTACAATTTTATATAATCTATGCATATGTTGTCTGTAGCATAATGCAGAATATTATGAACTAAAAAGGGAAAGTGAAATGTAGGATCAAAATCACATCAAAGTAGCTTCAAAAGCTATTATTATTAAGATGCAGTCTTACTATCCCTGAATTTGTTAGCAATTCAGGTTGCCAAGGCAAAGACTGAAGAGAAGCAAACAAATAATTTTAAAAGAAACCCAAATAACAATCTGGATCAAACGGATTTATCACAGCTGTTTTCATTTCAAAGGGGCAAACACAGTACAGTTGTCTTCATCATCATTCAGTGGAAAGAAAAGAACATCAATTCCTGGAAGCATCTTCAACTTTTGGAAACCGGATGAAGGCACTTAATGAAACAGCAATGATGCAAAGCTTTGATCTACAAATCCTATCTTTTAAAGACTCATCTGTGTGGCACCATAAAGTGTGAATTTTGAAGACACATCAGCTACGAAGTATATTCTAAGACCAAATAATCTTCTTGTAATATAGCAGTAGTGTTAAGGAGAATGTTCCATTACCCTGTCAGGAATACATATCTCAATGAACAGATGTGCTTACATGTATAGAGTCTGCAATAATAATGTGGTCGTTCTGATATTCGTTAATATGTCATGGTCAATGTGCTAAATGCACACAGCTGAACACAAATTAAACAACATGAGGATGGACCCTAAGAAGATAATTTCTGTATCATTAATTTGCTGGCAAAACTGTCATTGATTTCAGCAGTGCAAAACACTTCTACTGCCATTGCTCCAGATGGGCTAAAATGATCTGAAACATTCTTTATTGAATGTAGACAACTAGCCTTTAGACCAAGGACCGATACTATGTTTCATAATTATGGTTATTGCATTTAAAATGGCTGCTCTATGAAATACTTAAAATGTAATGTACTTAGGAAAATATGGTGCATAAATGCATGAATTGTGACTATAACTCTAGGTACTTCGAGAGCTTACAATCTAGGCAATTATGAGAACTACCAGTCAATCAAATGGCATGCTGCAGCTATTCTGTGTTCCCTTGTCCTCGTGACATATCTTTAAAGCCAGCATAGACCAGGACTATGGAAATTAGGGTTCAGAACTCTGTTCAGCCACAAAAACCTGTGCAGTGATATTGGGCAAGCAGCATTCTCTTAGTCTCAGAGGAAGGAGACACCGGTGGCGGTGGGTTAAACCCTTGTGCCAGCAGGACTGAAGACCGACAGGTCAAAGGTTCGAATCCGGAGAGAGTACAGATGACCTCCTCCCTCTGTCAGCTCCGCCTCCCCA
Organism: Anolis apletophallus; assembly: GCA_030556195.1. NCBI lineage: Eukaryota > Metazoa > Chordata > Lepidosauria > Squamata > Anolidae > Anolis > Anolis apletophallus. The sequence continues at coordinate 93,765,875 of JARBWK010000009.1, forward strand.
TGCGGGGACATGAGAGAAGCCTCCCACAAGGATGGTAAAACATCAAAACATCCGGGCAACCCCTGGGCAACGTCCTTGCAGATGGCCAATTCTCTCACACCAGAAGTGACTTGCAGTTTCTCAAGTCGTTCCTGACACACACACACACACACACACACACACACACACACACAGAAAAGGAAGGAAAAGCACCTTTGAATAAATTTTTCTGAGAAAGCCCTGTCTTAGGTTGACCTTAGGGTTGACATAACTTGGAGAAAACTTGTAGCTTAGATAAAAGTAAACAAAACCTACAGGATGGAATTCTGACTTCAGGCTTCTGCTTTCGCTGTGTTTGTAGCACATTAACTATACTGTCTCCTGATCGGTAATCTCTTGATTGCTATGATTAACACCAATTTTATTTGGTACCAATGACACGTACGGTAACATATGACCAACATACGTATGATTAGACCCAGTTCCCTGAGTTTACAGTTTTGGTAGGGAGGACATATGGGTGACGTTCTTAGATCAGCATGATATGCATTTCTTGATAAAAGTAAACAAAACCGACAGGAAGAAATTCTGACTTCTGGCTTCTGCTTTCTCTGTGTTTGTACCACATTACGTACACCATCTCCTGATCAGTAATCTCTTGATTACAATGATCAACACTAACTGTACAATTTTATTTGTGTCTACTGTCTACTAAGAAGTCTCACTTAGTATAGTTAAATCAATGGTAGGAATCATGCGACCTTCCAGATGTTGTAGGTACTGATACTTCAAACAATCTCGCCAAAATTGCCAGTGGTGAAGAATTCTGGGAGCTGCAGTCCAATAAAATTTATAGAGCTCCATGATTCCCATTGTTGATATTGGCACCTAATCTCAGTATTTTGTTGCTGCTCAGCAATGTAATGTAAGGTTTACAAGGAATATGTACTTGAAAATTAGCAATCCATGTAGTAACTCTGAGAATTCAGCTTAATTGTGATGTTCCAAGGCCAGCCAAGGTAGAGTAGTGGTGGCTGGTGGTTTCTACAACATTTAGCCAATGAATTGACTCAGGGCTTTAAGATAGCGTTAGAGAAGCCACTCAAGGTGCTGAATATATTTTGGAGATATGATTCAGCACTTTGGAAAATCCTTTAAAAGTCTGGGCTACAAATTGGGGTGAATCTACACTCCCTCGTTTTCTACTGCCTTCCAAGAATTATTAGTATTTTTCCAAGAGTCACATTTGCCTCATGATATGTCCAAAGTATGACATCCTCAGTTTTGTTATCTTCACTTCTAGGAAGAATTCAGGCTTGATTTACTCTGAGAACATTTCAGATTCCCTGTTAACACTCCAAGGCATCAGAACTCTTTCTCAACTCCACGTTTTAAATGAGTTGTCCCCCCTCCCCCCAAAATATCAGCTTTCTTCACTGTCCAGCTTTCACAATCATACATGGAAATCTACCGTCACATGTGATGAAATGGCCCAACATCCTACTCTCATTTCCAACATTTACTAGGAGTGCATGTATATATCTTAGAAAATCTCTCTGGGGTCAAATACGATTTTTACATTATCTTATAAACATTTCCTCCAAATCATTACTCAAAGTAATCTTCATTCACACATTCTCCCTATGTTCCAACTAAATTAGTGTACTGATATGCTGAGTCCATTTAACCATATAGTCTTTCATTTCTTCTTCCTCCATTTCATATTTTAACAGCAAGTTATACATTTTATTAATCATATGGTCATCACTTGAGCATGGTACATTTTCAAACACTGGTTTAACTGTTTCAAATCCAAATGTTTTAGATCACTCAGTGATGTGAATATTTGTTCTATGTTTAATATTTTTAATATATGTATTTTATGGTCCTTTGTTTTACCAGTATGTATTTTATCTATGTTGTACCTCACCTCAAGCCATGAAGAAAGGTGGATGACATTATTATTATTATTATTATTATTCTGACACAAAAACACAGTATGACACAGTAAACGAGATATATATGCTGGATTTCATATCACAAAATCACAAGTCAAACACTTCCCAAGCGTTTAGGACAGTGTGACATATTTTCGAATAATGCGTGTAGATCCAAGTAAGGTGGCCTTTTGCAGTTGTCAGATCATGATTTTGTCAATGTTTATTGTTTCCAAATGCTGGCTGAGATCTTTTGGCACGGCACCCAGTGCACCAATTACCACTGGGACCACATGTACTGGTTTATGCCAGAGCCTTTGCAATTGAATTTTGAGGTCTTGATAATGTCTGAGTTTTTCCTGTTGTTTCTCGTCAATTCAGCTGTCACTTGGTATGGCAACATCAATAATCCAAACTTTTTTCTTTTCCACAATCATGTCTGGTCTATTTAGGGTTGCCATATGTCCCTTATTCTAAGGGACGTCCCTTATTTTGGACTAGCAGGACAGGACTGGGCGGGGTTGACCAGAGGAAGGTGTGACTAGCAGGACAGGACCACGGCAATGCCTGCCCGGCGATTCCCACTCGCAGGGCAGCCTGCGTCCCCATTGGAAGGAAGAGGTGATACAGGACTTTTTCAAAGTACAGTAGACTAATTAACCGTTACCCAAAGGGAATGTTGGATCATGTTGGATAAAGATAGTTTCTGGTTGCTTGAGAGTTACTCTTAAAATAGGCCTAGCTGTGCATCCCAATACTATACAATGCTGTGTATCCCATACTATACTATACCATTAACTATTGACATAATAATAATGAAGATGTACTGTCTTATAAAATTTATTTTATTTTAATGTTTAGACAGTGCACTTTTAAAGTCAGCAAAGTCAAGTACTAAATACAGATGGAGAAAATTAGGTAGTTCTAATAATGTTTTTTCTGCATGACAAAGCATGCAGAAACATACCATGTACTGTTAAGAGGGTATAAGTCAGTTTCTTTTGTGAGTTTCAATCATTATCTTATTCTGTTAATAAAACTATTTCTACCTAATGTTTGAGTTTCAAGTTTTTAATGAAGTGTCCCTTATTTTTGTGAAAAATCCCGTCAATGTCCCTTATTTCTTATATCAAAAAATGGCAACCCTAGGTGTATTGTGTTCCAAAACTTTGTCAGCCTGGATTCAAAAGTCCCACAGTATTTTTGCATGTTCATTTTCCACTACCATTGCAGGTTTATGATCCCACCAGTTCTTTACTACTGGCAGGTGGTACTTGTGACATAAGTTCCAATGAATCATTTGGGCCATAGTTGTGCCTCTGTTTGTAGTCTGCCTGTGCGACTTTTTTGGAGCAGCTGAGGATATTATTATTGTTATTATTATGTCTATGGGCAAACCACACAACAGAAGAGGACAACTTGCTCCCTATGAGTGCATCTAGGTTTTTTAAAGGTCTTTCCCCACTCCAAATATTTAGGGTTACAAACATCCTCATTTGGGCCTATGAAATAGTTCACTATTCTCCCTTCTTCAGATGGATGAAAGAGCATGACCAAAGGTTTATCAAGGTCAGACAGTAACTTCTAGTGAGCTTCCACAGAGGACTCAAACAATGCAACAAACCCATTCTCTTTTCTTTTTGGCACAAGTGACACAACAACAACAACAAAACTTTATTACGGTCACTGACCAGCACAAAGCGGGCACAAGCGCCCTGGGAGGGGAAGGACAACAAGTGACACTATTCCCCTTGAAAATCCACTTCTGGTCTGGGCCAAAGTCCTGCCAACATTCACATGTTCACACAGGACAATTCAGGTAGGGTTAACTTTGTTCTGCAGACTGCAAAACAATGTGGAACTGAAGCCAAGTCAACCTTTGGCTGCAAGTCAAAACTGCATCAAATGGTGAAGGATTAATGTTTACACGGTCTGGACAACAATACTAATGGTAATATTTGCAGCACATAAAAGGAAAAAAAGATGAGCATGACGAAGAAGGTGTTAGTTGCCAAAAAGAGCAAACTCTTCACAAAGGAAAGTGTGGTGTCCTACCAGGGCCGAAAAAAGGGGCTTTGCATGGTTGGACAAATTCTATAGGCCCTGGGGGTCGTGTTCTAGCCTTCCCATGCACAAGAAACCTGGGAAGTCTCTAAGCCAGGGGTGCTCATTAGGTAGATCATGATCTACTGATAGATCTCAAAGGGCGTCCTGGTAGATCTTGAAGGGCGTCCTGATAGATCGCAGGCAGATCGCAGGCACAGTGTGTATGGCTCCCATAGGCTTATTATACTCACATTTAGTTGAATTCATCTTAAAATATATCATATGGCTCTCACTGAAATAAATTTCCTAATATTTTGCTTTTATAGCTCTCTGAGTAGTGGGTAGGTAGATCTTTGGGACTTGGTTGTTTTATAAGTAGCTCGCATGCTGGAAAAGTGTGAGCACCCTTGCTCTAAGCCAGGGCTGTCCAACAGGCGCCCCTGGGGCCGTACACGGCCCCCGAGCCCCTTCCCTCCGGCCCCCTAACTTGTTTTAATAAAATACAAATTAATTTTTTTTTTAAAACACCTACTTCTGGGCTTAGGCAAGCATCGCAAGACTACGCCAGCCACAGACAGGACTTCGAGGGAGGTAGAAATCCCGTCTGTGGCTGCGTAGTCTCGTGATAGCTGCCAAAATCTCGGGTCCCGCAGGATTTGCGGCCGGCCTGGGCGCGCGCCTCCTCCTCCCTCGCGGCTGCTTCCAGGCCAGCCCCCATTCCCTCAGAGAGAGGGAGGAGGGGAGTGAGGCAGGGAAAGCCCCTCCTGGCTCTGTCCTCTTCCTGTGGAGGGCCCTCGCTTCCCGCCCCGCAGATGGGAGAGCTGCCGTGCCCGGCCTGAGCTTGGCCTCGGCTCCAGCCGGGCTCTATGGCGGGGCTCCCGCAGTATTGGTAAGGAAGGGCCTGGCTCGAATCAATCAATCTAAAAACAGTGGGACGTTGGGTGAGGGGGGGAGGGGTCCCTCAGCGGCGGTTTCCTTGGCGACGCTTCCTTCCCCTCCTCCGCGCCCCCTCCCCCTTGTGCTGCCTTCCCCCATGTGCAGGGTGCAATGTGGCTTCCTTTGCGCCTGCCCCCACAGCTTGTTTTCCCTTCAGGGAGGAAGGGAGCTCTTTGGGCCTCCTCAACCCGCCTCTGGGAATGGAGGCCCCATCAAGCCCTGCGACGGCATTGAGGTGTTTGGTTTTTTTTTGGTGTGTCCCAATTTGAGTGTGGACTCAAATAACTCAAAGGTATTAGGAAACATTCCCCCAAATCCACCAGTGTTCCCATTTGGGTATATTGAGTATTCATGCCAAGTTTGGTCCAGATCCATCATTATTTGAGTCCACAGTGCTCTCTGGATGGAGGTGAACTACAACTCCCCAACTCAAGGTCAATTGTAAGTAAATTGGAGCTGGGGAGGGGGCGGAGCCAGGGAGGGGTGGAGCTGGGGGAGGGGTGGGGGCGGAGCTGGGGAGGGGGCGGAGCCGGGGCCAGACCCTTCGGCCCCCCAGGTGATCAGTGACCAGAATTCCGGCCCTTGGGCCCGTAGAAGTTGGACAGCCCTGCTCTAAGCAATGAGTTCAGGACTCAAAAAGGGTGAACTCAAAACAAGGTTTATTTGTTTGACAACCAGTAAAAATGCTGGTGGCCCAAAAAGCTTGAGGTTGGTTGCTAGAAAGGGTCCTTTGAGAAAAGGGATAGCGTCCACTTGCCTTTTGCAGAGTGAAGGTGCCTCTCTTAGGTTCCAGGTTCCTCTGTTGCTCCTCAAATGGTCCTCTGGCTCACAAAGTCCTCGGGTCCCCAAAGAAATACAATCTCTGTTGAAGAGCTGGCCCTTCCTATTACTGAATCCCTTGGTTTGAGAGCGTTGGGTAGGCTATACATGAACAAAGGTGCTTTGTCTGAACGTTGGCTCCAGATTTCCGCCTGTCTTCGTCCGTGTGCTCTCCTGGTAAACTCAGGAAGGGAAGGAGTTCAGGGTGGTAATGCCAGGTTTGGAGCCAAGCACAACTCACATGGTAGAACAATGGAACAAAGGCCCATGCAGGTAAAGGGCAAACAGGTACATAGTACAGATATAAAACCAGCCCCGTGGGGGCACAATAGAAAGGGTGGAATAAACAGGCTCAGGAGGGACAGAAAAACACAGTGAGCATAGATATCAAAGCAATATTTCTGTCAGTGGAAAAATACTTTGGTATCAGAGAGCTTGCTATTGTTTTCTTTTCCATTGATGTCTAGGACAGGACAATGAACTTAGATGGATGAGAAAGATATGTGACTAGGGCAGACCTTGGAAAATTGCTTTAAAATTTTTTAAACTACAACTCCAGCCAACATTACTGTTATTTCATTATTAAAAGAGGATTCTGGGAATCACAGTACAAAAGTAATTTTACAAGATCCACTTGAAAGACAAAAAGACCATTAAATAAAGCCTTTAATGTGGATGTGCAGTTTTTGTAATCACCATCTGGGCTTCAAAATAGATTGCCTATGTAGTCATCTTCATGGCAAAAACACTTGTTTTCTGTTGCCCTGGAGACTAGGGTGCAGAACAATGATTTCAAACTACAGAAAAGGAGATTCCACCTGAAAATTAGGAAAAACTTCCGGTGAGAGCTGTTCAGCAGTGCAGCTCTTTTCCCTGGAGTGCAGTGGAGGCTCCTTCTTTGGAGGATTTTAAGCAGAGGCTGGATGGCCATCTGTCAGGAGTGCTTTGAATGCGATTCCTAATACAGAGAGAACCAGATTTTTCTACATTTCAGTGCTCCTAATGTATATACAATCTATGTAAATAAAAATGTAATGTTTGTTTGTGGGATATAACTCAAAAACCACTGGACAAATTGCTGCCAAATTTGGCCACAAGACACCTACTAACCCAAGGAGTGACCATCACTCAAAAAATTGATTTTGTCATTTGGGAGCTGTAGTTGCTGGGATTTATAGTTCACCTACAGTCAAAGAGCATTCTGTACTCCACCAATGATGGAATTGAACCAAACATGGCACATAGGACTCCCATGACTAACAAAAAACACTAGAAGGGTTTGTGGGCATTGACCTTGAGTTTTGGAATTGTAGTTCACCTCCATCCAGAGAGCACTGTGGCCTCAAACAATGATGGATCTGGACCAAACATGGCAGAAATACCCTATATACCCAAATGTGAACACTGGTGGAGTTTGGAGGAAATAGATCTTGACATTTGGGAGTTGTAGTTACCGGGATGTATAATTCACCTACAATCAAAGAGCATTCTGAACCCCACCGACAACAGAATTGGGACAAATTTCCCACAAAGAACCCGCATGACCAACAGAAAATACTTAAGGCCATCCAGTCCAACTCCTTCACCAGGTCAAGAAAATGTAATCAAAGCCCTCCTGAGCCATCCAGCCATAGATATATATATATATGAAATGATTCACACACACACACAGAGAGAGACAGATAGGGTATCATAGATTTGAAAGGGAGCCCTAAAGAAGGACAAACCAGACAATCTCCACATCAACACTAACAAAGAAACAACAAGAAATACTTTTTATCCACAAGCATAAAAAATTACGTATATTAAAAACCAACACTTTCTCAGTACTTTATTTTCCAGATCACCAGACTGGGCCATAGCAACGCGTGGCAGGGGATAACTAGTATATGTATAAATATCTACTGTATATTTCCAATATAGTGTTCCCTTGCTACTTCGCGGTTCACATTTCACGGACTCGGTTTTGTGGATTTTAAAAAATATTAATTTAAAATAAATATGTTTTTTTCACTGTTTTGCAAGTTTTTGCTGCCGCCGCTCTCCAGACCACTTTCCCTCCTTAATCCTCCCTCCCTTTCTCCAGCCTTGAAGAGCCTTTCCTTTCTTTCCTTTAAGTGTTTAAAGACTTAAAACAGCGTATACCTGCTAAAAGCTTAAGCTAGTGCAAAATGCTGCTGCCCGACTTCTTGCTGGGGAATTGGTGAGATGTCACATTACTCCAATCCTGCAGCAATTGTACTGGCTACCGATTGAGCACCGGACTACCTTCAAAGTGCTGGTTCTCACCTTTAAGGCCTTCTATGGTCTAGGGCCGGCGTACCTGAGGGCCCGCCTTACCCCCTACCAACCCCAGAGATCACTTCGGTCTGAGGACCAAAATTTGCTTGAAGTCCCTAATATTCGGACCTTTCATTTATCGAGCACTAGGTGCAGAGCCTTTACGATCATGGCTCCATATCTGTGGAATACTTTGCTGATAGAAACACGAGCCATCCGAAGCTTACCTTCTTTCAGGTGGGGGTGCAAAACATTTCTTTTCCGGCAAGCATTCGGATCGTGCTGATTAGGTTTTTGTGTTTTAATTGTATTTTATGTATTTTGTTCCTTGGATATTTGTAAACCGCTCCGAGCCTTCGGGGAGTGGTGGTATACAAGTCAAATAAATAAAATAATGTATAAATATTGAAATAAATACAGCTTCCCTACTTTGCGGATTTTCGCTTATCGCGGGAGGTCCTGGAACGTAATCCCCATGATAAGTGGGGGAACACTGTATCTCCACATCAATTGGGCTTCTTCTCCATACCCTTGATCATTTTAGTTGCCCACCTCTGGACACATTCCAGCTTGTCAGCATCACTTTGAGAAATCACAGTGATCCAAGCCATGGTCATCTCAAGACTAGACTACTGTAACGCCCTTTAGCCTTGTCCGTGATCCGGAAACTTAAGATCGTCCAGAACGCTACTGCTCGACTTCTCACTTGGATCTCAGTGAGGTTTCGCATAACACCTATCTTGCAGCAGCTTCACTGGTTGCCGATCAAGCACCGGATCCCCTTCAAGGTGATGGTGTTAACCTTCAAGGCCTTGCATGGTCCAGGGCCAGTGTATCTGAAGGATCGTCTCTCCCCCTACCAACTCCAGAGATCACTTCGCTCTGAAGACCTAAATCTATTGGAAGTACCCAGCTTCAAGGCCATTTGCTTAACATCTACTGGCGCAGAGCCTTCTCTATTGTGGCGCCGTCGCTCTGGAACACTTTGCCTAACGAAGTTCGGGCCCTACGAGACTTGTTGGCGTTCCGCAGGGCCTGTAAGACCCATCTGTTCCGGCTGGCCTTTGAATCTTAACTTTGTTTTTTTAACAAATTGTTAAATTTTCTGTATTATGATGTGTTTTACTGGATGTTGTGAGCCGCTCTGAGCCCTCGGGGAGTGGCGGCATACAAGTTTGAATAATGAATAAATTGAAAATATATATATAAAGGAAGAGCAACATTACTGTCATAGCACAACATTTAGCACTACACATCATATTGCACTACAACATATCGCAATATTGTTAGCAATGTTGCATGTAATACAAATATACAAATTATAATATTATATGGATCGCCGGATTCCATATAACCCTCCGAGATCACTTCGTTCAGAAGACCAGAATCTTCTAGACATCCCTAGTGTGAAGTCTTTCCACCTGACTTCAATAAGGTACAGGGCATTTTCAACCATCGCCCCGGCTTTTTGGAATACGTTGCCACTGGAAACGCGGGCTCTCCGAAATTTGGTCACCTTTCGGAGGGCCTGCAAGACACACTTATTCAGACAGGTCTTCGAAAGCTTGTAATTTTAGCTTGTGATTTTAGCTGCATTTTTATTTTGCTGTTTTACTTACTATTATATGTATGTTTTGCCCATTGTTTGTTTTATTGAATTGTAAACCGCCCCGAGCCGCTGGGAGTGGCGGTGTTAGGGTTGGCATATGTCCCTTATTCTAAGGGACGTCCCTTATTTTGGCCCTAAAATTTGTGTCCCTTTTTTTCAGGCCCTGTCCCTTATTTTTGACTAGCAGGACAGGACTGGGCGGGGTTGACCAGAGGAAGGTGCGTGCTGTGGTTTCCACGGCAATGCCTGCCCGGGGATTCCAACTCGCAGGGCAGCCTGCGTCCCCGTTGGAAGGAAGAGGCGATACAGGACTTTTTCAAAGTACAGTAGACTAATTAACCGTTACCCAAGGGGAATGTTGGATCGTGTTGGATAAAGATTTCTGGTTGCTTGAGAGTTACTCTTAAAATAGGCCTAGCTGTTCCGTCCTCCAGACGTTTTATATGCATAGCCCCATAGTTTGGTTTTTAAAAGGCAGCATTTTTTCCTTTTGCATCTTTACTGGGACTGTTCCAGACACACTGGCACCTTGCCTGTTAATTATTAGCAAGGTTGCAGCCTGGTGCAGAATTTGCCACCTAAAGCTCTGCAAATGTATCTTTTTAGTTGGTGTCCGCCCCTTTTTCTTCCTGGGGATTGGCCTCCATTTTAGAAAGTGTTTTTAGTTCCTTTCAGAGAGGGAAGGAAGCCAGATGTGGTTTTTTTGGCCAGCCAGGATTGGCTCCGAAAGGGTCACCGTAAGTACTGGGTGCTTACTGGGTGCTTACTGGGTGCTTACTGGGTGCTTACTGGGTGCTAACCTGTATGCTAACCTGCATGCTGACCTGCTGATTGCTATTTGCTTGACCATTAGCTGGGGGACTGCTGGAACCAGATGAGTTTATGGTACCTTGCAGAGACTGGCTTTGCATGCTGTATAGGATAGACATCTGGTTACCAGCCCAGCTTTAGGTCACCTTTTGGACTGAGCTTAGGTTAAAAGGGGGAAGGAGTGGTTCCTTCAACCAAACACCTAGGACCAGGGTGGGAAATATCTGGTTTCCTGCCATCCAAAAAGAAGCAGTGGGAATATTTTGAGCAACAACCCAAGGCATTTCCAGTCTGTTTTTTTTTTTTTTTTGCAACCATTAAGAAGCTGTGCCAAGTCCTGCAAAGACTTTGTTATTGAATAAACTGTTTGATTTTCAACTTTATTTTGGAGTGTTTTTTGGGTTGCCAGACCACCTAGCCTTTTCAGCAAGCGCTCTGCAGTCCACCAGATAGAAAGGACAACACATCTGCCAGTTTTAATTTTAAACAGACCTGGTGTGACGGCATACTAGCTGTGCATCCCAATACTATACAATGCTGTGTATCCCATACTATACCATTAACTATTGACATAATAATCATGATGTACTGTCTTATAAAATTTATTTTATTTTAATGTTTAGACAGCGCACTTTTAAAGTCAGCAAAGTCAAGTACTAAATACAGATGGAGAAAATTAGGGAGTTCTAATAATGTTTTTTTCTGCATGACAAAGCATGCAGAAACATACCATGTACTGTTAAGAGGGTGTAAGACAGTTTCTTTTGTGAGTTTCAATCATTATCTTATTCTGTTAATAAAACTATTTCTATCTAATGTTGAGTTTCAAAATTTTAATGAAGTGTCCCTTATTTTTGTGAAAAATCCCGTAAATGTCCCTTATTTCTTATATCAAAAAGTGGCAACCCTAGGCGGTGTACAAGTCCAAATAAAATAAAATAAAAATCACGATATAATTATTATATCACATTATCATTGGCAGTATTATACTGTGTTACATTACAACACCACCAATACCAAATGAATATACAACACACCATGCCGTAATCATAGTATTATTATTATTACATTACAATTAGTATACTATACATAATACAATATATTGACATTATAATATAATATATAATAATGTAATATAACATCATATTATATCATATTATTATTCATAAAATAATAAATAACATTATTTATTTAAACAAAATAAAATTACTTATTTAAATAAATAATTTTTATAAGAATTATTTTAAACACAGCAAGACTTAGACAAAAGAAGGGGGAGGGTGAAAATAATAATATAAAACACAAAATAAAGTAAAATAAATAAAATAAAAACAAAAATAAGAAAGAAGTGCCTTCGTTTCCAGGGGCGTCTTCTATTGCAGTGTTTCCCAACCAGTGTGCCGGGGCACATTAATGTGCCATGAGCGATCATCAGGTGTACCGTGGGGAATTGGAACCTCCAGGAAAGGGGGGGGGGGGAAGAGTCTAGTGTGTTGAAGTATAAAAACCCTAAGAAACCTACCTTGATAAAGGCACAAAATTACAAACAACCCACCCTCCCCACCCGTTGTCTACTTGATCTCTCTCTCTCCATGCATTGGGAAGGCCCGCCTCCCTTTCCCCAAGAGAGACCTCCTCTTGCCTCCTGGGGGTTCTGTGTGGGAAGTTTGGCCCAGTTCTATCATTGGTGGGGTTCGGAGTGCTCTTTGATTGTAGGGGAACTATAAATCCCAGCAACTACAACTCCCAAATGGCAAGGTCTATTTCCCCTGAACTCCATCTGCGTTCATATTTGGGCATATTGAGTATTCATGCCAAGTTTGGTCCTGATTCAACATTGTTTTGAGTCCACAGTGCTCTCTGGATATAGGTGAACTACAACTCCAAAACCCAAGATCAATGCCCACCAAACTCTTATAGCATTTTCTCTTGGTTATGGGAGTTCTGTGGGGGAAGTTTGTGTCGAACCGCGTAGGACTCCTTGAACATCTTTGGATCCACGGAACCATAGCCTGCAGACCCACCCATTCCTGCTGCCCCCACGGAGGACGGACGCCGAGCATTCAAGCAGTTACACAGAACTCTAGCCAAGCGACGTCTGCTCCTCTAGCGGCTAAGCAGCCCATTGTTTACATCCAGGGATTTCCCAAGTCATACTAAAGCAGAATTGGTGCTTTTAGCAGAAGTACAGTCAGAGGAGAGTGATGCACAAGCACAGGCCTTAGAATAGCAAAGTAGCTTGCCAGAAATCATGCTAAAAGCCATTCCGAGAATAATGCACTCTGATTGGTATGTAAGGCACACGCAGTGATTTGCCAGGGAACATCATGTGCCTGTTCTGATAACACAAGCCGTGATTGGCCTAGCTAGCACCCAGCGTGTATTTGTTTACATTGTTGCTGATTGGTAGAAACCGCGCATGGGCAAATGAAACCGTTCCTCCCTGCTGGCACAGAGGAATGATTTAGCGATGTTGCAAATTCAGTACAGGATGCTCATATGGCAGATAACATACTGTGGGAATGAAGAATTAATACTGCGTAGTGCTGTTTAACAAATGAGAATGCTAATAGAGTATGATGCCAAATAAAGTGATATATAATTGGATAATAGAAATGTGTTAATGCTGTGAACCAATGAAAATGATGAAGAAAGGGGAAGACGGGACCTGCCGCCATAGTGTGTATATAAGGGAAAGTTAGAGATTGCTCGGGGTTCTTGCCCTGAGACAGCTAGTTCTGTGGGCAGGTCCCGTCAGCTGAGGTTGTGCAAATAAACTTTGGCTTCATTGCACCCTGCAGTACGGTTGTTGCGTCTTCTCGTTCCTGTGCTTGCACGTTTGCGCCGCCTGTAAGGTAAAAAGGTAACGCTTGGGAGTTTTGGGACTCCAGATTTGCTGCTACAATACTACATACCCAAACCAGGGATGGAATTAGAACATAAGAACATAAGAAGATCCATGCTGAATCGGACCTCAGCCCATCTAGTCCAGCATTCTGTATCACACAGTGGCCCCCAGTTGTACACGGGGATCTCGAGCAGAAGGGAGGGCAAAACCCTGACCTGCTCCCGACCCCCCACAACCAGTACCCAGGGAAATCCTGCCTACCTCAACCACTCCGAGGTGGCACTTGAATGTCCTTTTCAGTAACTACCGATACACTTGGTATCCATGAACCTGTCTAATCCTGCCTTGAAGTTGTTCAGGCTGACAGCTGTCACAACCTCTTCTGGAAGTAAATTCCAAAACCCAATGACCCTCTGGGTGAAGAAATATTTCCCTTTATTAGTCCTAATTTTCCTACCTTGGAGCTTCACCCTATGGTGGAATTACAGGTTTATTATGTTGGTTTCATTATAATTACACCAGTACCTTGCTTTATGTATTATGCATTAATACTGTGATATTCATATTACGAGTGATTGAAATAATACCACGAATGTGAATTTGTTGAAATAACACTGTGAAGTTGTATAATTGAATATATACTTGCACTTTGCACTATATCTATATGATACCTTATTGATTCTCTATAGATTATTTTTTTTATAAAATAAGTGATTTACACAATATTGCATTACTATCAATTCTTTATTAGGTCTCATAGCGTGTTTACAGTTTCTGCCATTCTTGCCAGGATATCTATGTTGAGTTCATCGAAACAGGCCCAGGTTTTACACTGAGTGTATAAATACATTTTTAAAAAACATATTAACTATGTGTATTACTGTGTTAGAGTGTCATTTGGTGACATTTTGGTTGGTGGTGTGCCCCAGGATTTTGCAAATGTAAAAAGTGTGCCGCAGCTCAAAAAAGGTTGGGAACACACTGCTCTCTATTGGAGAGAAATACAGAAAGAGAGGCGTGTCTCCCAAGTGGGGAGCATGGCCAGAGTAGACAGACATCCTTCTCTTTCCATCTCTGCCCTGAGAGAGAGAGAGCTTCTTCGCCCAGTCTCCCCTCAGCACTACACTTCCCAGGAGGCCAAGGAGGCGTGCGCATGCGCGTTGAGCACCACCACCATGGCCACGGTGCTGTCCCGGGCGCTGAAGCTGCCAGGTAAAGGAAGGGGCCTGGGGCTCCGTGGGAGGCGGGCGAGGGGAGAGCCGAGCTGCCTGGTTGCCGCCATACGCTTTTGGGTTGGATGGCATTGGATGCCTACGTGTAGATAGGCGTGAGTGTGAACTGGCTCCCTTCGCCCTCCGCCAACATCCGGGTCCCCAGCAGGTGCTCCTCATCCCTGGCCGCGAAGGCTGCTGTTTGTCAAAGCGGATGTCGAGGCGGAGGGAGGGGGAAGGTTGTCATGGCAACGGGGGGGAAGGGGGGTTGTTATGGCAACGGGGCCTTGCCTCCTGAGAAGGGAAAGGGCCAAACATCTGTGAGAGGGGAAAGGGGGAGGGGGAGAGAAAGTTGCCTCTAATCAGGGTAGAAGGGAGGCAGTTTGTGGCAGCCCTAGAACCCTGGGAGGAGTAGTTTTGTAAGGTCTTTAGCCATGTTATTCCCAGGGTGCCATAGCCTTTGAAAGTGGTGTCAAACTTCATTCATTCTCCAGTGTAGATGCACCCAAGGAGGACCTGGGTTTCTTTTGCTGTGTGGGAATCTCTTCCCCAAACTGTGTTTTTCTAAGTCAGGCATGGGCAAATTGGGGCCCTTTAGGTGTTTTGGACTCCAACTCCCACCATTCCTCACAGCCTCAGGCCCTTCCTTTTCCCCCCTCAGCCGCTTAAGCGGCTGATGGGGAAAAGGAAGGGGCCTGAGGCTGTGAGGAATGGTGGGAGTTGGAGTCCAAAACGCCTAAAGGGCCCCAATTTGCCTATGGCTGCTCTAAGTGGTCGTAGAGTATCCATGTATTTCAATATGTGCATTTTATAGAAATAAGTTTTAATATATTCATTGCATTGAATGTATTGTATGATTATATATTTTAACTGTGTTGTGCCCTTCCTCTAGCCATGAGGAGAGGCGATAAGAAACTGTTGTTGTTGTTGTTGTTGTTAGTATCTCTGGCATTACTTTGCGAACGAAGATTCTTAGGAAGGACTCATCCCACACTTTCTACAAGCGCATTGATGACTAAGGAGGTTGGATGTGTCCTTCGAGCCTGTGCAATAGATTTTTCTGGTGGAGCGCAGCGTGCGCGGAACTGGCCTCACTCACCCTTTAAACCAAAAGTTCGTCTGCCAGGGCCTAGCAAGCTCAGGACGGTAGCAGTGAGGTCCTCAGGTCGTAGGTTTGATTTGAGTGTCCTTCTCTAGATCAGTGTTTTTCAACCTTTTTTGAGCCGCGGCACATTTTTTACATTTACAGAATCTTGGGGCACACCACCAACAAAAATGACACAAAATGACACTCTAACACGGTAATACATAGTTTATATGTTTTTAAATGTATTTATACACAGTCCTGGGCCCAGGTATCCTGGCAGGAATGGCAGAAAGACACAAACTTTCTACACAGAACTCCCATAACCAAGAGAAAGCCCGGGTTTGAAATTAGAGTTTTCCTTCTCTTAGGATGGTTGTCAAAAAGCTAGAGAGCCCATCCTACCCGTTGTTATTAGTATACCTATTCCCATGTATTCTATTTTTGAGCTTTTATCAAAGTGAAAGTATTCCTTCATCTTTGGAATGTTTGGGACCAGAAGTGTTTTGGACCCCCCCCCCCCCACACACACACAGATTTTGTAATACAGGCAGTCCCCGAATTACAAACATCCAACTTACAAATGACTCTCAGCAGGGCCGTAGCCAGGATTTTGGTCGGGGGGGGCTGAGACTGGGTGGAAGAGGGTCTACCCTAGCAAACTTTTTGTATTGTTACTCCAATAACCCCATGAATGTGGGATATAATGAGCATGGTGATCAGATCATGATATGAATAAACATAACAGTTTAAATAATGTACCATTAAGGCCTTCTCACGGACCACCCTGAGAATTTCGGGGGGCTGAAGCCCCTAAGCCCCCCCCCCCCTGGCTACATGCCTGACTCAGTTAAGAGCCCACAGTGGCGCAGTAGGTTAAACCACTGAGCTGCTGCACTTGCTTACCGAATGGTTGCAGCTTTGAATCCGGGGAGCGGCATGAGCTCCCGCTATTAGCCCCAGGTTCTGCCAACCTAGCAGTTTGAAAACATGCAAATGTATAGAAAAGTAGGGAAAACTTTAAAGGATAGAGGAGAGAGAAAGAGTTTTTTTTAAAAAAAGGGAAAAAAAGATCCAAATTCAAAAAACATTAAAAAAATTAAAAAACAATAAAAAGTGTTGTGACTTCCATTCCAAACTTGCTTCTTCTCTTAATTTATTTATCTTCTGTCTTTTTGTCCCTTATGTATTTCATTAGTCTTTTCTATTGACATTTTTTCCATATTCTATCAAGAGGTCCCATTTTTAAAAACTTTTTATTGGTCTTCCTTCATTTCTCTTTAACAAGAAAGTTAATTTGTCCATATCTTTTATTTCCTTAAGCTTTTTAATCCAGTCCTCTATCTCCGGGACTTCTTCTTGTTTCCATAATTTTGCAAAAGAAATTCTTGCTGCAGTTACCATATAAGTAAATAGTCTATCTGTGTTATCGTCAAGACTGAGGTCTGAGTCCGTAATTCCCAGTAAATAATATTCTGGCTTCTTCTTAAATTTCCTGTTCAACATTTTCTGAGATTCTTCATGTATCCTTGTCCAGAACTTATTCCCCCTCTTTCCCTGATATTATTCACTCTATATATGTTAAAAATAAAAATTTGTTGAAAAAAAAAGAAAACATGCAAATGTGAGTAGATCAATAGGTACTGCTCCGGTGGGAAAGTAACGGTGCTCTATGCAGTCATACCGACCACATGATCTTGGAGGTGTCTATGGACAACGCCAGCTCTGGCTTAGAAAGGGAGATGAGCACCAACCCCCAGAGGAAAGCCTTTACCTTAAGAGCAGGGTTGAGACAACAGAAAGTGAGAGATATCTACCCCTCAGAAGGGAAATTTACTCCTGAAAGATTTGTCATGGAGAAAATGTGTTTCTACTGAAGCTTTATCACCACAAATTTGGCTTCCACAACAAGCCAAATTTTTCAAAATCCAATTATCAGAGAGGCAGAAAGTAAAGTGAAAACTTCTGAACAAGAGCATAGACAGCAAACAAAACACCACAGGGGTGTTAACCCTTTGTATACTATCCAAAGCTCCCCCCCCATATGGCTGGAGTTACTCTTCAAAAATGTACCTGTTCCAACTTAAATACAAATTCAATCTTGTTCGTAACTTGGGGACTGCCTGTATTCTATTTCTGTAATTTTTTTTACAAAGATGAATTATATTTCACTTCTCTGAGCTGAGCTACAAGTAAAGTATTCCTTTATCTGAAATGCTTGGGACCAGAAGTGTTTTGAACCCCCCCCCCCTATTTTTGGAATATTTGTATTTGTACATAATGAGATATCTTTGAGGTGGGGCTCCACTCTATAAACACAAAATTCATTTATGTTTCATATACTTCTACGTGTAGTCTGAAAACTGTTTTATTCACAACAGTTTAAAAATAATTTTGAACATAAAACAGTTTGTGCACATTGAACCATCAGAAAGCAAAGGTGTTGCTATCTTAGCCAGTCATGTGGACTTTTTGGATTTTTTTCAGAATTTGGTATTATATGAAAGATGCCCAAAAGAAATTGTTTCAATATTTCTTTTTATTGTTTTTAGGATTAGTAGTTGTGACTCAAATACATATGTAATGCATAGGGTTTGTTTCCCTCTCAGCTGTAGCAACCCAGTTCCCTTTCGTGCCTGGGGGGCAGGGGGCAGCACCGGGGGTCCCACTTGCATTAGGGCCAGCTGCAGTTGATGAGGACATGGAGGAAGGGCTGATGAGTTAGCTGGGCCTTCCTCTCCCACAGAGAGCTTGGCCTGGGATGATGAATGGCCTAACGGCTATGATAGCTGGGAAGTTCAGGCTGACCCTGAGAGTGATGTTTCTGATCATTATGAGAAACCCGGTGGTTACGGGTCGCAGGAAAGGATCAGGGAAACAGTGGAGGAGGAGCCCATGGAAGCTGAAAGGGAGATCGGCTCTCATGAAGATAGCGACCCAGGTGCTGGGAGGCAAGGACGGAGCTTTGATAGGAGACGGAGCACTGAGTCCAGCAGGAGGGATTGGCACCGTAGCCTAGAGCGCCAGAGAAGCGCTAGATCCCGTAGCACAGATTACCGCAGAAGCCTAGAGCGTCGGGGGCCTCGCCAAGGGGATTAAGTATAGGATCCGTGGGAAAGGATCCTCAGTAGTTCGGCCACTTCTATTCTAAGAGGAGTGAAGCGAGCGGAGTTCCACGGAGCCAAGTTGCCGGCTCGAGCCTTGCCAAGTAGTTTCTTGGAGTTGTTCATGAACTTTGCCTTGTTCTTTGCCACCTACCAAGTCCTTGATCCGCATAGTTTCGCGGAGCCTTTGCCACGTTTGCCTTTGGATTATATCTACGGACTCTTTACCTATTGGATCGAACTTTTTGATACTTTTTATGGACAATTTACCTTTTCACCTGTTTCTTATTATTCAATAAATAGTTAGCTGATTACAGTCTCTGTGTGTGTGATTAAGGGGCTGGGCCAAGACCCTGCATCGTGACATCAGCACGCACTAAAATTGTACTACCCCCCTATTCTGGTTTTTTTAAAAAACGTTTTTTGGATTTGATATTACTCCATTCTGTTTTATCTAGTTTAGGTTTTCTATCATGTTTTGTGTGATGAATATCTTGTGCTTTAATGGTCTGTGACTATCTAATAAAGATTGATTGATTGATTTGATGGGAAAAGCTTGAGGACAGGATTGTGATTGGAAAAGGGACAAATGTCTCTGCTGCATTTCCACCATTAAATTAATTCAGTTTGATGCCACTTTAACTGCTATGGCTATGCAATCATGGGAATTGTAGTTTTTACAAGGCCTTTTGCCTTCTCTTCCAAAGAGTCCTGGTGTCTCACCAGACTAAACATCTCAGGATTCTATAGCATTGAGCCCCGGCAGTTAAAGTGTTGTCAAACTGTATTAATTTTACAGAGTAGATCCACCCTCTGTGTGTGTGTGTGTGGTCTTCAATTATCTGGTCCATATTTGAGGAAAACCATCAGTCAAAGACACACTATCCAGCAATCATCAACATTGAGGAGATGAGAAGTTCACCTAAGGAATTACTTGCTGCCAAAGCATATGCACATAATTCAACCTCAACCCTGGTGTCAGCATCGTGTAGTGTAGCTACTAGGCATGGTTTCGAACCCAAAAATGGCGATTCTAAAATCAAATTGGGGGGTTTGATTAGTAAAGAAAGACTTACAAAAAATTTTCCAAAAATTTCTAAAATGTAACTTAATTACTAACGAAATTCGTTAGTAGTTCGTATGCCAGCACATGCGCATTCAGATGGTTTGGCCTACAACTCCCAGAAATCCTAACAGCTGGTAAATTGGCTGGGATTTCTGGGGTTGTAGGCAAAACTTGAATAAATCACACTGAATTCTAGATGGGACTCTCCAAATAGGAAGGAGGGAGGGAAGGAGGGAGGGAGCGGGTATTCTATTCTTGGAAGCAGCAAAGAAAGGGAGGAGCCCCTCGCTCCTCGCTGCCTCTCTCTCACCCCGATCCTGAGGGAGCGAGGGCCCAAGTTTGCCCAGGCTGGTCATATACCTACATTCCATGCACATGCAATAATACAGCAGTAATAACAATGGGTATAAGAAGGTAAAATTCAAACCGAAGTATTCTGACTGGGCCCTCCTCATGCTGGGCAAACGGGCTCTTCTCTGTGAGCCCGGGAAAAGCCAGCGTTTTCTGCTTGGGTGCACCCACATCCATATACTGGGGGGGGGGGGGATTTGCTGCAGAATCTTCTCTATGAGCCCGGGATTCTGCAGCAAATCCCCCAAGAATATGTATGTGTGTGCACCCAAGCAGAAAACGCTGGCTTTTCCCGGGCTAATAGAGAAGAGCCCGTTTGCACCGCATGAGGCAGGGACCAGTCAGAATACTTCGGTTTGAATTTTACCTCTTGTTATTGTTATTACTGCTGTATTTAGCATTTCTTACGAATTTCTTACGAATCATTTCATTTAGCATTTCTTACGAATTTCTTACGAATCATTTCATTTTCATAACTTTTTTCTCATGCCTAGTAGCTACTTGCCTTGGTACCTTCTTCCTCTTCAAAACTCCTGGAGCTTTCCCTGTAATTCAGTAATTGTTATTTTAAGCCTTTCACAGTTGAGGCAAAGAGTTCATCAAGCTATGTAGCAAGGTTAATTAATAAGACATTCCTTCTCACATCTTGGCATATGTTGGCCTGTATTTTCTGTTGCTCTAGTCACTCCACTTAACCTGTTTGTCATCTTATGCATTTTAATTGATGCAAAGGTTGAAACCCTGCATACAGATGTAGAGACAATGGTTTGAAGTTAATCGAGTGGCGAGCTTATGCATTCTTTTTCAAGTAAAGGAGAAGCAAAGGATTCTCACAGAAACACAGTATTATCAGTCATCTGAGCAAGGGCTTCTTAAACTTTTTCCACTTCCCTTTCTTCCCAAGAAATTTTGACGTGACCCCAGGTATATAGGTATACAAAATCAAACATTTACTGATAATAAATCAGTGTTTGCAAGGTTTGCTAAGCATGCTGGTTTTCCTTTTTATGAAGTACACCTGAAGCATTTTGGAGAGTCTATTGGAAACACTGGATATTGTTGCTGAAAGATTTGTGTAAATAGGTGGCATTCAGGTTCCTTTTAATGCTGCCAATTTTTTGTGATGCCAACATTGAGATAAGAGGTCAAGACCCACAGTTTAAGAAACAATGATCTAAGCCTCCTGAAAATGACGATTTTAGCAGAAAAGTTGCATGTGGTTCAAGTTTCTGTGCATATATTTTTTTTGTAAAAAAAAAATCTATATAAGAAATAGATATTTGGTTTTTTAAGTGAGTCTGCACCTAAGAATGTGACTTTCTGGAATTTTTGTTTCTTTTTGAACCTACAGATCTTACATTTGGTGGTGGTTGGAAATGTGATTCTAGCTCTGGGATGCGCCATTTGTAAGACAAGGAAGAAAGCTGAACTTAGAAATGAAAACAATACATATGAAAGAATTAAGAAAGCAGCTGTTCTTCCATTTACTATACAGCCATATTCATTAATGAAACAGTTGTGTGATTTTTTTTTTTTAAAAAATTAAAGCCCAAAGTGTTATCTTTTTCTTAACCTCAGGTGAGATAGCATGTACTGAAAGAAGAGGCCTTTCTGTGAAAAACAGTTACTTTGGAACATTTTTTTAAGCTTAGTACAACTTAAGTGGAGGGTATGTGGAAGTTGTCACACAAATATATAAAATTTCTAAGGTCTGAGACCTGGGGGCTCTTAACTCACCTTAGTACAGGATATAAAAATGCCCGCATTTCCAAAAAGAAGAGGCGAAGATGGCGGCAGGACGGGCACTCTAGGGCTCCCTGGGGTGTCGCCTGCTTTTCGGGCTGGAGGGCGATCTACGCCCTCCCTCCTCGCGGACAGAAGTGTCCGAGACGAGCGTGAAGCCGGCGGATGGGGTTCGGCGGCTCCAAAGATCTCTCCCTCCCCAAGAGGGAGAGATTGAGAGGGCCCGGACCGACGTCACTGCGGCGAGCGAGCCGGGAAGCGGGTAGCGGGCGGCGACCCGCACTCACTGCCAGCCCAGCCCGGCCTCCCCCATCTTAAGCACAGGGCAGGAGGCTACAGAAAAGTCGAGGAGGAAGGAGGTCGTAAGTACGGGGATCAGCGGCCTGTACGGCACTGGGGAGGCGCTACGGGAGATGGAAGGGAAGAGTGTGGGCAAACAACGGGGCTTCCAACAGCTGCACGGAAGCCCCCCACATTAAGGGGATCGGGCCCCCAAGAAAAGGGCAATAAAAATCCAGCAAACAGGCCATACAGAGGGGCAGCCAACCATTCCTGGCAAAGGAAGAGGGTGAAGGAGGAAAAGAGCTGGTGGGTGCCAAAATGGCGGATGAGCTCTGATTGCCCCAGGAGCAGGGAGGAAGAAGAGCTTTTTGGCGGGAGCGCCATCTTGGAAGGGGAAAAAAGACATACTTTCATGAGTAAAACAGAGTAAAGCACAACTGACAGCAAAAAGATGGCGGCGCTACATGAATGGGCCCCAGAAGCGGAAGAGAGGAAGAGAAGGCGGGAAGGAGACCAGAAGAGGAAGAGGTAACTTTGGGGACATTCTCACAGAAATACGAAGGTTGGGGAAGCTCAAGATGGACTCCTGCAGACGATCGACTCTATAGTGACGAGGCAAGAGAGGCAGATCAAAGCGATCCAGGAGCACTCCCAACATGCAAGAACAGAACCAACCGGAGAAACACTTCCCACAATGAGGGAGCTGATGAACCTCTATGAAGATGGAAAAGAAGCGCCTCAGGCCAAGGGAAAAAACGTAACAATACGTGAAGGTGGAGTGATGAGAGGGGAAGAGATTAAAAAACAGCAAGAAACATCAGAAGAAAGCGAACTCCACTTCAAAAAGAGAGAGGAAGTTCCACTGGAAGTGCCAAATACGAATAAGAAAGGATTCCAAAACCTCTGCCCCCAAAAAAAAGAAGAAGGAAAACCAAGAAGATGTTGCACCTTCCAAAAAGTTCCACCCTGGTTGCAGATAAGAACAAAGACAAAAAGATAGGGACGCAGCCCAATAGGAGGAGAAGCGGGATGAGAAAAGCCCAACAAAAAGGAAAGAAAAATCTAAAGAAAGGTGTCTTTACCCTCTAGAGTTGTATTTTAGTCATCTGAGATGTGACGAACTGGAAATGGATGTAAAAAGCCTCGAATCTCCTAAAGAGAATGGTTAGAAAGGGGACTGAGGAAGATGAAGGGGTACAGACCTAGCTATATTAAAGGACAAGGAACGGACAATGGATACCAAACAGGGACTGTACAAGATAAACAAGACGAACCCAAGAAAAAGGAAGCTAGAAGAAAACTCGTTACCCCTATTTCTATCCTTTCTCAACACCCTTATCCATTACTATCCTTCCCAGATCCCTGACCAGTCTACCACCGCTACCGCCCTTAACCCCCACCCCTCTCTACCCCTCACTCCCCCTCCTATACCCCCAGTTCGTCCTACCCCCCCATCTGTACATATCCAAAACTTTCAAATTTAATTAAAAATGCCCGCATTTCCTTTTAAAGTCTACATCCTTTTGTCCTGTGTTTTTTAAAGTTGTGTGCCTGAGTACAGAACATGTTTCTTGCTAGTAATTTTATAAACTACTGTAGAAGCCTTTTTTTTGCTGCAATAATTTGTTAACAGTAATGATAACAATATCAACTATTATTCACTTCATTTTATATTCATGGGGCCCAACACCATACAGTTATAGGTTCTGTGTTTCCACTTTAACTGCCATGGCTGTATCCTGGAGCTTGTAGTTTTGGTGAGGTATGAACAATCTCTGGCTGAGAATTTTAAATGTCCCACCCTATACTACAAATCCCAGTTTTTTGTAAGGCTCAGTCATGGCAATTCTAGTAGAATCATAACACTATGCAGGCAGTCCCCAAATTACAAACATCCGACTTACAAACAACTCATTGTTACAAACGAAAGTGAGACAACAGGAAGTGAGAGAAATCTACCCCTAGAAAGGGAAATTCACTTCTGAAAGAGTTATAATGGGGGAAAAGTGTCCTCACTGAATCCTTAGCACCGGCCCTTTTTTCCATAACAAGCCAAGTTCTTCAAAATGCAATAATCACAGGGAGAGAAAATGAGATAAAGTCTTCTGAGCAGGGGCAGAGTCAGAAACACAAACACCACAGGTGTGATAACACTTCCCTATGCAATACAAAGCTAAAATAATATATAAATATATATGGCTGGAGTTACACGTGAAAATTATATCTGTTCCGACTTACATACAAACTCAACTAAAGAACAAACCTACAGCACATATCTTGTTTGTAACATGGGACTGTGCGGAATTGGCTAACATGAAAGGGTTCCAAAATGACTTGAACTGCCTTCGAAGGTGAGAAGCCTAGATCCTGTTCTCTATTGATTAAAGTAGAGCAAGTGAATTAAAATAAATAGTGATTTACCAAATGTCCATTGATTTGGTGCATTTACTCTAGTTGAGACTAACAGTTGAAACTAATTTAATCTGGAATCTTGTATGCCTTTCAAACAAATAATAAAAATAAAAAAGCAAGGAGATCATGGTCGGAGATCAGGATGATGTAGAATGACGATCCATCAGGATAAGGGGACCTATTGTTTCAAAAAATTTCTCATTTAATTTCCTCTGTCTTGTTGTCCTTGACTTTGCTGCAGAATAGCTACCAGGTCTTCACAAGGTTGAACATTATAATCACTAGCTGCTTGTCCGGCAGACAAGCAGAATACCTATTGATTCAATTCATTTAATAACTTTCACATACCTGATCATTATAGGAAATAGAGTACAATCACCAGCTTAGGCCATAATAAAGGTGTTAGGTTTCAAGGTGCCTCGAGAAACCTATTTCTTCTACACCAAAATAACAGCCCCTTTCTGGAAACTGGTTTATCTTGTAGCCTCTGTACTCAAGTGTTACTCCCAGTTGTCTTCTCCTACTCTCTTTAAATAATTTCTATGTTCACATCTTTCTTTTAAAATTTCCAGCCAAATGGGCTCCCTCCCCTTCCTTTGCCCATAGACTAAAAAACATACATCTGCTTGCATGCAAACAACCGTTTTTCCTTCCTATGTAGACAAGAAATACCTTTTAATTTCATCTGTCTTTTGAGTATTACGCTTTCTCAAGGGAAAAATTACATCCCCATTTTTATAGAAATTGGTAACTGATTAACGTGTGGTCTGTGCATGTAGAAAGATTGAAGTGGCAGAATAGCTTGTAGTGCTTCAAACACATGAGCACATTTAAAAAACAAAATAGTCCTATGTGAAAACTTTTTGGGGGAGTCGCATGGATTAGAACGTTTCCTTGATATGGTATGTTTGGACTTCCAAGAACAACTTAAAAAAAATGAAATTCCAGAAAGCAGAACATTTTTCTCCTTGACCTATTGTTCGTGCTTAGAACTTGGCCACCTCACTTCTGTTATGGTGTGTATAATGGCATACATAAGACCAACCCAGAGACCATTAAAGCAAGCACTGCTCTAATTTGGATGAAAAAGAGCTGCTGGAAGCATGAAGAGAATACTGTTAAGATTGGAGGCTGGGAAAACTACTTTTCTAGAAAACAGCTCTCAGAATCCTCCTGGGTTAGAAGTAATTTTCCAGGCACTGAATTAAAGCAACTGTACCAAAACGGTAAATTAGAAATTGGGAACCTGTGATGTACCCCTTCTGGCTTGTTGGCTTTTTTGCTTGCTGACTTGTTTTTCAGGAAATCGGATCAGCAGCAACTCTTTTCTCTACTGCTTAACTAGTCCACAGGAAACAGCTTAGAAGTGGGGAAACTGTGGAGGGGCAGAGTGTTAATGAAAGAAAAAAAATACTATTTTAACATCATCAGCTAATTGCATTTCTTCAGGATAGTGGAAAAGAGGGCTCCCTTTTCTCGGTGGGCTGTGAAAGTGGCCATACAGGAATGAAGAAAGCTGCATTGCCAGCTTAGTCCTATTCCCCTCTGCACCTTGTTCTCCTCATTTCTTAGCTCTATTCCATGATCAGCTGAACAGCTGGGTTGAGGAGGAGGGCTTTGGAAAGACAGTAAATTGAAGGATGAGAAGTAGGACCGGACCATGAAGGTGACAAGGGGCAGCACAGTGGGGTGATGGATAGTGAGAATCATAAGAGTTGGAAGAGACCATAAAGGTCATCCATCCAGTCCAACCTCCTGCCATACAGCCTCTGCTGTAACCTCTACATAGGAGCCCCCCCCCCCCAATACAAGGCAGCCTATTCCACTGTCGAACAGTGGAAGTTCTTCCTAATGTTTAGGTGGAATCCCTTTTACTGCGTTTGAACACATTACTCTGTCTCCTAGTCTCTAGAGTTGCAGAAAACAAGTTTGACCCCTCCGCAATGTGACATCCTTTCACATTTTTAAACATGGCTGTCATGTCCTCTCTCAGCTTTCTCTTCTCCAAACGAAATATACCCTGCTCCCTAAACTGTTCCTCATAAGGGTTGGCTTCAAGACTTTTGGCCATTTTGGCCATCCTGGGCACATTCTAGGTTGTCAAGATTTTTCTTTAATTATGGTGTCCATTTTGAAAGACAATGACAAGTATGTCTAAATGAGGGTTGAATGCATAGGTATGCTGTATATTCATGCCATGTGACAAGGTAAACATACTGGCTTATCCTTAAAAACAACATCCCCTTCCCCACTCTAACTGTTTTTTTACTAAAGCACATAAGAGTTACTTTCTTGGATTGCAACTCTCAGAATTTCCTAGCCAGCTGGGCCAGGGAATAATGGAGACTGGATCCTTTCTTTACACTGAGAAAAAGGCAGATCTGAGTGTATGATTGGCGCTGATATCTAGAATATCCTTAAATATGAGTAGCTATAGAGCCCCCCTCCCCCAACATGTATTGGTAGGGATTGTTGATAGTTTTTAGTCCATGGCTAAGATGGGCAGAAAGAATGCTGGTGTTACTCAAAACTACAAATCTAAGATTCCATAACGTTGAGACATGGCAGTTAAAGTGGTACCAAATTTTAGTAATTCCATGGTGTAGGGGCATGAATTAGTTGTGTGGCTGCTTCATGGAAAGCCCTTTTAATTATACAGGCAGTGTCCGAGTTACAAACATCCGACTTACAAACGGCTTATAGTTATAAACGGGGGCAAGACAACAGGAAGTGAAATGAAATCAACCCCTCGAAAGGGAATACACTCATATAAGAGTTATCATAGGAAAAAGGTGTCTCCACTAAAGCTTTGCCACCAGTCCTTGTTTCAACCCCCCAAATGTTCAAAGTCCAATTGTCACAGGGACAGAAAGTGAGGTGACATCTTCTAAACAGTGCACATACAGCAAAACACATATTACAGTGGTGTCAACCCTTCCCTAAGCCCTAAAAATGTACCTGTTCCATCTTACATACACATTCAGCTCAAGGGAAAAACCTACAGGCTGCCTGTACATTTTGAATGCTTTGGATTGTAATTACAAGACTGATTGAATGGGACTTGAGTGAGTTACATAATCTTTATTTTTCCTAAGGAAAAATAAAGGGCTGAGTTCTTCCTGTTCCTCCTGCTGCACTGCATTTATAGGATCGCAGTGCCCCCCATTTTGTTCTGTTTTCTTATTGTGTGTTCATGAAGTAATGCCAAGAGTTCCCATGGACATGTCAATCACCAAAAAAAGGGATTTCACTTTCATTCAGATTGTTTTTAAGTGCCCTGAGTCTGCAAATGATTTTTTTTTTGCACATCCCATCACGTCAGTGAACAACTGGTCGTTTCTCCCCATCTCTCTTCCTAGGTAAGAAAAGCCCAGATCTTGGGGAATATGATCCTCTCACCCAGGCTGACAGCGATGAAAGCGAAGATGACCTGGTGCTCAACCTGCAGAAGAATGGTGGAGTCAAAAATGGGAAGAGTTCCCTGGGGGAAGTGCAGGATGTGGACTCAGATGTGGAAGTTGGGATGACGAAGCAGCACCTGTCAGAGGGTGCTGCAGAGGAATATCCCAGTGAGGCCAGCAATAACTTGGAGCTGAAGTTGGCAAACTCCTTGATGCCTTACTTCCGCACGGCCATCTTTTTGCTCACCGTGGTGATCTCCATGATCCTCGTGTTGGTGTGTGCCTTCCTTATTCCTTGTCCTGCGAGAGACTTGCATAACACATGGGTCCGCAACTTGGGTCAGGAGGCAGGTAAGAAATATCCAGCAGGTTAACCACTGCCTTGGCCTGGAGGATTTACCTTTAAAAAAATCTTTTAAAATTATACATAACCATAATTACCATGCTTTTTTTCCTTTTTCATTCCTTTTCACACAACTCAGTTCCTGAAGTTTATATTGCTTCTAATCTTAAAACACATCAGATGACTTTGTGCAATATCAACAGTATCTATTTAACAGCAACATTTCATTTCAGTATAAGCAAACTGAAGCCATATGCAATTGTGCCAAACCAACATTAGAGTCCTACAAACTCCATACTCAGAATTAAGTTGAAGTTCAATATAATTTGAAATGTATGCAAGTTGCAATCTGCACAGCACCCCTCTCCTTTCTGAATAATAAAAATGTGGGGTAAATTCAGGGTTAAAGTTTCTATTCAGATGGAGATCAGCCTGTTTGAATAGTTAGATAACTAATGAGAATGTGCTTATCTTTTGGAAGTAATTGACCCACACGTGGGAAGGACCTGCATGTGGAAAACTTGATTAAATCTGATGACTTGAATAGAAAAACTCCAGTTGATGAGTTAAACTGCTGAATTAAGTTTCTTTAAGTCAATCAATCCACTTTCCTAGGAGATTAAACTGTTATCCAATTTTGTGTCTTATGTTCTTTCACTACCAAAAGAAAATGCTGATTTTACTTCTTCATCTGTAGGTAGTAGTATCATTTTGATATGCCACTTTCCTCGCTAAACAATGATACCATGTTTCTTTCTGAATTCTCTCATCCCCCCACCCCCTGCTTTAGAATCATACCAAAATGGCAGAATTGTTTGGTTTTTTAAAAAAAACTACAGCTTCCCATTTCTTATGTCATGTTTAAGAGGATTTAGTTTTGCAGCCAGAAGGTCTCTGGGTCAGGCCCCTTCCACACAACTGAATAAAATCCCATATTGGAATATATGGCCATGTGGACTCAGATAATCCACTTCAAAGCAGATATTGTGGGGTTTTCTGCCTTGATATTCTGGGTTATATGGCTGTGTGGAAGGGCCCTTAGTCCACTGCTTTGAACTATCTGAGTCCACGCTCAGATAATGTTGGATTTTCTGCCTTGATATTCTGGGATATAGGGCTGTGTGGAAGGGCTTCCAGAAGGGCTGGGAAGGAATCCTTTCTGAAATCTGAGAAAGCTGTTGATCAAACATATTTACATGGGGTATCATGAAAACAGCAGCTCTGTACAACAGTCTTGTTTTAGATTTAGAATGTATAGTTAAGGGGTGAAATCAAGGATATCTTGGAACCATACAATCCTTGAAATGTGTTTGCTTCTGTGGCCGAATTCCACATGCTTTTTATAAGCTTCTAAATTAAGGTATTAATGTTTCTGTAGGAATATGATATATTTCACCCTCATGTAGAAATCCGTTGGGTGTAATGGAAATCTAAATACACTACATAGGTCAACAATTTTATTTCTTGCTGTCTTGGTTTTTAGGCCTTTTATGGGGTTATTTTGACATTGATTCAGAACATTGTTCTAGTTTCTTAGATATGATTATCATGGTTTTATGTGGATGAGTAGATGACAACTGGTATATGGCATATGTTCTGTGAATAAAAAACTAGAGCTGATAGAGGAAAATCGGTGCCATTTTTGGAATCAGCAGGTCAAATATATTCAGGAACAGGGTTAATATTTGAGCCACCAAAATGTGTGTTAGCCTATGCTGGCTGAGGGTTTCTGGGAGAAGCAGCTTAATGTTTCCACGATCAGATATTTAGATAATTTGATAAACATTTTAGGTAGCTGAGAAGCAATTTCTAGGAGAATAACCAATCTTCTTTTCTTTTTTTCAGGTGGGGTGCTGTTTCCACCTGAACTTTTTGATGTCAACGGTGATGGTCTTCCTGATATCCTGCTCTCTTTTACAGCTCTGAAAAATGCCAGTGTGTTGGGTAAGCATGTAGATCATTAGAACTAATTCTCAAACTAATGATATGAGTTTTTTTGTATTGTTGTCATGCACCTTCAAGATGACTCTGACTTATGGTGATCCAATCAGAAGATTTTGTTGACACTATGTATTTTTTCAGAGGGAGATTTGCTATTGCTTTCCTCTTAGGCTGAGAGAGTTATGAAACTGGATTCCCCAGTTTCCATTACAGAAGCGGGATTTGAACCCTGGTCTCCTGGAAAACTAGTCCAATACTCAAACCATTATGCAGGTTCTTTTTCTCTGTTTACTGTCAAACATTTCCTCTGAACACAGTTATATGGTATTATGCTACAATGCCCACTTCTTTCATTGGCCGATGTTGCTCATAGATAGACATATTAGTTAGCCTGAATATTTGTCATTCGTGGGTGTCTTAAAGTCATTTCTCACTTATGGTGACCCCCAGGTGAACTGATCATGAAGTTTCCTGGACAGGATTTATTCAGAGGAGGTTTATCATATTCTTCTCCTGGATACTATTACAGTTGGGCTCATGTCCATAAGATTCTGCAACCACAGCTTCAAAATATATTATTTTAAAATCCAAAATGTGAAGATTGTTTTTTGCCATTGTATGTAAGGGATGCAATTTTACAAGGCCATTTTATATAATTAAACTTTAGCATATCTGCTGTTGCTTTTTAAAAACATTTTTTTACATTCTGTTACATTTTAAAAGATTCTATTACGTGTGTTTTACATTTTTGAAACTAGTTTACCTTCTCACTCCTACAGTCTAATTTGAGGCCAGGAATGTATGGCAAGACCATAGGACAAGGCACAAGGCACACATCCCATACCTTTTGAGAAATAGGTGATGAAACATAATTAAGACAATCCTTATAAAGTGGACATCCTTCTCATTGTGCTTATTTTATGATAATTTAGAAACTTTTAAATTAAAGTTCAGTACTCCTTTTTTGTGTGGAGCACTGAAATGAAAACAAAAGATTGGATCAAGTGTGTTGCAGGAAATTTGCATGACCATAGAAACCCACTTCAGACATTTCCTTTACAGAAAATATATAGATGGGGAAACAGGACTGTGTATGCAAAATCTCCCCATGGTGTGTTGCTTTGTCACTCATATTCGAAAAGGAAGCCAACATGCCTATATATGCACACCCTCTCATTTCAGACCTTATTCCAAATGTCTGGAGATAGAGTAGAGAGCTGTAGTGGAGCAAAATGGATGGTGCCTTGAAGGTAGTACTTTTTGCCCCACTTCATGTAATCTCTAAACATAGAGAAAATGAGTGAAAGAAGATAAATAAAAAAGCAGCTGCCTGGTGGTTTTCAAGTGTAATCCCCAAACAGCACATCTATTGGTTTTGGTGCTTGGAATGATGTGAATTGTACCTCTATACACTAGGAGCCTGTCAGGATGGAAAACGTGGGTATAAAATACCACGATATCCAAAGAGAAAATGTAGTTATTTGTGCATTTTGAACAAATAAACCTTTACCGCTAGATTAAATGTGGATAGATATGGCAAATTTGTCAGAAAATTGGTCAAAGAATATCCAGGGCACTCATTTAAGCCAAAAAAACTGTGCTATCCAGAGAATTTTGGGAGCTCTGGTCTGAGAAAGTAACTTTCCTTAGCTCTGGAGGGAGACATTTGTGCTTCCCTTAGAATTTGTCATGCCCTCATTGGTAATAAAACCTCAACCTCTGTCAGGGACTGTTAAGCTCTATTTTATTTATGTGATTAATCCATTTAATAAATATTAAACATTCATAAACCATACTGTTCATCTCAGGAAAACTCAGCGAAGCAGCAGAGGGGAAAGAGTGGCAACAAATCTCTTCGATTGATGTGTTAAAAGATTTTGAGGAGATCCTGTTCCTTTGAGTCTCTGCTGCCAGCCTGAGGATGAATAAGCTTGTTTTCTTAATTATCTGATCATTGGCACAGTAGTTACAAGCTGTGAAAAACATCGCTAAAGCTTGTAACTTAGTTTTACATTTGGAGACCTGGAAATGTTTGAGTTCTGTTGGATATAAGTACAATTATTTTATTTATTTATTTATCTTGTTCCTCACCTTTCTCCCTGTGGAGACTCAAGGTGGCTAACAACCACACAGTTTGGTCACAATTTAAAATAAAGTGAATACAATTTAAAAAAATAATAGTACTATGTGGATTTAGGTTAATATACAGTTAAAATATAATAAATACAATTCAAATTGCATTTAAAACTCACAATATCCTCCATAATCCCACCTACAACCTCCACAGCAGCGGAACCTTATCCTTCTCCAAATGTCTGCTGGTAGAGAAAGGTCTTGCCCTGCTTGCAAAAGGCCAGCCCCAGTTAGTAATTTGGCTGCTGCCTTTGAACCAACTGAAGTTTCTCAGCACTTTTCAATGGCATCCCTGTGTAGAGTGCATTGCAGTAGTCCAGCCAGGATGTAACCAAGGCATGTACCACCATGGTTAGGTCTGACTTCTCCAAGAATGGGTGCAGATGGTGCACTAGCTTTAATTGTGCAAAAGAGCTCATTCAAGGTAAATCCAGGAATACTCCTAAACTGCAAATCTACATTTTCAAAAGAGTAACCCCATCTAACACAGGCTAAATCCCCATTCCCAGATCTGTCTTTTGACTGACCAGAAGCACCTCTGTGTTGTCTGGATTAAGTTTCAATTTGTTTTCCCACATCCAGTTCATTACAGCTGCCAGGCACTGGTTTAGCACAGGAATCACTTCCTAGGAATTAGATGGAAAGGAGTAGTAAAGTTGGATGTCATCTGTATATAGATAGCACCACACTCCAAAACTCCCAGCAGTTTCATGTAGATGTTAAATAGCATGGGAGATTAATAAATCAATGTGGTTGATGACCTAATATATGTGTTTAATTTTGTAGTTTAGGGCTGTAATGCTCTGCTCATGTACTGTATGAAGGACAGTGAGCCCTACATGAAATGGGGACTATTTGGGGGAAAGCTTCCACAGACAGGCTTTATGGATGCCAGTGTGAACAAATGCATGCCACAATGTACATTTGAGATTCTTTGCATCTTTATTAGCTGCTTTGTGTCTCAATTAAGAGATAAAAGTGGGATATAAAACAATAGTGATGATGATAATAATAATTTGATAACCTTGTCAAAAATATGGTGATTGCAAAAATCAGTGGTATGTTCCTGTCACGATGTAAAATAATTTGATAACCTTGTGCATGTGCTTGTGTTTATGTGTCCTCAGGTGTCTCTAAACCATGGGTAACTGTGATGGCCCTTTCGGGCATGAATGGCAGCACCCTGTGGTCCAGTCATGTGAAAGAGGAGATTCGAAGTGTGCAATGTAAGGGCTTGAACCTTATGTCCTCAACAGAGCCTGTCTGCCTCATTACTGGGACCTCGAAATTCCTCAGCCTTCTTAGTGCCTCCTCAGGTATGTACACAACAAATGTGGATGCATAATTAGCTGGGAAATAAGTAGACCAACTGAGCTATCAAAAGCATAACACTTGGTCATAGTAGTTGAATAATGTTCCCTTCTTGCCTTCAAATTCTTTAAGCCATGTTCCTATACACTGAGGTGGTCAAAGTGTAGTCCACTGCTTTCCAAAGATGTTTTTCAGCCCTCAGCCCTTCCAGATTCACTGAATTCACCTTGGCCAAAAATAAACTACCTCTTCTGGGAGGCTCCACATGTGGCAATTCACATTTTAACTTGATTGCAGTCCTTGCAAACAAACAAAAAAAATTACTTACTTTCCAAAGCAGAAGTGGATTCCTGGTCATGTCCGTTGTTATTGCATTGCCCTTCTTGCAAGTTGCTGAAACCTTCGGAGGTACCACAAGCAGAAATTGCCCCCCCCCAGGCTATTACAGTTTTCTATATCTGCTATATATATACACCCATATCCTAGAACTTTTCATTGTTTGGATTACTCCTCTCACAATGTTTCTCCATAGCAAAGCTGGGTTTGGGGAGGTCTAGAACATGCAATGTAAGAAAAAAAATGAAGTAATCCAGAACCTTTACATATTTGTCTGGAAGGAGTCCCATTGAACTCAGTGGACTGACTTCTGTGTAGATGTACACAGAGTTACCATTACAATTCTATATCCATAAAATCAGAGTTGGAAGAGACAACATGGGCCACCCTGTCCGACCTCTTGCTGTGCTGGAGGAGCACAATCAAAGTACCCCCAACAGATGACCATCCAGCTTCTGTTTGAAAGCCTCAAAGGAGAAGACTTCACCACACTCCGATGCATATAATTCCACTGTTGAATAGCTCTTATGGTAAGGAAGTTCTTTTTAATGTTCCGGTGGAATCTCCTTTCTTGTAATTTGAACCCAATGCTCCGAGGCCTAAGCTTTGATTGTAGTTTTTCTGCATGGCAGCAGATTGGACTTGATGTGGTCTCTTCCAACCCTGTTTCCCAGCTGGAAGAAGAAGTAGTAGTATCAAAGCAATAGCAGCTGGTAAGGGGAGTATGCATGGTAGGAGCATATCAGTGTTTGGTTAAGTATGCTGGAGACTCATATTTATGTAAACCAAAAATACCCCAAGTCATTTACGGAGTGATGTACATCCCTTCTGCACTGTCTGATTCCAGTCTGAGTATGGTAAGTTTGACCTGTTCCTTACTCCTACTTCCATTTATCTTCATAAGGTTCTCATTAATCTCCTTTGTATGCTCACTGGTTCTTCTTGCATTGAGGTCATTTTATGTCTTCCTTGTAGGAAAACCAATTTGGACCCTTGACTCATCCCACCTGCCCAGTGGAACCTTGGCAGCTCCAGCTGTTTCTGTACCCGACATAGATGGAGACAGGATCAATGATCTGGTGATTCTGGCAATTGGAGAAACTCAGGTATGACCCCTAGTCCCATATGTGAAGTGGCAAGAAGGATAGTCTGATGTGAACAAATCAGCCTTCCTTAACCTGGCGCTTTTAAAATGTGTTGGACTCCAATGACTATCCCTCTCAGGCACCATGTTAGGGAAGGGTGGCGTGAGTGTGTGACGGCTGCATAGTCAAATGCCTGTTACATGTGTACCTTCCCTGCCAACCTTATTTCTCAGACTTTGGGAATTTTTGAATCAGGACCTCACCAACCATTTGCTGTAGAGGTGGAATCAATATCCTCGTTCTGAAATGTGTGGTGTTTGATTCTAAAATGTCCCCCAAAGGAGGCCTTAAGAATATTCACAGACCAAAACATAGTGGGGTTTTCTACTAATTAACCAGCCCCTTTTACGAATTTTCAGACTTACATTTATCGATTGATTGAATTTATATCTTACTGGTCTGCTAAGAATGGATTCAAAGCAGTTTTCTCTTATGATGACATGACACAATGACTTACAAGGCAACACATTGCTTGTTTCTTCTGTAGATTTCATTTGGTTTTTCCCAGTTTCTGCTTTGTTTGACTAACGAGAATGGTTCCTGGTGTTAGAATTATGGAACAGAGATGCTTCATGAATATACAGACTCATCCACATAATGCTATATATTTTATGTCTCCTTTTTATGTAGCCAGACTTATGCTTCATCTTGGTGTCTGGTAAAACCGGAAACCCTGTGGGAGGGCCAGTGAAATACAGTATTAATGGAAATGGAAAGTTGATTGGCCCTCAGGCTCACATTACTGGCCATGGAGCGATCTACATTTTGTTTGGTTTCGGTAAGATTCTCTGTCATTTCTAATGGATCTCTTGGAGTCACTTTGACATTAGAAAAAGAACTGGGTTTCATAACATCGTACACTAATGGGATTTGGGAATCCAGCACCACTAGTTTGGGAGTGGTGAAAATGAAAGACTGTGTAGGTAGCTACCGAGCCATTTGGAAAGAAAATAATAGCTAATGTGAAATTGATTCAACAAGAAGACAAAATAATATGTCTAAGTATTGAAAGATGAGACAGAGCACTGGAGATGGTGAGCACCAGACAAGGTGTTGTTGTTATTATGTTTATTGGTATCCTTCTTTATTCATATGGAGACTCAAAGCGGCTCACAATTAAAAGGATTACAATATAACTTAAAATATACAAATATTAAAACAGTATTAAACATACTCAATATTAAAAACAGTTCAGATTAAAACCATAAAAGCACATAAAACCACAGCACTCACCCAACCAGATCTCAAACACTTTCATCTTTAAAAGGCTGTCTGAATAAAGAGGTTTTAGCCTGCTGTCAGAAGGACAGCAGGGAAGGAGACCATTCTGGCTTCCTTGGACAGGAAGTTCCAGAGTTGAAGGGCAGCCACTGAGAAAGCCCGCTGTCTCATTCCCATCAACTGAGCTTGAGATGATACGGGACTGAGAAAAGGGCCTCTCTTCCCGATCTCAAGGCCCGGACAGGTTTGTACAAGGGGATGCGGACAGCCAAATACCCTGGACCTGAACTGTCAAGCTTTAAATGTCATTAGCAGTACTTTGAATTGTGCCCAAAAACAGACTGGCAGCCAGTGGGGCTGCTGCACCATGAGGTTGTTTGCTCCCTGCAGCCAGTCCTAGTGAACAACCTGGCTGCAGCTCTTTGGACCAGCTGAAGTTTCTGAGCACTCTTCAGAGGCAGCCCCACGCAGAGTGCGTTACAGTAATCCAGATGGGATGTAACTAAATCAGGTACCACCTTGGCCAGATATGGTTTCCGAAGAAACAGGCACAGTTGGTGCACAAGTTTCCACAAGTTTCCATTATGCAAAGGCCCTTCTGGCTATTTCTGACACCTGGGCCTCCAGGCTCAGAGTTGAGTCCAGAAGGACCCTCTAACTGTGAAACCGTGGCCTCAGGGGGAGTGTGACCCCATCCAGCATAGGTTGGATCCCTTATTCCCTGATCTGCCTTCCGACTGACCAGGAGTACCTTTGACTTGTCTGGATTAAGTTTCAATTTGTTTGCCCTCATCCAGTCCATTATTGATGACAGATACTGGTTTAGGATTAGGACAGCTTCCTTGGCTTTAGGTGAAAAGGGGTAGTAGAGTTGGGTGTCATCTGCATATAAGTGGCACCTAACTCCAAAACTCTAGATGACCTCTCCTAGTGGTTTCATGTATATATTAAACAGCATGGGGGACAAAATGGAACCCTGAGGAACCAAACAGGAGGCCCCCAGCACCACCTTTTGGGTACAGCCTTACAGAAAGGACCGGTTCCACTGTAAGACAGTGTCTCCCAGTCCCATCCCAGTGAGATGACCCAGAAGGATACCATGATCAATGGGATCAAAAGCCTCTGAGAGGTCCAGGAGAACCAACAGGGACACCCCTCCCCCCGTCTAGCTCTTTGTGGAGGTCATCTACCATGGCGGCCAAAGCTGTCTCTGTTCCATAGTCAGGCCTGAAACCAAATTGAAATAGATTTAGACAATCTGTGTCATCCAGAAATCTTTGAAGTTGGGAGGCCACCAGTTTTAAGCTGGGAGTTCTTGATGGGGGATTGAGTTGATAGATAACATTTGTAGCAAACATTGGAATGCAGAGAATCAAAATTTGAATGATGCTGGAAGGCTATTGTAAATCTCACATAGAAGGCACTTGAAAAAAAATGCTCAGCACAGTTTGCCATATGGTATCTGATCTTTCTCCACAATCTATTTTTGTGAAAAATGCATGTCCCTCCCCCGAGAGCTCAAAAAAGCAATAGTTCATGTTTTCTAATAATTACTCTTGTGCTTAGGGTGTGTTGCAGTATAAGGTTTGTCACACTTACTGAATGTTTGTGTAATGTGATCGGTGACATTCATCTCTGCCGCACTTTATGATCCTGTTTTGTGGCTGAGTTTTATTCTATGACTTCAGGTGTAAAAAGAGTACATATGTTGTTGAGCATATGTTCAGATTTTGCAATTTATTTTGAGAGGAGCTTGAAGAGTGACCACTTGGACAGGTTCTTTATGATCAGAGAAGCTGTGGAATCCACTGGAAAAAAGCCAGTGGGATTATCATAGAACAGTGAGAAAAGTGTGGCTATAAATCTTCACTTATTTATGCAAAAGAAGCAGAGTAGCTGGAAAGAACCTATAGCAATGTTTATGGTTCTATTGTTTGTCACTCTCTTCCTCTCTCACATCTGTTTTGTAGATATAAACAACATTGTTAGTCTTTGCTTTTTTATGTCAACTAGGTAATGTTCAAGCAGTTGCCTTGCGTGATATTTTTGCTCAGGCTAGAAACCGCGACAGCTTCCCACTAGTGCTGCAGCGAGAAGAGCCTGAATGGGAAAAGCGCCGCTCTGTCAATTTGTCAGAACTTATTGACATCTACAGGTGGGATACTGTCTCCCTTCTATAGTGAAATGTATTGACTCAGGGGCCAATGAAATACATTGAGTGTGGAGATGATGACAGGTTCTTTATGTAGTTATATATCTGTCAAGAGTGTTTTACATAGATATATAGTACCTTCCCTGAAGATTAAGAGATTGAGTGTGATGGTTTATGACTATATCTTTTCTAATGCTTGTAATTCTAATAGTCACAATTCAAAATTAAGGAGTATTTATTGTGTTACCTCACAAACCCTCGGACTTGTCTGTTTCTGTAATGCAGTGCAGAACATTTGGTTGCAGAATTCTTCAGACTT
Organism: Anolis apletophallus; assembly: GCA_030556195.1. Taxonomy (NCBI): domain Eukaryota; kingdom Metazoa; phylum Chordata; class Lepidosauria; order Squamata; family Anolidae; genus Anolis; species Anolis apletophallus. Next base: position 93,804,694 of record JARBWK010000009.1, read on the forward strand.
CTGGGAAATCTTTTCTGAAAATGGGCTGGTACTCCTTGTTAGTTTTTGTTTGTTTGTTCTATTATTGTTTACTTATATGCCAGTACTTAGGGCAAACTTATTGAGATCTGTGTTGTTTGGGTTAGATACTTGACAAAGCTTCAAATTATTTGTGTACTACATAAACAATAGTTACTATCACTCAAGTTTTTTTTCTTTCACAATGAATTGATTTCCTCCCCTAAACACAAAAACTCCTGCATATTGAGTTGTGCATGCCATCTAAGAAAGATTGTATGATGCTCTGATAATGTGAATCTAAAAGCCCTATGTAAGAACAACTGTTTGAACTTGAACTGTTAGAAAATAATGTATGAATACAGAATTCAGGACAATTATGTGAAGCAAGAAATTAAAAATCTAAGAATTATGGCAAGATAATGAAATTATCTGAAATTTAGCAGGAAGACATCTTTCTAGAGCTCTCTGTGGCAGACAGACTTCAAGAAGAGCGCTTTCTCAAGAAGGATATTTGAAACAGTGCCAATCTCATTGCAATTACTTTAGTTTTTCAAATGTTCAGAATAAGGACTCCCACTGCCATATTTGCTTTGAATGTTGCTCAGGGCACACTTTGATCATTGCTCCCAGAGATCATTTATCCAAACAAAATATCCAGTATGTCATTTACTATTTATCTTTAGCTATGGCTAAAGTGAATCTTACTTAGTCAGCTGCCCAGAGATCTTCAGATCAAGGGCAAGATAGAAATATTAATATGTTAAAAAATTAAATTAAATAATATTTCATTTAAGAATGTGCATGGAAACAGTTAGATGTGGCATTTGTTCCAACCGGTTTTAACTTAGCTGGGAAGTGCCCAGAAATAAGGTTATTGCAGAACCTGGAAAAGTTGTTGGTTTGGGGTTTGGTAGTTTTATTCACAAAAACAACTTTTCCAAACTGAGTAATTGACGATAGCACTACAACATTGTCTTCCATTTGCTCTCTGCCTCCTCCAGTGGTGGTGTTGAGTTTCTACAGGCAGTAAAGTCTCCAGAGGGCAACTGCAGTGACCTTCTTATCACTACTGATCGTGGTTTGACCTTGCTGAGGGGACAGGACTTGGAGCCTCGCTGGACTCTGAAACAGCAAGACATCGACAGGTGACAAGCTTTTGCTTTGGTTTCTGATTCTATGTGCTTCTTCTGTATGCTCACATTTACTTGAGAATTACAATCAAGGGTGTTCTCTTTCCCACTCCTTGAGAATTCAACTGTTCTGCTGCTGTGGAACAATGTCCCCCTAAATCAGGGTTAGTCCCTGATGTTGGGTAGGAATAGAGCTTTGAAGTTACATATTAAAATGATACTGGTAAAGCATTACTTTTGAGGTAATGGAAGCACAAATATATTTTATTACATGAGTAGCCATGTAGTCCTCCAGATATCGTTGGACTGGAATTCCCAGCATTTCTCAGCTTTGGCTGTGATGGCAAGGACTGCAAGAACTTGTAGTTGTAGTACATGTGGAGGGCTGCGGTAGCACAGCGAGTTAAACTGCTAGCTGTAGGAAATCTGCTGACCGAAAGGTTGGCAGTTCGAATCTGCGAGTCAGAATGAGCTCCCGACTGTCAGCCCTAGCTTCTGTCAACCTAGCAGTTTGGAAGCATGCAGTGCAAGTAGATCAATAGGTACCAACTTGGCGGGAAAGTAAAAGGGCGCCCCATGCAGCATACATGCTGACAACATAGTCCGAGATGTCTATGGACAACAGGTTCCTTGGCATGGAAAAATGGAACAAGAACACCTCCCCGTGGCCAGAGTTGAGCATCGCCTCCAGATGCCGAAGATGGAAAAAAGGGGATGGCCTTTATCCTTGTCTGTGTTGTATGTCATTGTTTACTGTGTGTAAAAGGCATTGAATGTTTGCCTCCTATGTGTATATTGTAATCCACTCTGAGTCCCTCTGGGGAGATAAAACAAAATATAAATAAAGTTTATTATTATTATTATTACTGTTACTATGTGATTCCCACCTGAAGTAGTGTAGTGGGACAGAGATCATTTGTTACTGAAAGATAGATATTGCAACTACAGAAATAGCCATTATATGTTAATGGGATAGGCCATGAAGTCTGGGTATTAGAATTCATTGTTCTGGCAGTGGAAATGTCACTCAGGTTTCACAAAATCAAACTGCCAGTGCTTATGCTTCTTCAATCTGCCTTCAGAGCAGATTTTAGAAGAATGGTGGCTTGCAGGAGGGAGGCCAAACCAGTTCCACTAGTGGAAGCTAATCTTTTCCAGGGAAGAGTGCTATTGAATATAACTCAAATAATCCAATGAGAGTTGGGATAAGTTTTTATGGGAATTTAAAACTCCTAAAATCCATCAGCCATTATGGGAGATCCAGAACATTTTTCAGTCATGGTTTCATGCACACAGAACAATGAGGGAGGATTTAAAAGATGGGGATTGTCTGAGATAGCCCCACCTCTGCTTTTAATATTTGCAGGGGTCAAGTCCCAGCAATCCATGATTTCAGCTTCTGTGTGAAGGATCTCTCTGAACTTAACCACAGATAGAATTTTTCCACTTGTGCTGAAGGTGATGAATGAATATTTTATTTCGGTCAATGACCAGCATTACTGAAGGTGAAGTGAAAGTTCTATTTCATGGTTGGTATGTTTCAAGTGTATTGAATCATCAGGCTATAAACATTTGCCCAATTAAACACAGTTGCTCTTTAACTGGAGTAGACCACTGCAGTTATACATCTCAGATCTACTGTGGAGGAGCTCCCTAACAACAACAAACAGATCTAACAAACAGAATCATAGAGTTGGAAAAGGCCTTGTAGGCCATCCAGTCCAACCCCTTGCCAAGAAGCAGGAAGGTGTTAGTGTTGCCTCAAAACTACACAGACCAGCCCTACTCTTTACTACTGATACTTTTGAGCCATACAGCTGCCCTGTGAATGAATCTCAAACGTTTCAAGGGATCCTGCTAGCATACTGATGGGCATGTAAAGCACTTGTCCACAAAAGGTGAAACCCTGGTGAGGCCAGCAGAAAAGCTTTTTCAGTTGAAAGCAATTTGCTGAAGTACAGGTATGGTGAACCAGTCTAACATTTCATTTTGAACAGAGTGTCAAGCTTACAGTGGTTTGCCTGTCCAGGACTAGGAGTCAATTTCTCATTCAGCCAAGGAGCTCACTGAGTGTTCTTGGGCCTCTCATTTCTATCACGTGCCCTGCTTCATGAGCCTGTTTTGAGGATAAAGCCAAGAGGAAGGTCAAAATTATAAGTTTAACAGCTAGCAATACGTGTGTGCACAAATCAAATGCTTATGTGAGATTTACCAGTAAATTGGCAGGAATACTGGTGCATTTTTAAAGATGTGGACAATGTCATGATTGCTAATAAAACCAAAATTACAGCAGTAAAACGTCTTGCTTTGTGGTGAGGAACCAATTGTATCCACATAATTTTCTCTCATTGTATGGATTGGAGCTTTGTGCTCCATTTTCTCTTTCCCTTTCTTTGATGCATCCACAAATGATCTTTGCCTGTGCCAGGATAGTAGACTTGATGGATGAGCCGCCTGATCTCTTTTGGCAAAGCCTGGCCTTGCAGGAATGCAGATAAATTCTAGTGAAAGGAAGGTTACAGCTGAGGCTCTGGACATGTTTATTTAAGATGCCTTCCTTGTCTTGCCTTCATTCTCATAGTTGCTTAATTCATTTTACTCCTCTTTTTTTTTGCAGCCAGCCTTCTCCAGGCTACTTCAGTAATGATCAAACCCTGGACTTCATGGTTCAGGCACAAAGTGCAGGCAACATCACCAAAAAGGTACATTTATTATCTTGTGAGCAGAACAATCGATTGTGTATTGATTTTAAAGCAATTCCAACTAGAGAAAGTGTGTATCTTGTTGACAGGTGAATGTGTATTATTTATTATTTATTTATTATTTCCAGTATTTCTACCCCATCCTTCTCTACCCCCGAAGGGGGACTCAGGACAGCTTACACTTGGCAACAATTCAATGCCACTACATATAACAAATACAATAATACAATAACAGTTAAAAACAATAAATAGAACATTAATTAAAACAATAAAAACAGTATTGCCAGCTGTATCGCCATTCCAGTCAGGTTCCACATCCAAAGTGCTCATTATGCCTGCTGTCCAAAAGCCTGGTCCCATAACCACGATTTCAATTTCTTCCAGAAAGACAGGGGGGATGAAGCCGATCTTATCTCATTGGGAAGCGCGTTCCACAGGTGGGGGGCTACAGCCAAGAAGGCCCTGTCTCTCGTCCCCGCCAGGTGCATTTACAACGCTGGCGGGAGCAAGAGCAGGGCCTCCCCAGATGATCTTAAACTGCAGGCGGGGCATAGAGGGAAATGCGTTTGGACAAGTATGCTGGGCCAGAACCGTATAGAGCTTTATAGGTCAAAACCAGCACTTTGAATTGAGTTCGGAAGTGGACCTGCAGCCAGTGGAGCTGACACAGCAAGGGGGTGGTATGCTCCCTGTATGTCACTCCAGTTAGTAATCTGGCTGCTGCCTGTTGGACTAGTTGAAGTTTCCAAACAGTCTTCAAAGGCAGCCCCACATAGAGTGTGTTGCAGTAATCTATTCAGGGTGTAACAAGAGCGTGGACGACCATAGCCAGATCAGGCTTTCCAAGGTACAGGCGCAGCTGGCGCACAAGTTTTAACTGTGCAAAAGCTCCCCTGGCCACCGCTGAGACCTGGGGTTCCAGGCTCAGTTATGAATCCAGGATCACTCCCAAGCTGCGAGTGATCACAGCTTCCATGTGTATCACAGCTTCCATTCAGCATGGTCAGTATATGGTGATGGTAGAAGTTGTAATTCAAAAAATTTAGTGGACCAATGATACTCCATCCTGTAGCATAATTGTAATCACATTTTATCTACTAGCTCTGATATCAGTGGCCACAACTGCTTATATCTCTTCTCAAGCCTTGACAAGTATGATATTGAATGTATCTACATTTAATGTGCACATTTCAAAAATGCAGTTAAGCAATTGGTATTGGAGGGGCAGGGGCTGATAATTATTAAGATCCCACCACAAAAAGAAGGGCGATTTATCCTTTTAATCTCTGATTGATTATACTCATTCCCTTGTAGCTGCTACTGGCATTGAGAGGAAAGCTCATTTTGGCAGCAAAGAGAGATTTCTGACCATTCTAGAGATCACACCTAGAGAAGAGATTTTCTTCGGACTATGCAATGGTCACTCCTCATCCCTGCCCTGTAGTTTCTATTTTCATTTTTAATGTGCACGTTTAAAGGCATATTTGCATATTACATGATGGCCAGTTTGGTATTCAGTTCTTACTCAGGTTGCTGAATTTCTGACTGTGCTACTTTATAGGTACAGGCAAGCACTCCCTGTATTTTTGAATGCATCTTTCAGCACATAAGAAATAAGTACATCAAAGAGACATTGAGAGGAACTTGATTTAGCCGACACCAAGCTGGTTTATTGGATACATATGTAGGAGCATTTAACCTATGTCCTTGCATTCCGAAGCAGTACAGTTCAGCACTCAGTCACCTTACACTGCGGAGCCCCTGGTGGCACGATGGGTTAAATCCTTGTGCTGGCAAGACTGTTGACCAAAAGGCCGGTGGCTAGAATCTGGGCAGTGGGGTGAGCTCCCATCTGTCAGCTCCAGCTTCCCATGTGGTGACGTGAGAGAAGGCTCCCACAGGATGGTAAAACATCCGGGTGTCCCCTGGGCAACGTCCTTGCAGACAGCCAATTCTCTCACACCAGAAGCAACTCCGCTCCTGACATGAAGAAAAAAACCCCCAAAACAAAACTGTGTACTATATAAAATGAATCGTAACGTGAAAAGAAGTTAATTTCTCTGGGAAAAGTCATAATTAAGAAGTGAAAAGGGTAGCTATCTCCTGGAGCTTGCTCTTACGATCAGCACTGCTAATTAAACCTAAGATGCCCCCTGTGCTTGGAGAAGTTGCTTTCTGGGGTTACAATGTCCAGAACTCACCATTGACCATACTGGATTCTAGGAGCTTTAATCCAAAACAGCAGCTTTTCAAGTTCTGACACCTTTGGAATGTACCCCGCCCCGTCTTTTTTCATAGCATCTCATTGTTATTCTCACTCTGTACTTATCTGCTTTTAGCTGCTGGTTGTGGATGGTAAATCAGGCCTCCCAGTCTGGAACTATGAGCTTCCCTGTCACATGAAAAAATCAGATACCCTCTCAGTGATGACTTTGGACAAGAAATCTGTCTTTCTCTTCTGGGCCAATGAGAAGCAGTCCATCCTGAAAAGCTTGGTAAGTGAGAGTCCACGTCTCTGGTTGACAAGGAAGTTTATTCTGGCTTTGCACTTCAAGAAGACAAAGGAGTCTTCACTGGATGCTTTGTTCTGGATTTGGTGGTTTGTTTGTTTGTTTTGGGTTGCTTTTTTTTTGCTACAACAGACTGACACAGTTGCCTCAGTGAAAGATAAAAATTGTTTGATCAAACAACATAAATGTTAGTGCTTAAGAACAGATTTAATTCAGTTTATTAAAATTCAGTTTTTACCATTAGGAACCCCCCCCCCCGAAATGAGTTATAGGTTACATCCATACATAGTTGGTCACATTTTTCATGTTAAACATGCACTTGGAAGTTAAACTGGTCATGATGGCTGGGAGACTTTATGAATAATCAAAACTAATAATTTTCCAGGCTCTTAAATGACTTAATAACTTAATTTCAATGATTTCAGTAAAATTATAAATTTAATGTAGATTGGGTCCAAATATTTTGTAAATACTAAAAATGTGAAGGAAATTGATAAGTCATTCATTGTTGTTGTCGTTGTTGTTAGGAACCTAGCCCAAGAGTACACCATCTTTATCTTCTCCATCCTACTTTTCCTGCACTCCTCTTGGACCTGAGTAATACAACAGGCACAGTGACAGCTTCTTCCAGTAAGTATGAGGTGGTGTGGAGGGGGAAAACTCAAATAAATTCAAATATATATGTAAAGCTTTTTTGATATATTCTGGGCAGTGGTCAGTTGGTTCTGGGCTACTTTCTAGGTTGATCAGTGCTTAGCCTGCTGAATTAATTGTTTATCTTTCATCTTCTAGATAAAGCCTGGCCGAAGGTCAAATAAACTATGATTCTCAATCTTTTGCCTTCCATATGTTTTGGACCAATTCCCAGTATCTTCAGTCAGCATAGCTAGATTCTGGGAGCTGAAGCCAAAATGTCTAGAGGATGATGGATATAAGGAAGTCCACAAAGAAATATAGCTTACAGAATTTTCTACTTTATTCAAAGCAGGATAGAGGATTATGCAGTGAGCACACTAAAGAAATGGATAGCAACCTATCATGCTGGTGCGGTGCTATAGTTTATGTTGTCTTAGATGTGAGAACACATCTGGTGCAAGCTGTTGCTATTTGCTCATGCTGTGGTTACTTTGCAGTACAAAAGCAGAGTGGAACAGAAACAGGGACGATTGTACTAAATTGTGGCAAAAGTCATCTGGCACTAAGCAGCCTGTATTGTATGAAGGAGAGGGGAACACAATCATACAATGTAGGTTCCTCAGTGTGAGTTGAGAAAGGCCAACCTTGACCCTCAGTTGAGGAGGTGGCCTTTAGGAGATGAAAACTTGGCAGGATGGTAGAAAAACCACTGGGAGGATCTGGGAATTGCCTACTGGCTTTTCCCCATCAGAATGTTTTCATGCAAAGGGAGTGAGGCAAATCTTTGAGCTATATGACTGTCAATGGCTCGTATCTAGTCTTTTGTAACTATCTGTGTCTTTGAAGTAGAAATGTTTATGTCCATAGTCCTCTGTTAGTGCCCAGCTTGAGCTGTCTACAGTCCCATTTCTTGAATGCAGAGCTTCAGTGGCATAGAGAGTTAAGATAATTATGCCTGACACACAATTATGCTGGCATGAATCCAGCACAAAAGATCTTTTGACCTTACAGGAAATGGGCCTTGTCAGGTCCTTGACATTTTCAATACAGCTTAGAAAACCTGCTTTTTCTTGCTCTGATTAGAGTTGACCCATTGAGTCAGTTGCTGAATGATGTCATCACTTTTGTAAATCCATTGATTTAGTAACTTTAATCTAATGGAAACTAACTTCTAGGACTACAGCTTTCCGAATCCCCCTGGCCATTAGCCATGTTGGATGGTGGATTTTTCTAGTTGCTCAAAAATAACTGTTCCAGCTTCAGCTTTCAATGACAATGGCTAGTGAAAGTGGAATGAACCTGCAGGAAATAAAGCTAACCAGTTGGGAGGTGCTGTTTTGCTTTCTCTTTGCACATTTCCAGTCACACTGCAAAACCCAGGGTTCAAGGCTTTGAAAAGTCTCAGGGTGTTCAAGTTATGCTTTTCAAGGCAGCTTGTATGATTCTGAAGAAATCTTTTTTCATTGGCACACATAGAATGTGTTGTATGTAAATCTTATTTGCAGCTAGTTGGTTTATTGTTGTTGCAAACTATGCCAAGGTTTCTGAATTGAGAGTTCTTTGTTGTAGTTGTGTTTCATTCTTGTGTGTAGCAGTATTTGCCAAAGTTAGAAATGCTGCTGCGACTGCAGTTCTGCAGAGGCATTTGTATTCATTGCAGAGTTCCAGGCCGCTGAGCACTGTGCCTCGATTTTATCTGTAACTTGAAAGCCAAGCCCTTGCTCAGTTAGAAACAGCCAATGGGAGTTAGCTTGACTGCCAGATCTGAATGCGGCAAATTATTTACTGCTCACCCATATTTTTTCCCCCTTTGTGCCTGCTAGTTGGAATCAATGATCTTCAAAAAGATGCATTTTATATCACGGTGACAACAAGCATCACCTCCGAACACCAACCGGGCTTTCTGTCAGTCAGCAAACTCCGCCTGAGGTGGGCTTTGATGACTCAGAGTCGAGAGGTACCGCTCAAGGACACGGATCCCAAAATCAGTCGTGGGGAATTGAGGCGGTTTCTTTCTAGGATCAAATTCACTGATATTGCTCACAAGGTGAGATAGCTAAAACAGTCTTTGGGATAATGACTAATGTGCATCCAAAACAAAGGGTCACTGATAGGACAACCACTTTCTGCAGAGAAAGCCAATAAAATGTTTACTTGCCTGACCTTTTTGAAGGTCAAGTAAATTACAAAAGCAAAGAGAGGTGGCAAAAGGACACGGAAGCAGGCAGGTGGGTAGATGGCATGTTCCTTTCTTCCAGATATGAGACAACATCCTCAACTGATTCCTTTTCTGTGGAGTTGTGTAGACATGTTCATTCCATGAACTGCAGACTTAATTCCAAAGAGACCCAGTTTATTGGCCTAAGGAGGACCACACATGGCGATTCACACTTTTGCAAGAGAATATCTATTGATATCATATGTTTTTTTTAAAAAAAAATGGAGGCAGTGTACAAATCAGCACTGCCAAATGGAGATACTTTTCTACTTCCTAAAAATTCATTTGACTTACAGGTAAATTGAAGGTTCAAAATGTGACTGCTGCTGTTGATTGACCTGGTGAAGCTAATGAGAGAAAGAATATTAATAATTATTAATTACCAGGCTATGAAATGGGTTACCTTACATCAGGAAACCGCACCAGGAAGAATAATAGTGCAATCTTCTCCTTGAATGTCCCAAACTGTTGAGAAGGAATTTGCAGAATTTTTTTAAATTTTTGTGTTTGTACAAAGCTCTGTTTTCTGTACAGAAAATGTTTTTATTGTGCAGGAAATAGGGGTGAGTGGAGGAGGAGGTACTACAAAATCTGTGTGGTCCCTCCCCCCAAAGTAATTCCTTTGCAACATTTCAGGATGTGGGCATACAAGGAGAATACTGTAGATAAATACACATCTGATATTGACACGTTGACACTTTAGTTGTGTATTGTTATTTTAGGTGTTGATAGTGGTTGCATATAACTTTATGTGATATTGTTTTATACTAACATACTGTTGATGTCAGGTACTGTTGGTGTCAGGGCCCCCTTGTGCCTCAGTGGGTTAAACTGCTGAGCTGCTGAACTTGCTGTCTGAAAGGTTGACGGTTCAAATCTGGGGAGCGAGATGAGCTCCCACTGTTAGGCTCAGCATCTGCCAAACTAGCAGTTTGAAAATATGCAATGTTAGTAGATCAATAGGAACTATTTTGGCAGGAAGGTAATGGTGCTCCATGCAGTCATGCTGGCCACATGACTTTGAAGGTGTCTATGAACAATGCCGCCTCTTTGACTTAGAAAAATGAGATGAGCAACATCCCCCCCCCCACCAAAAAGAGTCAGACACAACTAGACTTAATGTCAGGAGGAACCTTTACCTTTACCCTTTTCTGTTGATGTTTCTACTGCACTTGCAGTGGCTTATAAGTCGCCCCGAGTTCCTTTTTGGGAGATGATTAAGATGATCATCATCATCTCTTGAAACAAAGAAAAAAACACTGTAATTATCTGTCCCTATCTGCAAAGATGAAATAGTCAAGGATTTACATCTCTAGCTCAGACATCTGCTAGCTTACATCTTGGTTTAGGAACCTCGTGAATTGTTGATACAGTGAGACTTTGGAATTCACTCTGGTTTAACAAGGGCCCACCCAGGTTCAGTGTCTATATGCATTATTTCCACTTAACTATACCTGGTTGTCTTTGCATGTATTTTTGCATGTGAGTTGGATCTGACCCAAAAATTAGTGCATGCCCAGCCCATTCTCCTTCCTGACACACTATTGATGTTGTTGCTGGCTTGGGTGAGCCCTGCCTGTGGGGGAGTCTCTTGTCTGAGGCCTGCAAAAGCCCCTTGTACCTGACTTTCTTTTTTCTCCTTCTCCTTTCCACAAGTTCTAGCCATGGAACTCTTCAGGTTTTTGGAGCAATGGGACAAAAATGTGGTTCGCAATATCAGCAATCCATGCTGCTCAAGCAGACTTCCTGTTGTATTCAGCCAATTAACAATGGAGACTGGAAACGCAGCTGCCAATAGCTGCACAATGCTGGAGAGGCTGTACTTATGATCCTCAGGCATATCGACCTGGAAGGAATGCTGCTCGATCCTTTGTTGCTACTCCCTGCCTGTGTAATTCCTTCCAGGTATGAAGATGTAAATTTATGCAGAGATGATGACATATCTGTATGTATATTGTATTTTTAAGTTATAAAATCATTCAGGAAGCTCAAATTTGTATCTTAGGGGAAAAAATCTGTGCATTTTGCTTTTTTCCTATTGTATTCTTAGCTTTTGGGTTTCTTCACCTCTTTGACCTTCTCTGTGTTAAGGTCACTATTGTGTCCCATTCTGTTCTTCTCCCCACCCTCACCTTTTCTCACTCAAGGTCAAATAGTATTATATGTTTAGTACCAAATGCATTGTATATGTTCCCCCATGAATTCAGATCTAGATGGATTGGATGCCATGTTGTCTCAAATCTGTCCCTCTTCTGATCATGTTGGAACCAGCTGCCCTGTGGTTTGAACATATTACATTGCAATGTTGGGGTTTTTTTGTATTGGCAGGGAGCGTCTGAAAATGCCTTGCTATATTTTGGTGCAATAAAACTGTGGGTGGTGGTGTCATTTTGCAAGAAAACTTCTATAATGTCCATAATGATTCATAACTCGTATCTAACTCTGCCTCTGACAAAAGCAAGAAATAAATGGAAACCAGGGCACTGGTCCATTTCCTTAGGTGACGATTCCTAGTTACAGCATGGCCTATATAAAGCGGTTTTCTGCAAACTGGTGACCCTCAAATATGTTGATTACAACTCCCATCAATCCTGGCCAGAGATTATCTACAACAGAAATTTTGTAGTGTTTTTAAGCCTGTTAAGCAACTTTATTTTTCATTACTGGGTCAACTAAATTTGTGTCGACTGCTTCCCTAAGTTTGTGGAGCGCACCTCATGTCCTGATTTCAAGTATGATCTGAAGTGGCATTCGATTCAGCACCATGATTGACTGAGAAAGGCAGCAAGTCAGAAAGGAAAGTGTTGGCCCTTCTTCCTCTATTGCAACTCCTTGTGGCTCTCACTTCCTTGCCATTTCCCTTCTTCTGATACCATTTTCTGTTCACCCCAATGCCTTCTTCCGAGAGATGTTTCCCCAGAAAAGGGTTTGTGAGAGGAGTGGCTTCTGTGCAACAGACATAGTCCATGACCATCTGCCCAGTGCTGTGCTCCAAGGAAAGGCTCAAAGGAAGACATTTGAGCCTGTGGGCCTTTGTGTAAAACTGCACCAGTCTTTTTCCTGATGTGGTATTTGCTGCAGCAGGGAGGTAGCCAGCCCCTTTCTCCAGACTGAGGTATTTGGGATTATCTAGAAGGATTACCCAGCCATAGCAGCTGTTCCAGAGGCTGTGCTGGCCATCTCTCAGCTGTAGCATCTGCCATTAATGGAAAGTAGTTCTTGAGGCTTTCCAGCATAGTAGTGAGTGTTGAAGGGTGATCTTTTTGGAGGTTGGGAGATTTTCCTCCTCTTTCACTGTGCTTTAGGTGTAAGATTCACCTCATGAGAGAACCAACCCTATTTCTTTGATGTAAAAAAGACGGGCAGTGGCATTTGGGGAATGCATAAAGATTCAGCTCTTTCATGAAACCATGTTCCATTGTACAGTTTCCATTTTTTTCAGTAGTTCCTGCAAACTGGTACTTAAGATATCTATTTTGGGGGCCATCAACAAATCTTGAGGTTTTTAATTTCAGAATATTATGTGCTTAGTTGAAAGTCTTCCTTTTGTCTGTGTTCAATTTCTCATGACATGATCACCCTGGGTATTTATAACAGAAGGAGAAAAAATTCTATCCATGGCCAGGTTTATATACTTTGGGTTGTTGTAGGTTTTTCAGGCTATATGGCCATGTTCTAGAAGCATTCTCTTCTGATGTTTCGCCTGCATCTATAGCAGGCATCCTCAGAGCCCGAAAAACCTACAGCAACCCAGTGATTTTGGCCATGAAGGCTTTCGACAATACATTTATATACTTTCCCCCCTAAAGTCCTAAATGTAATATTTCATTATAGGACAGTTGCTCCAGCTTTTTCATCAGTTGTTTTCGTTCATGTATTTTTTGCAGGTTCATGATATGGTTTTTGAGATGTGTTTACCTAGACAATGGTTGCTCTGTAGATTTATATAAAACATTCCAGTCTTGGAAATGTATTTATGATTCCTTTCCCAGTCATCCCTATTGTGGACTTTTCACGTCTATTACACCTTGGATCAAATTCTCCATTGGGAGATAATCCTACAATCTCATTTTGTACTATACATGGCCCAGTTAGGACTTTTTGCCTCCATGTGTATTTCTTGCACTTTCTCATGTTTTATGGTTATGTTATGTGTACATAATTTATACTTTATATTGTAAAGGTTACATTGAGGTACATATTCTGATTCACCTATTTGTGTGAAATTCTGTTGGAATGAATTGTAAAACCCTGTGTTTTAAAACCTTCTGAATATTTTGATGTTACCTGAAAACTTGGCTATCATGCTGCTCATCCCTAATTGCTACTTATAGATCACTTATGAATAAATCTATTTCCAATCCCTGGTTCTTGGGTGGTGGTATTCCACTTTTCATAACTCCATGTGAAGACTGTCCATTGATTTTTCCCCATATACTGATGTTAAATCAAGGCCACAATAAGAGGAGTATTCTTCCATTGAAATAATCATTTGTATATACATTGGTCATTTGTGTATACATTGTAAATGTCTGCTCACCACAATGTTACTTTAACCAGTCCTTGATGGACCTGCTCATTTTTATTCTTGAACCTTTGGAGAGTTTGTATATATGAGAAGAAAGTTTAGGTAAGAAGTTCTGTAAATACTAGCAAAACAAACAGCACTTGTCTTCCCCCAAAACACCCTAGACCTGACCTGCATTTATTAGGTAAAGATATATTAATTTGTTTAAGGTTTCTTTATTAGGAAGGGACTCCAAGGTTACACAACCTTAGCTGGCAGTTCTGTCACTTATCTGAAATGACAGGATGTGCCCAGAGGTCTCTTCCTGCAACTGATATATTTGATTTATATTGTTTGGTGACAGTGAACCCTCCACAATGTGAATCTTTTCCACATCCTGTGTGCACTTTAAGAGCTTGTCTGTATTTTGTTTTAATGTGAACCCTACAGGTGCAAATAAATACCATGTATATTAGCACTCTTTGGTGTGTGACTCATTTTTTCTAGCTCATCCAAGCAAATTGTGAAAGAGATTTTGGAAAAAAAGGGAGCAAAATTGATATCCCATTGAAGTTGTAAAGCAAGAGTCGAAATGATGCAGTTCTGCATGATCTGGAATTTCCATTATGGGGGGTTTGACCTCCAATTCAGTGGAAAGTGGCCGAGGACAGGGCTGACAATGGGGAGCCAATTTCCTTGCAACAGCATACAACACCTTCACACGCGGGCACCATCAGAACAGAATTATATCAGAACATCTTTAAGGGGGAAACTGAGATATGAAGATCTAGTGAATGAATGAGAATCACACAGAAGAGACCTCCCCTACACCCCTTTTTGGTTTAGTTGGGAACTTCTCTGTGCATTTACCCTAAGGTTTAAGTGGGTGGAGCCCCCAGTAGTGCAGCGAGTTAAACCACTAAGCTGCTGAACTTGCTGACTGAAAGGTCAGCGGTTCAGATCTGGAGAGCAGGGTGAGCTCCCACTGTTAGGCCCAGCTTCTGCCAACCTAGCAGTTCAAAAACATAAAAAATGTGGGTAGATCAATAGGTACCTCTCTGGCGGGAAGGTAAGAGCGCTCCATGCAGTCATGCTGGCCACATGACCTTGGCGGCATCTATGGACAATGCCGGCTCTTCGGTTTAGAAATGAGTACCCCCCCTCCCCGAGTCGGACATGACTAGACTTAATGTCAGGGGAAAACCTTTACTTAACTGGACATTTTAGATTAATGCAGACTATGAAATCCTAGTATTTGGGAAGGCACTACAGTATTTCCGGCTGAAACTATAAGATAAATCACGATCCATTCATCAGAGCATACAAAGTCATTCACAAGTCTCAGTCTTTTATTAAGCGTGTGTATGTTTTATTCTGATCCCAGTGATGTTTGAACAAATCAAAGTAGTCAGAGTGAACATCTCCGCATCTGAAACAGGAATGCCTATTTAAATTCCATTTTAGCATCCGGATGTAATCTTTCTTCCCTCCCATCCATTATATTTCTCTGATGAAGAAAAACCAATAGCAACTCTGATCAATTCACCTCCTGTGCACATTATAATCTTCTTTGCATCACTTGGGGTGACTTCACTCTGTTCTATGCTTTTTAATATCTACCATTTCTGAAATGCAGTAGGGATTAGTTAGAGCTGTTTAGAGGGTCAAACCAAATACTTTTAGCCCTTGTTGTCTGAGATAGTATATATGAATTTAAATTAAATAGCTAGCACTGGGTAAGATTGGGACCATGGTATATGATGGGGAGATGGAAGGTTAAACCTATGCTCTTGTCATAGTATGAAATTGAATTATGGGCTACCCCACCTCTATTTATAATAGGAGGAAAGATTTTGAGATGATATCAGTCTGTATATACAATATTGAATTAAAAAGCAGAGTGTTCTGATTCAATGGCTGTATTTGCAGAAACCCAGAGTGCTTGGCTTCCCCTGGTTTACTGGCACACAGGATTTTCACTCCTACTTCACACAAAATGTCTAAATAAATATCACAGAAAAAGATTTGTGTGATAGTTTAACCTGAACTCCTGGTTTGTTGTTTCCAACATACCAGGGTCATAAAACAAGAATAAATCAGAGCTGCTTGCTGGGTTAGAAATGTTGGATTCTGCATAGTTTTTAACTCACACAAATCAGACGCATTGTGGTTCACACAAATGCATTTTTGGTGGCAGCTCTGTCCATTTCTCTAGGCCCTGGTGATGGTCACTTCTGATGCTTCCTCCAAGGCATGGGAACTCATTCTGCAGGCCTCATGGTTAGGAGTTATTGGTCACAAGATGAAAGAGCCCTCCTTATCAATGTCCTCAAGCTCTTGGTTGTTCTAAAAATCTTTCAATCTTGGGTTGTTGTAGGTTTTTTGGGCTGGATGGCAATGTTCTAGAAGCATTCTCTCCTGACGTTTGCCTGCATCTATGGCAGGCATCCTCAGAGGTTGTGAGGTCTGTTGGAAACTAGGAAATTTGGGTTTATATATCTCTGGAAAGTCCAGGGTGGGAGAAACAATTCTTGTCTGTTGGAGCTAGGTGTGAATGTTTCAATTGGTCACCTTGATTAGCATTGGAGGACCTGACAGTTTTTAGGTCTGGCTTGTTACTGCCTGGGGGAATCCTTTGTTGAGATGCGATTAGCTGTCTGATTGTTTCTTATCTAGAGTTCCTGTGTTCTTTATTTACTGTTATAATTTTATTTAATACTGGTAGCCAGATTTTGTTTATTTTCATGGTTTCTTCCTTTCGGTTGAAATTGTCCACATGCTTGTGGATTTCAGTGGCTTCTCTGTGTAGCCTGATATGGTCGTGGTTAGAGTGGTCCAGCATTTTTGTGTTCTCAAATATGTCCAGGTTGGTTCATCAAGTGCTCTGATATGGCCGACTTCTCTGGTTGAAGTAGTCTGCAGTGCCTTTCATATTCCTTGATTCGTATTGTCGAAGGCTTATCATGGCCGGGATCACTGTGTTGTTGTAGGGTTTTTTTGGGCTATATGGCCACGTTCTAGAGGCATTCTCTCTTGATGTTTAGCCTGCATCTATGGCAAGCATCCTCAGAGCTAGTGAGGATGCTTTCATTTGGTGGTCCCTATGTAGACTTGTCCACAGCTGCATGGTATATGGTAGACTCCTGCAGACGTGAGAGGATCCCTCTTTTTCTTTGCTGAATGTATTTATTTATGTATTTAAAACATTTATATTCCGCCCTTCTCACCCTGAAGGGGACTCAAGTGATCATCTATGAAGTAACACAGTATCACCACCCATTCCCCTCAACCTATCCTGCCTTCTCCTTACAACTTTTGCTTTTGTGGCTATGAAACTGTGGGTTTAGGCAGGAAGTGCACTGGTATGACATGCAGGTGAGAAGCAGAGAAACCACCCAAAACACTTGTGTAATATCTCTAGATTCTGAATGATGCACTTCTCTGGTGAACCAAATGTGTGAGTTCACAGATAAACATAAAAAAATGACAGTTATAGGTAAGCAACCTGTCCTCCCTTGGCAACAACAAACCAGAAGCACACATTTTGCTATCTCCTGCAGTTTTCAATTTTCATGTGCTCTGTCCGCATGAATGAAGTATAGGGTGAAGTTACTTGAATGAAGTATAGGGTGAAGTTCTCAGTAAATGTCATGAATCCTGGGCATTTTGTTATTTGCAAAGAATAAGGCAGTTTCCTATGTTGAAGTAGGACCATATATAACAATAGAAGTGACTGGATGGCTTCTGCCAACTTCAATTCTCTGGCTGAGTAAACAGAAAAAGCCAGGACTTCACGGGTCACAATTTTTTTGATTTAGAAATCTTTCTTTTCCACTGTCCTGATGAACTTTTCCTGTCCATTTTAACATGGATCTTCTTGAACTGACTTTGCCAGGACCTCATTCAGCTCCAGGTCAGGCTCCCTCTGTAGCACCTTCTGCTGTAGTTCGGAGTAAAAATCAACACCCTCAGAAATAGAGTGGAGAGATTTTTCTCGCTGCTGGTAGAAGCCACTGCTTTGTTCTCTGTGGTGTTGGTATTGAGGTGGCATGAAGCACTGGCGGGGTTGTGACTGGTCTGTTGGGAAGGTCCCTTCACAGGCTTTCTCAAGGTTGCGCTTGAATGCCAGCACTGTCTTGGTATATGAATTCAGGGTTGTGACTGCAGAGGCCATGCAACAAGTAAAGGAAGCCCAGGCCATGCTGAAAAAGAAAGGCATAACAGTGAGAGAAATGACTCCTCTCAATTAAGCATGCTGAGGCTCTAGCAATGGAGATGAAACGTCACACTGTCTGTCCAAATAGGAAACATTTCCCACCTTTTCAACACATTTAGGAAGGAGGAAATAGGCAGTGTGACATGAGGAGTAGAGCAGGGGAGGCAAAATACAGACCTGGGACTGTGTGCAGCCCCTTTCCCAATGCTTTTTGTGCCCCCAATTTCTCCATTTGTTTTTCTAGGCTGCCCTTTTAATGGCCAAAAATAAAGGTGAATTGCCTCTCCCAGAAACTTGCAGGCAAGGGATTAGTATTTTAGAACACTCTTAAACATACCTTTTTTCACACTCTGCAAAATAATACATTTTTTTCACAAACACTCATTTCTGAATTTGTGTGCATGCGTGTGTTGTATGTGTGTTTTCCTCTTTGGGCAACCAATGCAATCCGGGGAGAGTCCCGGTGTAGAAAATGGCCCATGAACCCATCTTCTGTTTACTTATTTATTTATTTCAGGATTTTACCCCGCTCTTCTCAACCCCTGAGGGGGGACTCAGAGTGGCTTACAGTAAGGCGCAATTCGATGCCCACACAGTAACAATAGAAGACCCCAGAACCCTTCAACAATTAAAATACATTAAAATACAATTACCTAAACATCATGCGCATTCATTCCAGATTCAAACAATGTTCTGTCCATAAAAGCATTGGCCCTATTCATCCACTTTCCATTAAAATCCCATCTAAACTGCTGCCTTGTGCTGGTGTGCAAACGCCTGGTCCCACAGCCAGGATTTTACTTTTTTTCTGAATGCCAGGAGGGATGAGGTAGATCGTACATCGATAGGGAGCGCATTCCACAGGCGGGGAGCCACCACCGAGAAGGCCCTATCCCTCGTCCCCACCAGCCGCATTTGAGAAGTAGGCGGGAGCGAGAGCAGGGCCTCCCCGGATGATCTTAGATTACGAGGTGGGACGTAGCGACTGATGCGTTCGGACAAGTAAGCTGGGCCAGAACCGCATAGAGCTTTAAAGGTAAAAACCAGCACTTTGAATTGAACTCGGAATTGGACAGGCAGCCAGTGGAGTTGACACACCGGGGGGGTGGTATGCTCCCTGTATGTAGCTCCCGTTAGTAATCTGGCTGCCGCCCGCTGGACTAATACTTGGGACTACATTCAAATCCCTTCTTAATTGTGAAATTCACTGGGTGATCTAGTCATTATTCTTTAACTCAGTCTAACAGAAACAATTGTTGGGAGGGGGGTAAAGGGTGTGTACAGCTCTCATTCACTTGATTGGAAATGTTTATGTAACTGTATGGACACCAATAAATATATAGAGCAGCGGTCCCCAAACTAAGGCCCAAGGGCTGGATGTGTCCCACCAAGGTCATTCACACACCCTCATCATAAACTTTAGACTTGAAGGCACACAAGAAAAACAATCCTAATTAACTTGAGTATCTCATCAGCCAAATGCACTTCCTTTGGCTCTTTCCTTAGCTGTTATCATTAGCGTCATTCTGGCATGCTTGAGCACTCCCTCTCCAGGGAGATTAGGCTAGCACCCTCTCTGTCCACTTTCCTCAAAGAGTTAAAGACGTGAATGTTCTGCTGTGCTTTTGAGTAAACAATTCCTTAGATAGCTAGTCCCAGCTAGGACCCTAAGTCTGGTCCTCACACTTTACTATTGCTCCTATCTTTACCTTTACTGCTGTCATATGACTCATGTACTAGTATTTAACCGTATTGTTGCACCAATCCGCCCACCCATGACCATAAAGTGAAATTTGTCATTCGTTGTTGATTTTGATGCCTGTTTTATATTGTTACAATGTTGTAGTTTTACTTTGTTTTACACTGTCATTATGTATTTTAATGTGTTACATTTTAACTGTCTTGATTGGGTTTGGCCCCATGTAAGCCGCCCCAAGTCCATTCGAGGAGATGGAGACTGGGTACAAAAATAAAGTTGTTATTATTGTTATTATTATTATGAGGGTGCAGAAATATTGTACTAGTTCTGCTGTAAAAAAATCACTTTTTCTCCTTCACCATCCTTATTTGTTTTCATGCCATATGTATATAAATATAAATAAAGTGTATTATTATTATTATTATGTGTTTCAAGTCTAAAAGTTGGTAGGCAGGGTCCATATTTTAAAACTATATAAATTCCATTCTTGGAGTCTTTGTGGACAAGAAATAAGGCAAAAATTACTTTACTTAACATGAGTACATACATGTATAAGAAGCCTGGGGCCTGAATCCCATTAAATGCTGGGAGAGAAGGCTGTGGTACAAATGAAACCATTACAAACCCTGAGCATAAGAAAGATTTCCCATGGAAATATAACATCCTACCGTCATAGCAAATTCTACCTCAGTGCAAGAGTTTTGTGTATCCCTGATTTTCATCTGCTATTTTACCATCTTTCAGGTTTGAGAAAATAATGCAAAACAAACCATGCAAGTAAATCGACAAATTAACCATGACCCCAAGGCATTGAGCAAATTGCCAGTCCTGACTGCTAGCCCTCAAGTGCATAGATACAGAATCAAATGGAAAGCCTCTGGGTTTTGTCCCTAACAGCATCATAAAGGACAAGGATGAGTCACCAGGAGAATGACAGTAAACATAGAAGCACTGTAGATAGGCCAACATCTTTAAACTGAAGACTTGTACACAAATAAGGGTATTCTAGAGGGGCATGAAGTCATGCAACAAGACTTGTAAATTAGGATTCTTGAATTCAGGTGATCAAGGGGAGATTTAGATGTGGAGTCTCTAGATGTGAAGCAAGTTCAATTTGCAAGGATTTATAGGATTCTAAAATCCCCTAGCCATCACTATATTGGGGATGCTGTGAAATGCAGTTTAGAAAAGGTGCACCCACACAGATATACTCAAATATATTCACCAGAGAGAGAGGGGGAGGGAGGGAGGGAGGGAGAGGGAGGGAGGGAGAGAGAGAGAGAGGGAGAGAGGGGCTGTGTGTCAGTGCTGAAGTAAGACTCAACTGTCTGTCCAATCGGCACATGGAAAGAAACCAAGTAACGTGAATCTGTGATGAACCCTACCACTTCCAGCTAATGGGTGACTTGGGTACAGGGCCTGGATTGGGGAGTTGTACTCCAAAAATAACATTTCCTAAGCTTAAAGTCAGCATTTTAAGAGCAATCGTATAAACATATTTTCATAAAGAAATATAGCGCATACTAGAAAGCCCATCCATAGTCCCACGAATGTGGTCTCCAGTCTTCCGGTCCCAGGTTAACAGTTGCCTGGAAAACTTGACTGTACATCATGTGAGCCACCATCCCAAGGAGGCCTACAATGAGAGCAAAGGGGGGAAAATGTCATCTACTCCAAGCCACAGATTAGAAGGGAGAGACATTGCATATTTCTCATTCTCTGCTCCCTCTTCTCGTGGAAGTCTTTTCCAGCTTTGAAGATTTATGAAATGCTTGTGTGACTTGAAGCTCACTGGGCTATTCTAGTTTCTCATTGGCTTTCTTGGCATAGTTCCCATTTTCTCTCTTTTGTTTTCTTTGCATTGTTTTGCTTTTTTGCTATCATGGTTGCATAAAAAATCACATGCTAATTGTATGTATTATTGCAAATTTAGGAATTAATTGTGAGTGATGTGTCTTCAAATAACAACAACAACAACTTTACTTGGGGCAACTTACAAAGGGACAAGCCCAAAATTACAGATAAAAACAGTGACACAACTAAAATCAATGAATAAAATAAAACAAACACAGTCATAACATCATCATAAAAACAGTATGGCTGAGATAAAGGAAACATAGTTGAGTTCAGTCACCTGTTGACTTACAGCAACTCCATGGATTTCATAAGGTTTTGCTTAATCAAATTACTCAGAGATAGTTTTGCGAGTAGATTCTTCTTAAATATAACCTAAAGCTTTTGGCATTCATTGTCGGTCTCTCATTCTCAAGTATTAACCAGAGCTGACCTGGCTTAGTTTCCAAGGCCAGACATGATCTGGTGTCTTTAGGTATTTAGGCTCCAGAAATTAATTACCAAACTTGAAACATGTCTCAATAATTAAGAAAACTGTAATAAGGTGACCTATGGACATAGGTTAGTTTCTCATGGTTCTTTTAATTGGCACAGAAAGCTCTTCAAGTAAGGAAACCTCTGGGTATCCCTTGTAAATGTCTGCTAAGTGGTATAGGGCCCATGGACATTCAATGCATCAAAAGCTTTTACCTGACAATACGGAGGAGACGGCAGCAAAGGCATTGAGTTTCATTCCACAAACAGGGTTTCCTGTGTATAACATGTCCAGAAGCAGAAGGAGAAAACTAATCACCAGTAAGCATATGTACACTATCTCGGATCCAAGAGACAGCCAGAGGATGCCTGTTGCACAAATCAGTCAAAGTTACAACACAGAACAGAAATCTCTTATCATCTTCCTATCCTCACTAAACAAGAGGTGAGAAATTAAATTACTGTAGACCTGCTGAAATGGCAAACATGTGTCTGACAGATGCCCGGCAATATCCTCAGATTTGGCAGCCCAGAGGGCAGCAAAACCAGGATGCTTAATACTGAGGCCCCAAGTTGTCTGCCAAATGTGAGTGATATACTGTTTTGCCTTCATGAAACACACAGTGCATTCCTTACAACTGTCCCAATCTGGCAGGAAAAGTTCCAATTAATCCTCTGTTGTCCCACTTGGCCACATGTATCTCACTTTTCAGCTGTGAAATGTTGGTTGATAGGAAAGAAAGCAGGCCTGTTCTAGCTCATAGTAAAGATTCCCATATCCCCCTGAGCAATGCCAGCTTTTAAATTCAGGTTAACCATCATTGTGGCATCCCAAAAGGTTTTTTATCAGTCTCTCATAAGAGATGCTGTGTCCTGCTAATAGAGATTGCTCAGTATTTACCTGGCCTTGGAAACTGGTCTGGGAATTTTAATAACCCCAATTACAAAATATACTTCCATTAGCATGATGATTTGTGTGGGTAAGGAAGTTTGAATTCTTTTTCCCCCAGTACTTCATCACACTAGAGAATGAATCTACTTCAAATCTGGTTTCTGTCTCCGGCAGAATTTTGGGGTTTGTAGTTTAGTGAGACTGTTAAAGGCTCCTCTCTAAACTACAAACCCCAGAATTCTGCAGGAGGCAGCAACCGTATTTAAAGTGGATTCATTCTCTAGTGTGATGAAGCAGATGAAATTAACCAATCAACCATAATATGAATATGTACCATGAAAGAGAACAGTACAGCACTGAGCCAGCTCACCATCATTAGGCAGAGCAATGAGGTTGCCTCTGGGGGCAAACATACTATGCCCCTAATCCTGAACTTCCTTCACATATGATGGGAGGTGCTGTCCGATTCCGATCACCAGTTTTTAACGTCCAATGTATTCAGCTTCTGGACATGGAATGAGAGGGGTGCTATTTTGTGCTTCACTTCCATGCCCTTCTACAGCAGACTACATCACTGTATATAGTGTGGTTTAAAAGTGTGCTCATTCTTAAAGCAAGTCAAACATAAGCTCTAACTTTTACCTCTTTCTGCTGGAGGGGAAAGTTCAATGAAGCTGCGACACTTGTCATCTAAAAGAAAGAAACAAAGGTTATACAAGGCAGACACATAAATGGGTTGTTGTGAATTTTCCAGGTTGTATGGCCGTTTTCAATAGAGTTTTTCAATACTGGTGGCCAGTTGTTTTTTTTTTATTATCATGGTTATTTAAAAAAAAACCTTCTAAAATGATAATAGTAAATAAAGAACAACACTCAGAATGGGAATTTCAGTCATGAAACAATGAGGGCCAGCTAATGCCATAGATGCAGGCAAAATGTCAGGAGAGAATGCTTCTGGAACATGGCCATACAGCCTGGAAAACTCACAACAATCCAGTGATTCTGGTCATGAAAGCCTTCGACAATACATAGCCACATAATTATTTAAATGTAATATTGTTGAAATTCCAATTAACCTGGCTCATTTGTCAGAAACAGTCCCAATTAATCCCCTATCATCTCACTTTTCATTTGACTTTAAAATGTCCCAGTCCATCTCTCCTGTTGTCTTCATGGCTGCAAACAGACCTTAAAGTGCAACTTTCGTATGCATTCAATTGATCCAGCAGGGGGCAGAGGAAAGGGTAACATCTTGCCGTTTTCTGTACGCTCAGACATCTACTCACAGCTTGGTTTTTCTTCATTAATAAAGTTTCCCATATTAGTTACATGTTGACGTTGTTCAGTCACATGCATCTGTTTTGTATTTATGAAGTATGGGAGGATATACCATACAGCATATGCAGTGCTGATGACTGCCAAGCCTATTTATGGTTTTCTGTTCACTGATAAACAAGTACCCACTCTGTTCCAAAGTCTTCCTTAATTATATTTCTTTTTAGGCTTCTGGCTTTGCAGATTATGTTCCCCAGACACAAGTTTGTTTGCTAAAGTTAGTGTGTCCTCTCTACTTGAATATCAAGGTCCCCCCCCCTTTTTTTCTCTGCCTGCAACATTAATCTCTCTGAATCCTTATGCACCATTCCATTCAGTTCTTTGGCACCCAGAATTCCTACCCATTCAGCAACAACTGCACAGCCCTATGGACTACTTCATGGGTGATTGGATAAAGCTGACCCTGCTGACTAACATCTTGATCTTATGCCTATTAGGGGAATATACATTGTGCTGATTGCAATGGAAACTGCTTTCAGAGTACTGCTATATCATATTGGGATTTTATAGGCCGATATCCCAAGGCGCCATATTATCACCTATGCTGTTCAATATCTATGTCCGGCCTCTCGTTGGACTAGTCCGGAGCTTTGGGCTGGAACGTTACCAGTATGCCGACGACACAGCTCCTCCCAAAGTTGGAACCTGGAGCAACCTCGGTGCCTGACAACTTTGCCCAGTGCCTGGGAGCAGTGACGAGATGGCTGCGGGCCCACAAACTGAAGGTAAATCCAGCAAAGACTGAAATTCTATGGCCGGGCCGCCCATCAGAACTATCAAAACAGGGGGCAACACCATAGTGAGTAAACCAGAACTAGTCCATCCACTGCCCATCAGAACTAGCCAATCCACTACCACCCTTCGAAGGGGAACCGCTGACTCCATCTTCCACTGTGAAGAACCTCGGTGTCATCCTGGACTCTAAAAGGACGATGGAGGCCCAGATCGCCTCCACGAGCAAAAGGGCCTTCTTCCACCTACGTCAAGCAAGGCAACTGGCACCCTATCTACCAACGGAGGCACTGGCCACGGTGATTCATGCCACGGTTACATCGAGGCTGGATTATTGCAACACTTTATACGTGGGTCTACCTCGGTCAGTAACTCGCAAGCTCCAGACTGTACAGAATGCTGCCGCCAGGCTCCTCACGAAAACACCTATGAGGTGTCACATAACGCCATCCTTACAGCATTTACACTGGCTGCCGGTCGAGTACAGAGTCCTTTATAAGGCCCTGACCCTGACACTTAAGGCCTTGTGGGGCCAGGGTCCTACATACCTAAAAGACCGTCTGATACCATCTATCCATCCGAGAGCACCACGCCAGCCTACGAGAACCTTCTCTGTGTCCCGGGTCTGAGAGAGGCTCATTTGGAGTCCACGAGACAGACATCTTTTTCCATTGTGGCCCCTGTCCTGTGGAACTCTCTGCCGCCAGACCAAAGAGCCATCTTCGACCTGCCTTCATTACTGGCGGCACTTAAGACATGGCTATTTGGAAGAGCATATGCATAAGTGACAATCAGTGACCTGGAACCTGTCTATTCCCATATTTTAACATTTTAATATTTTAAAATTTTAATATTTTAGTATTGTAGATGCCAAGCTGTGTAAGTTGCCTGGAGCACATTTGTGGAGGGCGACTCATAAATAATAAAATTAGTTAGTTAGTTAGTTGATATATTATAGATATTTCATTATGGGTGCCAGAGGCTAAGGAATACTTCATAGGCAAGCCTTTGGTCCCATCCTATACCAAGTAACAAAACCAAAACAAACCATTGAACAAAATATCATAACTTGAAATCATTCCATGGTGATCCATGTTTTGGTCACATCCCAAATAGATTACTGAAATGCCCTTTATGTAGGATTACCTTTGAAGACTGTTTGGAAGCTTCAAATGGTCCAATGGACTGCAGCCACGTTGATCACTGGAGCAGCGTACAGGGAGCATACAACCCCCTTGTTATGTCAGTTCAATTGGTTGCCAGTCTGCTACCGAGCACAATTCAAAGTGCTGGCTTTAGCCTATAAAGCCCTAAATGGTTCCAGCCCATCTTACCTGTCCAAACATATCTCCTCCTATGAACCACCTCAGAGATTAAGATCATCTGGAGAGGATCTGCTCTCAGACCCACCTCCTTCGCAGGCACGACTGGTGGGGTCGAGAGACAGGGCCTTCTCAGTGGTGGCTCCTCAGCTGTGGAACTCACTCCCCAGTGATATTAGAGCAGATCCCTCCCTCCTGGCTTTCATAAATAAAGTGAAAACCTGGCTCTGGGGTCAAGCCCTTGGAGCTTAACTAACATGCAATAATCACTATGGAATTATGTGCAATGACTTTTGGAATGACCCTAGATTACTATTGTGGATGGCGTGAATTTTAATAGTGATTGTAATGTTTTATATGTTTTTAATTGCATCTTTAACTTAATGTATTTTAATTGTTTATTTTTCAAAGGAATTGAATAGTTGCCATATGCAAAGCTGCCTTGAGTCCTCTTTGGAATAGAGAAAGGCAGGATACAAATAGAGAAAATAAAATAAAATTCATTAGGAAAAAAAAGAATATCTCTTAAAGGAGATTGAGAAAGTTGGGGGATTTTTTGGGATCACTGCCCCTAAAATCTTCAATTTAGCCTTTCTGAGCGCAGATCTTAAGCAGAGTTTACCAAACACAGGTGGAACACAAGTTGCTAGTCCAGTGACATACAAAAGGCAGTCCTAACAATCTTATTACCTTTATGATACTGAATTCTAACATATATTTCTATATACTTTAATTCTTATTGTTAACTAATCCAGTGCTAGTTATCTGGAATGGGCAGAAAATATCAGAACCAGCTAAGGATGCAGTTCTTAAAGAAAGCACTGTGAAAATTCAATAATTTTCTTCTTGTTGTGAGAAAGTCTTTGAAAACTGTGCAAGACATATTCTGTCCCAAATTTGCAAATTCGTTTTGTGCAGGAAGCAGTATTTTTCTGCAGAGGAACAACAACATTTACGGCATAGAAAATATTTCTGTACCAAAATATTATCTGTATGAAATAGCATTTTGTGTGCAGAAAGCATCACTTTGTTCCTACAGAAGGAGAAGCACTCTATGATAATATGATTTTACGTTGTGTATTCCTGCATGGCAAGAGGTTGCACTAGATGCCCTTCCAAATATGTGATTATACTATTGATTCGTGTTTACCTTGAAGGCTACTAAGATTCAGTAAGTTACTTGGTTTTGTGTTCCTTGAAAGCATTCGGTTGACCATGGTTGAAACCTTCAGATTATTTCAGTTGGAAAGTTGAAACAACAAGGAGGACACCTACACGGACCATTTCATTTAGTTAAGCATACAAGGCACACTGAGTGCACGTTACAGTGTGCTTCAAGCCCTTTAAATCAAGATAAGCAAAGTCAAGGGAAACTCATAAATAAAGCTTTGAATGCACATCTGTGCACTTCAAAATAAACCACAGTGCATGGCAAAAGTGACTCTGCAAAATATGAGATTAATTGCATTTTTTCCCATACTACTTTGACTAGAACTGCCTTTTTCAGAGCCATTCCACTTTGTCACCATGCACACACCTTACACATGTAACAATATGCATATGCATATGTTGTCTTTATCTTAGATGATAAAACATTTGTTAAAACCAACTGTCAGCCACCTTAAGTGCTCAGATAGAAAGGCTGTACATTAAAATGGCTTGTCTGGAGATCTTACCCGCGCCTTCTATGTTCTCTTCACATGAAAGCCATAACCCTGTGTGAAAGTAACGGAAGGCAAACCGATCATCACCAGTTTCCCAGCTATAGTGCACCACATCCTGAGGCAGAAATGATACATTGCCAGCCATGACTTCAGGAGGTAGGGGGACACCAATGCACTTGGTGGTCTTCGTCTTCCCACATAAAGGTTTGGGAACCTTCTGGGTTCCAACGCACCAATAACTACCCAGCAAGGCTGTAGTAGACAGGCTAAGGGCGAGCAGGTTCAGTAACACAGCCAAGAAAGCACGGCGCCAAGGGAGGATTTTCTGAAGCTCCATCTGCAAGACAGAAATAGGCAGGTATCAGAAATATGCTCCCATGTTGCCTTTCACTACTGATGGTAATTGGGAGAGATTCCCTCAGAACCAGGGCAAGTTAAGGAAGAAACATATATGTGAAACAGAGCTGGGGAAAGCTTTTGACCTACAGGTTTGGAGGACTTTAGTTTTTTAGAAGAAGACTATGGCTTTCAGGAACAGCAAAAGCTCAATGTCTGACTCATTTCCCCCTACCAACTCCAGAGGTCACTTCTTTCAGAACAAATGAACCTCCTTGAAGTACCAATCTTCAAAGCAATCCGTCTTACATCGACCCGGCGTAGAGCCTTTTCTGTAGTGGCACCGTCAATATGGAACACTCTTCCTAGCGATGTACGAGCCATGCAGGACCTTCTCTCCTTCCGCAAGGCCTGCAAGACTCACCTTTTCCGGCTAGTCTTTGTTAGGCCAAAAATCTTTTTTAATCTAGTTTAATATGTATGCTTTTAACTCTGTGTGTTTTACCTGATTGTAAGCCGCTCCGAGCTCTTGGGGAGTGGCGGCATACAAGTCCAAATAATAAATAAATAATAAATAAATTTGAAACTATATTTAGCAAAAAATAATAGAGTACATTATAATGTAGTGTACAACGTTGATTCTATATAATAAGAGGTAATCCAGAGAGAGAGTCTTTGACATTTGGAAGACAAGAGACTTGGAAGATCTCTTGCCTTCCAAGTCTTGGAATGTCTTGCTTCAATTTTGAGGTGAAATGAAATTTATATTTAAAATACAAACAAATATTTTAGAGTAACAAATATACTACCCCCTTGGCCAAACACAAGCATTCAGCTAGCACATGTGATGTTTCAAAGATGGAAGAAGGGGTACATACAAGCCTTGCCATTCAATGCCTCTACTCATACTGGTTTCATCCTCCCTGTTTCTGACCTTGTCTTGTGGAGCAGCAAATTCTGCAAGGAGTTTCTACTTCTGTTTTCTTGAATGCAAGAATTCCAGCTTTGTTTCAAAATTCTTATAAAGCAAGCTTATAGATTGCATGAGGCAGCATTGCTCAGATTCAGATAAATGTGAGTAGCACATCTAAAGGGATTTTGAGATAAATGGGGATTGTTGGGAGTTGAATCAACCCTATGAGGTAGGCAAACTTGAGAGGTAGTAACTCCAAAATTTACCTAGTAGGCTTTCTATTATTTATTATTATTATTTCAAAGGCTGGATTGACATCTGTTGGAGGTAGTTTGACTGTGCTTTTCCTGCCTGGCAGAAGGGGGTTGGACTGGATGGCCCCTGGTGTCTTCCAGTGAAATAGTACTGTTAAGATTATGTAGGTTAAAATTCCTTAAATATCAGTAAATGTGCAAATCTTTCTGAAACTTGTAGCAATGATGCCCTGGTTATGTTGTATCATTGAAAATCGAAATTCAAAAAGATAGCTTTTGTAATTTTTTTTAAAAAAAATGTTCATAAAAACTTTTAAAATTCCAAAAATCAGGGGGTGTTTGAAATGTTCTGATATTTTGGGACATGGGAGTGGTAAAAGTGTTCTACAATTGTAGCAAGTTTCATCCCACAGCTCTAAAAATGAGGGAAAAGGGAGCCCAGAAGCTTTCCCACTTGTGAAATTACATAATGGAAAAGTAAGAAAAATTGTTATATAATTATAGTTACAATATGGATCTCCTACAATATTTTAGAAACACTTTTGAAATTATTTGCTTCCCCCTAATTTAGTAGTAAGTATTGAAACTTTTAAGTACACACCCATACACACACACACACACACACACACACACAAGAATATCTTCCCCCACCCTCCAAAACATCTTGGCTGGGAGAATAAACAAATATTCATGGATGATGGTGGAAACAATGGAGCAATTGTGTAGCCCTAAACCAGAATCATGGAAGGTTTCACAATTCCTCAGGAACCACCTATGGTGGTTAGGACCTAAAAGACGACATGCTATGACAAAGAAAGAGATTTCACAGGATGGAAGGTTTGTACTTGTTTCAGGCATACTCCTTCCCCCGCCCAATTCCCCACAACCTAGTTCTCTTCTTCTTAAGAGATTGACAGTTTCTATCCTGTATTATCTGTTTGACTCTTCCTGTTAGTAATGCTGGTGCTGAATAGGCACAAACAGCACAATGCTGCCATTATGTGATCCCAGCCTAAATTTAGTCTGTCTCCTTCACAATTCCTCTGTCATGTTAAGTAAGACTGGGAACTCCTTGAAGCCAAAGACAAAAGGACAGCGGCTCCAACCCAACCTTTTCTTCATGCGCAACAATATTACTTTAATATTAAGACTCGGTCACTCATAGAAAAAGTTGTCGCTGCAGATGAGGATGCAAATACATGCCAAATTCTTAAACTGTTAAATTCAATGGAGCTTGTGATTAGACTGGGCTTCTGTTTTCCAAAACTGGACCAAGACCCCCAATTTCAATTTTTGTTTGTTTACGTTAACTTTCTTTCTTTCCTTCTTTCTGGGCTTTTTTTGGCAGTCTCTACACACCCAGAATATCTTTGGAGGAAAGACAAATTGCCCTCTGCACCTGCAGCAATTGCCCACTATGGCATCATCAGATGCAAGTGCTCCCTTTTACTTTATTCCTCAGGTTCTCACACCCAGTTGTGCCTCCTTTTTCTCCCTTCAGTGTTTTCTTCCTTTAGGCTTTCTTTTTTAAAGATAGCCCTATTTCACTTCTGCAAAAATTATGCCTAGGGCGTGAAATATTTAAACAAATAATGCCCTCAGCACAGAGAAACCTATCTCCAGCAAATGTGCTTGAGATTTCTTTAATTCATTATAAATAAAGAAAAAAAAGAGGCCGGAGATGGGGGGGGGAGTCATTCTACCTTCTATCCCACCACATAATGAAGAGGACAAAGCGGGAGAGGCTACTTTCATTATATAGATATACTTTTTTTTAAAGCCATAACCATATGGATATTTTGAAAAGGCAAAGTGAAAAAACCCAAAGTGGTTTGGATTTTAAGGCCGTAAATTCTAAGGAATTCCAAGTTCATCTTTGTTGCAGCAAAAACTACAGTGGGTTGTTGTAGGTTTTTCGGGTTGTATGGCCATGTTCTAGAAGCATTCTCTCCTGACGTTTTTCCTGCATCTATGGCAGGCATCCTCTGAGATTGTGAGGTTTGTTGGAAGCTAGGAAATTAATTTTATGGTTGGGGGTCACCACAACATGAGGAACTGTATTTATTAAGGGGTTGCGGCATTAGGAAGGTTGAGAAACACTGCACTAAGAAAATCCAGTTCAATCCACTCCTACCCCTTTACCAATCAAAGCACCAATGTAAGGAAGCTTATGGAACGAATGTTTATTTTCGTATCCTCCCCTTGTTGTTAACAAGCCACACCTAAAAACTGTCAGGCAATCAAATGCTAATCAAGGTGGCCAATTGAAACATTCACACCGACCTCCAACAGACAAGAGTTCTTTCTCCCACCCTGGAACTTCCATGGATATATAAACCTAATTTTTCTTGCTATTTCATAACTGTAAGTTTGCTTCTGTTATGAATCGTAATGTAAATATCTGATATGCAGGATGTATTTTCATTCACTGGACCAAATTTGGCACAAATACCCGATACACCCAAAATCTGAATACTGGTGGGGTTGGGGCGGGGGAAGGATTGATTTTTGTCATTTGGGAGTTGTAGTTGCTGGGATTTATAGGTAACGTACAATCAGAGAGCATTCTGAACTCCGCCAACAATGGAATTGAACCAAAGTTGGCACACAGAATGCTTATGACCAACAGAAAACACTAGAAGGATTTGGTGGGCATTGACTTTGAGTTTTGGATTTGTAGTTCACCTACATCCAAAGAGCACTGTGAATTCAAACAATGATGGATCAGGACCAAACGTAGCAAAAATATTCAATATGCCCAAAAGTGAACATTGGTGGAGTTTGGGGAAAACAGACTTTGACATTTAGTAGTTGTAAATCCTGGGATTTATAGTTCACCTACAATCAAAGCGCATTCTGAACCCCACCAACAATAAAATTGGGCCAAACTTCCCACACAGAACCCCCATGACCAACAGAAATACTGTGTTTTCTGATGGTCTTTGGCGACCCTTCTGACACCCCCTTACAACCCCCAGGTTGAGAAATGCTGCCTTAGTGGTCTCTTCCAATTCTATAATTCTATAATTCTAATTTATTTATGGACCAAGTCAGAGATTTTACAAGAGAACCAAACATGATACTACATTCTTGCAAGAGCAACAAAGCTTTCCACCCAAGTGCTATCTGCAAATTACTCTTTCATCCTCTTGTGCAAGAACATTATTTCAGAATCAGCACAAGTTACTGGGTTGCATAATAAAAGACAGAACGAACATATAGGGAGACAAGAAGGAGATCCCCTTTCCTTCAGCCAAAGGTATAGCTATGGGGTGGTGGTGTTAAAATTAAGGCATTGCTCCCAAATAAGAATTCTGAACTATGCAAATAAAATTTCCAGCATCGTAATGGTTGTAATATATGTTTGAAATCACTGAAACATAGAATTCTCCCATTTTCTGTAATTACAGAATTATAATCATTTTCTAAAATAACACCAAGAGTACCCATTACCTTTTTGGAGCTTTCTACAGTTGCTTCTGTTTAATCTGCATGCTGCATTGAATGTGGAACTCTTCACTCTTCCCCATCTTCTAGCTATGGTGCCTGATAACACATCCTCTATCTCCCTTCCTTCTTCCAGTTTCCCCCTGCCTCGACTTCCCCACCCCAGGCCTTTCAAGCTCCTCTGTGATTATTATTAAATGCTGTCCATCTAGTCAGCAGCTGTTTTTGTAGGAAATGGGCATTTTATAATCCACAATGCAATCACAGCACAGCTGTTCCAGAAGATTAAAGAGGGTAAGATTGGTGTTGCAGGCTCGGATTAAGGATAAGAAGTGACCTCCATTCATGTGGGGAAGGGCAGGAAAGGATCTTTCAGGGAAAACAGAGAAGGAATCTGCAGTCATTCATATATAGTGGCAATTCAGCTGGTGACAGCTTCATCATCAGCTGGTAGGTCCTAGTCCTTAAGCAAAGGGCTCACAGTGTAAAAGCAATGGCAGCTACAGTTTGTATTTATGAGCTGCTTTCCTGCTCACTAGTGCCCACAAGGCAATATACAATAAAATAATAATTTATAAACCGAACCAAAAAACATGATTTTAAAATCGGTTTAAAAAGTTTTGACTACTCAATTGAAGGGAGTTCTGCAATCAAGGTTGTTGTTGTTGTTGAGGATAGGAGGTCATTTTTGCATCCCTCTGAGGCTGAGAGCGTTTGATGCCTAACATTACACAGTGGGTTTCCATGGCCAAACCCTATTTGATGCTACTGTGTCAGATTTACCCATCTGGGGATTCTCTTGGATTCAGCGGTGTCGCTTGATGCTCAGGTGACAGCGGTGGCCAGGCGGGCTTTTGCACATTTAAAACTAGTGTGCCAACTGCGACCATACCTCATTAAGATTGACTTGGCCACAGTGATCCACACCTTGGTTACATCCAGATTGGACTACTGCAACACACTGGATGTGGGGCTGCCTTTGAAGACGGCCCATAAGTTCCAACTAGTACAATGGGCGGCAGCCAGGCTCCTAACTGGAGCTAATTATAGGGAGCACACAATGCCCCTACTAAAACAGCTTCACTGACTGCAGATTAGTTGCCGGACCCAATTCAAGGTGCAGGTTAGGAACTATGAAGCCCTATACGGTTCGGGTCTTGCCTATCTCCACGAACACATCTCTCCCTATGAACAGCATGAAATCTAAGATCTACTGGGGAGGCCCTCCTCTCGCTTCCGCCACTGTCTCAAGCACAATTGGTGGGGACAAGGGAGGGGGCTTTCTCGGTGGTGACCCCTCACCTTTGGAATGCCCTCCCTAGGAAACTAAAACAGACCCCATCACTCTCATGTTTTCAGAAGGACTCGAAGACCTGGTAGTTTCTTCAGGCCTTTGATAAGGACTAGTCCCAGGTCTGATGCCCCTGGCATCTAATTAAGGCCCTTACCAGCACCTTGTCTGTTCCCTTGATCCCCCTACATGTCATAACACTGGTTTCCAGCCTAGACCTTCCTCTTTAAAATTGCCAGAAGGCCCTGGAAAAAGTAGCCCCAGGCCCTACCCTGGCCTTCATTACTTCCATAGGAACCCCGATTAGCCCGTTCAACCTGTCCTGGCCCATGTATAAGTGCAGCATTTGCACAATGGTTTATGAAATTGGTTTGTTTTAAATGCATAGGATTTAATTAACAGGTTATGCTTATACTTTAATGGCTACTCTGCATGTTTCATGTTTGCCTGCAGAAACTGCCCTGAGTCTCCTAGGGGAGATAGAGCACTACTATATCAAGTTTGTTGTTGTTGTTGTTGTTGTTATTATTATTATCTGAACTTTTCAGCAACTTCTATTCTATCATTTTCTTGCCTCAAACACTGAATTTGAACCAGTGGAATGGATACTATTATTTGTCTAACTTCCAATGTCTCCTCCTCAAATTCTTCCTTTTTATTTCTTTCCAGAAAAAAAATTTAACAAGGCAGACAGAACTACTACACAGTGCATTTTGAGTGGTAGTGGTAGTTCTCCCCTGGGAAGGATCCAAAGTTTCCTTCTGAGCAAAGACAAACTACATCCCGTGACTGTGCAAACAAATCAATTGACTGTAGGGATTTGGGATTTCTGGATGTCATTGTTCTAAAATTTTTATTATTATTATTTTTAAATCCCTGATATGGGGATTGCAGAAAGTTCATGAATCACGGATCAGAAAATACAGAAACTGTGCCAATTGTCGGTTGTAGAGCTTGTTTCGTGTTAGGATCAAAATGTCCTTTAGGTGCACTTCATAAGTTACATAACAGCCTAACTGGAACAGGGAGCATTTTTGTAATTTGCTCACTCAGGGGTGGATTAATTCACTGGGCTCCTGAGGGATGAGAGCAGCTTACTGGTTTCCCTAAAATGTTGCCACCCCATCTCTAGCTTTATCTTTATCCCTGTCCATCACTGTACGTTTGGTATGATCAGAAATCTTGCTTTATTAAGAAAGCTTGCCCTTCCATTAGGCAAAATGAAGTGATTACCTAAGACCTCAGATGATGGTGTGAGCAATAGATTTCCAGATTTCCTCCTCAACTGCTCTCTCTGTTGAAAGACAAACCTGCTCAGGTCTCACAACCTTTCCTGAATTCTCTAAGAAGCCTGCTGCCTTATGTATGGTGATCTACAATGGCCCATTGTCATCAATGAAGGAGTCCACTTGGCATATATGTATGTATGTAGGTGGAGGGATTAAAACCAGGGACCCAAGTTGTCCTTTGTTTCAGCCAATAAAATGTTATGGACTTAGGACCTTATCACACGCCCCCATGCCATTTCACTAGCAAGCATGGGGGAAGTATCGCCCAACTGGGGCAGAAGTTTGCTGGCTCCACTGGAGTCAGCACAGCACTGGAGTATATATGTGTGTGTGTGTGTGTGTGTGTGTGTGTGTGTGTATAACCATAATTATCATACTTTTTTCCTTTTTCATTATTTATTTACTTTGCTTCTAGACCGCCTCTCTCAGCCCGAAGGCGACTCGATGCGGTGTACAAATAGCAGGAACTGCTCAAGACAAACAAATCAACAGTTATCAATACAATTTCAACATATTCGAGTCTGGAGGGGAGAAGGCCGAGTGGAGTAGCCAGCCCCGACCCCGTGGATGAAGCTCTGGAGGAAGGTCGGTGGGCTGCCGAGGGCCCCCCCCCCCCCCGAGGAGGCGACCCCGCCCACGCCCGAGACCCCAGGGAGAGCGACGGTGGTTCAGCGGCGGACCCCGGGGGTAACCCTGGGCCCCTGCCCCCCCCGGGCTCTATAGTGGAGGCATCGGCTGATTCCAACATGGCGCCGTCATCCAGCCCGCGCCCTGGCCCTCCCCCTCCCTCCTCCCTCCCCAGTGGCTGGGACCGCCCCCTGGTGGCCCCAGTCGTGGAGCTGCCGCCACTGTCGGCCCTGCCGCCCAAAGCCGCAAGCTCCCTCTGCCGCTGGCAGGCGGCCCGCGATGGACGCGTAGACGTTGAGGGAGTCTTGGCGAGGGCTCCGGGGAGCGGCCCCGACGACGCATGAGGGCAGCTACTGGCGGCCCCCCTGACTGTGACCGGCCCGGGCCCCGGTGGGTCACCCAAGCTTGTTGAACGCCCACTAAGACAGAGACGGTGTCGAGGACGGGGCAGGGGACGGGGCCGGAGGACGTCTCTCCTCTGCCCTGTAATACCTCCCCCTACGGTGGCCGTCTCTCAGAAGGTGCCCCCCGGAGGCCCCGGCCCAGGACATTCGAACACTGCTCGCAGGTCCAGAGCACCCCCACCAGCGAACCTCCAACTTCGGAGGGTAGACAA
Organism: Anolis apletophallus; assembly: GCA_030556195.1. Taxonomy (NCBI): domain Eukaryota; kingdom Metazoa; phylum Chordata; class Lepidosauria; order Squamata; family Anolidae; genus Anolis; species Anolis apletophallus. Next base: position 93,841,358 of record JARBWK010000009.1, read on the forward strand.
GCCGCTGACGACGGGGCATGGTCTACAGGCCGGCATCAACCGTGACGGTCATTCACTTGACTTGGAGTCTCTGAGGACGTTCCTCGATCTGTGGGACCCCCCCGGCTCCCCCCATTTGATGGTCGCCCTCGATGACTCCACCAGATGACTCTGCCCTGGCATGAGCCTGGTCCTCCCTTTCCCTATCTGTTGTTGTCCACCTTGTGAGGGACTGCCCTCAAACCACCTCTCTCCTTCCCTCCGACGGGAAGTTGGGCCCGCTTGACTCGCTGGGTCCTCCCCTGACGCCCTGTAGTCCCACCCTGTTTTCCCAAGTCTCCCCCCGTCCACTGTTGTACCATCCTTTTGTTTGTCATTTTACTGTTGATGTATTTTTATGTAGTTGCTTGGCTTTTGTAAGCCGCTACGAGCCTTGTGGAGTTAGCGGCCTATAAGTCCAAACAAATAAATAAATAAAATAAATATACAATTTAACATTTAACGTTAAAAACACAATATCAGCGTCTCATTATTAAGTCGATTTCCAGTTGCATCATTGTCGTTCCTTGGGTCTCTATTTGATAATCATACTTCATTTGCAAATGCCCAGTCAAATAGCCAGGTCTTGACCTTCCTCCGAAATGTCAGGAGGGAGGGGGCTAATCTGATGTCATTTGGAAGGGCGTTCCAAAGCCGAGGAGCCACCACTGAAAAGGCTCTGTCTCTCGTCCCCACCAATCGCGCCTGCAAAGCAGGCGGGACCGAGAGCAGGGCCTCTCCGGATGATCTTAAGCATCTTTAAGGTTCATAAAAAGAGATGCGTTCGGACATGTAAGTTGGACCAGAACCGTTAAGGGCTTTAAAGGCTAAAGCCAGCACTTTGAATTGTGCCCGGTAGCAAACTGGTAGCCAGTGGAGCTGGTGCAACAGAGGTGTTGTACGCTCCCTGAGTGCCGCTCCTGTTATCAATCTGGCTGCTGCCCGTTGGACCAGTTGAAGCTTCCAAACAGTCTTCAAAGGCAGTCCCATGTAGAGTGTGTTGCAGTAATCTATACGGGATGTAACCAGAGCATGGACTACCGTGGCCAAGTCAGACTTCCCAAGGTACGGGCGCAGTTGGCGCACAAGTTTTAACTGTGCAAATGCTCCCAGCCGAAACCTGGGGCTCCAGGCTCAGCGATGAGTCCAGGATCACACCCAAACTGCGAAGCTGCGTCTTCAGGGGGAGTGTAACCCCATCCAACACAGGCTGTAACCCTATGCCCTGTTCGGCCTTTCGACAGACCAGGAGTGCCTCTGTCTTTTCTGGATTCAATTTGTTCGCCCTCATCCAGTCCGACACAGCGGTCAAGCACCGGTTCAGGACCAAAACAGCCTCCTTAGTAGCAGGTGGGAAGGAGTGACAGAGTTGGACGTCATCTGCGTACAGATAACACCGCACCCCGAAACTCCGGATGATCTCCCCCAGCAGCTTCATGTAGATGTTAAACAACATGGGAGATAGTATTGAGCCCTGAGGAACCCCACAAGACAATGGTTGAGGCGTTGAACAGGTATCTCCCAGTAACACCTTCTGAGATCGGCCGTCCAGGAAGGACCGGAGCCACTGCAGAACAGTACCTCCAAGGCCCATCTTTGCAAGGCGTCCCAGAAGGATACCATGGTCAACGGTATCGAAGGCCGCTGAGAGGTCCAGCAGAACCAACAGGGACACACTCCCCCTGTCCAGCTCCCGGCGTAGATCATCCACTAAGGCGACCAAGGCTGTCTCGGTACCATGCCCCGGCCTAAAACCAGACATTCCCTTCTCCCTCCCTATTCCCAACCCTCCCCTTCCCTGTTGACAAGTTAATCCATTAGTTTCCTATTACATGAGCCTTCTTTCCATTCTATCCAATTTTTTCTTCCAGCTTTCATCATCTGGTTTAACAATCCAAAACATGGGAGCATTTTTGTATTGGATGCTTCCATGTGGGTGGGGGCAGGGCCTCCATCAGAAGTTGAAGGACATCATGTGATGGACAGCATTCGCATTTGTCCCTCAACTGGCTGGCAAGCATCCTAAGATGCTTAAACTAGTAAGTGTGATGAGGTCCTATGAATTACCACATCAGGAGCATTTCAAGCCTTTGGGTTTCCATATCAACACCCCCTTGTTGATATCAGGTGGGCCTGGTGACAAACAATGACACATTAAGCACCAGGCACAGTGGAATTTTAAAAATTCCAAATTCTGCACTGAATAGAAAAAACACACACACCTTTTAACATCTTTGCATGCAGTGCTTTTAAATACACATAGGACTTATAGTTCCACCAAATAATATTTTCAAGATTTACTTCAGAAGGAAAACACCTGCTTGAAAGCAGCTTGTAGCAACTCCGGATGTCCATTACAGACAGAAGATCACAACAGGAGCAATTTTGTTCCTTGGAAATCATCCTATGTTTCCTGGAGGAGGAATTCTGTTTAAAATGGCATTTTTTTATTATGAAAACACAAAAACTCCAAAAGCAATCCTGTGAGCTTGAATCTAAATTCAATGTGGGAACAGCAGTGTTTAACCTGGCCATTATCTAATTGTACTCCAGTGTATGAATGCAGAAGTAATTTTTCCATCATTTATTTATCCCCCAATTTGGAAAAACCAACAACACATGTCCCATCACGTAGTGCATCCACATGTTAGTTTATTGCACTTTCTCGGTCTTAGAGGAGAACAATGTCAAGACCTCCTTTGAATAAATCTTGCCAAGAAAACCCTTTGAGAGGGTCCCCTTAAACTCATAGCTCATCACAACAACAACGACTTCATGCTCAAATATTTTTCTATTTATATGTATTATTTTCTGCTATTTTCTATCTCAAACAGCCTGTGGCTCTGACTGTAATAGGAACAGAAATAAACCCCTGGACATCAAATCTGGCAGAGCTTTGTAGAGCTCCTCATGCAGTTCTCCTTTTCAGCTGTATTCAGTGCTTTCTGCAGTGGTTTGATAGGGATTCTTCAGTATTCTGAGGAAAAGGGGAAACAAATACTTTATAACCATAGAAGTAGTAAGAGCAAATAGAAAAAGGTACACAGTGGCTGAAAAAACTCTAAACAGATGTGCAACCCTATCCAGGCATTGTTTTCTCAGCGCATCTAATGAAATACCTGTTGCCTGCAACTTATGGCTTCTCTCTCTCTTTTTTTGCCTGATGGAGTAAAAATATGCCTCCCAAATGGTTCTTTGACTCATTGGCTTCTGCAAGAAGCATCCCTTCCAGGGCAATGAAGATCAAGAGCGCCAGACCTCTCAAAGCCAGTGACAGACTGCAAATGACAGATTTTGTTTTGTTTTCCGTGTGCTTGAGCCCTAAGTAATTCCGCTCAGATTGTAACCTTTATTTAGCTCTTTAACTCTTCCTGGGCAACAACCTTGTGATGTGCATTACTAGCTTGTAACTACATTTTATTAGGAAATGCTCTAGGGTTTTACAGATTTGATAGGATGAAAGATATCAAATCGCTTCAGAGATTTTGAGATAGGAAATGACTTTAATGGGGAGTAGAAAAGCCTAGAACTTATTAGCCAAAGGCACATTTTATTGCAAGAATTTTATGTGACTACTACATGCATTGCAGAAGACTCAGTGCAGGACACAGTTATGTCAGACTGTTCCATAAGAAACCATGGTGAAATCCTCAGCAGATGGATGTCTTCTACTCCTTGAAATGTATACCACAAATTTCAAAGATAGGCAAACTGATTTCCAAACCCTAAATGCTGCACATTTTGAGAAAGGCACTCCAATGCTAAAAGAAATAGCAATTATAGTAAAGGTACAGGTTTTCTCCTGACATCAAGTCATGTCCAATTGTGGGGGTTGGTGCTCATCTCCATTTCCAAGTTGAAGAGCCAGCATTGTCCATAGACACCTCCAAGGTCATGTGGCCAGCATGACTGCATGGAGCACCGTGAACTTTTCTACCGGAACGCTATCTATTGATCTACTCACATTTGCATGTTTTCAAACTACTAGGTTGGCAGAAGTTGGGGCTAACAGCAGGAGTTCACCCCGTGTCCCGGATTTGAACCTGTGACCTTTTGATCAGCAGTTCAGCAGCTCAGTGGTTTAACCCACTGCACCACTGGGGGCTCCGGCAATTATGGTGTATAAATATTCAGATTAGATGGAACACTGAAACCAAATTTTGGGCCCATATCCTTTTAAGTGTCATGTGAAAGTGAACGTTTGAAAGTGAAAGTCACTCCCTTACACTCCCTCTCTTACGAAGCATTTCACAGAGCAAAACCTGAACACCTAGATTCTTCTATAGGTTCACTATTTGCAGTGTGGCTCATTTATTGCACAGAAGTGGCAAGATTTTCACTTTTGCAAAATGTGTTAGATTTCAGTTTAAAAGCTTCTCTAAAAAAACTCTTGATAACTTTAGCTTTGCAACATATCAGAAATTAATGGCATCAAAACATTCAATTGCAACCTGAAGGTGTTTTCTTTTACTTGCGCACATGTTTTGGACACCACAACATTCTGTTTATAGTATTTTCCTGTAAGCTGCTTTTCTACCCGGAGAAGTCCCATTCAAATATCAGAAGGAAAACAAAATAAAATACTTGAGGACTTTCAAAATGGAATTCTATATATAGAGATAAACATGGCACAAGTACAATACAGCTAGTAGGACATAGGCGATCAACATACCTTTTTGATAAATGCTGTTTTTATCAATCATATTGGTGACCCAAGTGAATTGATTTAGAGTGCTGGAATAGATCGATCCTTTGCAGGCAAAACCCCAAAGAGAAACAAAACAAAGCAAAACTGTCAAAAGGAAGTTTGACAGCACATGGAATTTGGGAGCTTTTTCTATTGCCATGCCCCATGAAGACCCTCACTGTTTACCCCTAGTTAAGCCCTTTTAGTTAGAAGGATTCATATTTGAGGTACCGTTTCTAACAGCCTCTTTGAATTGAAGCCTCTATCACCCTGCCCCTTTAAGATTCCCCTCAAGGGCAGAGCCTCAGGCAAGGCACTTCTGGTCATGACTGGAAGGTAAAGAGAGAGAAAGGCCAGAAGATCTACAAATAACATGACCAGTCACTGTATTCAAGTTCTTTCAGATCTGTATTCAAGCTCAGTCAGAGTTAAATATTGAGACCATCTTAGAGACAGTTGAACACTATACAAGAAAGAGACAATAAGAAGAAATAAAGATTTAAGAGACTCAGTTTGGCCAGACACTTTATCTCTCCTCATAAAGACTTTGTAGTGAGACTCAGGAGGAGAGAAAGTCTCTACGTGGGGTTGCCTCTGAAGACTGCCCAGAAGTTGCAATTAGTCCAAGACTTGGCAGCCAGGTTACTGACGGGAGCCGGGTACAGGGAGCGCACAACTCCCTTGGTGCACCAGCTCCACTGGCTGCCAATTAGCTTCCGAGCCCAATTCAAAGTGCTGGTTTTAACCTATAAAACCCTATATGGTTCCGGCCCAGTTTACCTGTCTGAACATAATCTCCCCTATGAACCATCAAGGGTGTTAAGATCTTCTGGAGAGGCCCTGCTCTCAGTCCCGCTACCTTTGCAAACGCGTCTGGTGGGGATGAGAGACAGGGCTTTCTCTGTGGTGGCCCCTCGGCTATGGAACTCTCTCCCGAGTGAGATCTGGTTGCCCCCTCCCCCCTGTCCTTCAGAAAGCTAGTGAAATCCTGGCCATGGAACGAAGCATTCCCAGAATAATGGCTGAGACCAGTTACAGACCAAAGTGAGCAACCACATATGCGGACTGAGTTGGACTTGATTTTATCTTGGCGATTTGGCTTATATGTATTTTATTCCATAGGTATTTTAATCTTGTATTGTTGTATGACATTTTAGTCTGTATTATTAGCATTGAATCCTTGCTGTGAGCCGGTCTGAATCCCTCTACGGAGATGAGAAGATCGGGATATAAAAGTTTTAAATAAATAAATAATAAAATTCTTGTCAGTTAATAAACTCTTCTTTGATTCAACTATATAGTCTCCAATCTGTTCCCTGTGCAGCCAGTTCCCCTTCCAAGTAGTTAAGATAGCGTGGGGGTAGAAATCTATGCATAGTGAAAGTACTCTTAATCACTTTTTGTGGAAGCCTATTGTCACGTATGGTAACACCAGTCACTAAACTTTGTTTTGTTGCATATGATAGTTTTAGATGAATCTCTCCAATCTTGTATATACTTTGTTACATTTACATTTAGCAGTTTCAACAAGCAAGTAGAAAACACATGACATGAGCATATATAGTCCCAAACCTTTGGGAGAGTCCCTTCTCTTAATCTCCTCACAGGTATTTTTGATGGAGACATGAAGAAGGCCTTCTGCTCCCCGACTTTGGAACTTTCTGTTAAGAGAAATTAGGCTTGCCTCCTTGCCATTGCCCTTCTACTGGAAAGCAAAGCACTTTTCATTCAGGTGGCTATTTGGCAACTCGTGGGTATATGCTGTATTATTCCATTGTTGTGTTTAAGTTGCTTTTAACTTCACTGTGTTTTAATACTGCAAGGAATTACCAGGAGAAACTAGCATTTCTTTCCTTGTGTTTTCTTCAAACACAAACTTGAAGAAAACACATCAATGCAGTTTTGTTGCTGCAAGATTAGTAATAGCAAAATCATGGAAGGGGAAAAAGAGAGTTATTAATAAAGGACTGGAGAGGAAAATTATTATATTCAAATGGCCAAGCTATCCAACTGCATTCAGGGATGAAATAATGAAGATGTTATAAAATGGAGGCTTGGTGTCGGAAGTCATGGGTGGTGGTTCATGGGTCGGGTCGGGGGAGGATTTGGTAGACAGATGTATTTGTATTATTTGTGTTTGGATTGATTTCTCTTATTCTTTTGTATTCTGTATACTACCTTTACAAAATATAATTGTATTACAAAAGAAGAAGAAGAAAGAAAACACATCATAGCAAAAGGTATACTAATGGCGGGGAATGAAGTGTGTTCTTGGCTTTGCATTTCTAGCCTTTCTGTATTGTTTAAAAATGGATAATTTAGTCACCTTCATCAGATGTGATTGATTTTTTCAATTTCTACAGCAATCACCCATTTCAATTGTCATCACATGGGGAAGTGTAGTCTTTGCCCATATTGTTTACTTTTCCTTTTTTAAAAAGGAGCACTTTGCAATTGTGACACACACACATAAGTTTACTTTAATTCTAAAATGCCAGGTCTGCAAAAAAGAAAAATATTTATATGGCAAAATCAAAGTATTTTGAAATTGTGCAGTTCCGAGAAATAATAATCCCATTAACCACTACATAGCCACTTTCACCATTTCTATGCAAATGGAGAGTACTGGAGTTGCTTGCCCCCAAACTCCAACCTTCCCCTCCCCCCAATATCTAAATACATTAGTAACAATGTCCCATGGGCAACCAATGGAAGTACTGTTGCCTCCGTTGATGGCCTCTGTGAGAGTCCGTCTTTAAAATGCTTTTTATGTGTATAGAAAAGGGGGAAAGTCAGCATATGATAATGGTGATGATGATGATGATGACAACAGGTCATTTATATTCCGCCCTTCTTCCCAAGGGGACTCAGAGCAGATTATAGCATATAAACAGACGCAGGCAAACATGCAACACCTTGTTACAATGAAAAACAATGAGATACAAATACACAGACAAAGGCAATGCTTCTCTTTTCATTTCCGGCTCTGGAGGTGGTGCTCATTTCCGGCTCTGGGGGAGGTGCTCTTCTTCATTTCCAAGCCAAGATACTGTTGTCAGTAGACACCTTCTGGCTGTGTGGCCTGCATAACTGCTTGGAGCATCTTTTTGCCTTTTCCTGCCAAAGCAGTACCTATTGATCTCACATTTGCAACTTTTTGAACTGCTAGGTTGGCAGGAGCTAGGGCTAACTGTGGGAGCTCACCCTGTCCTGCAGATTCAAACTGCCAACCTTCAGGTCAGCATTTCAACAGCACAAGAGTTTAACCCATTTCACCACTGCAGCCTGCAAGAAATTAAAGTTCAAAATAACTGCAAAGAATGTTTGTCCCAGTTTACTTTTTTTCATATTCTCATATGATGCATCTTCATTCCGGGGACTTTTTATGCAATGACAAAGGATTCTCTATTATTACTTTGTGTAAGCTGCTCAGTGAGCCAATTTCTTTTGCTAAAAAGCAGGATTAAATGCAATAGATAAATAATTGGGGGAGGAGGCAGTCAACTGCTGCAGAATTAATTGCTTTGTGACATCTTAAATACAAACAAATTTTATTTGAGATAAAATTTCTTGGACTGCAGCCCTCTTGCTCAAATGTAGCCAATCTAAATGGCTGCAGTAGAAGTAAGAAGTAATAAAAAGTAGTCTTTAAGTTCTGTGAGAATCTTTGTTGTGTCTGTCTGGAGTGCAGGGCATTAAAAATACACAACAAGGTAACCTATATGTGAGGCTAAAATGCAAACAACAACAACAACAACTGTATTTATATCCCGGCACCATCTCCCAAAGGGACTTGGGTGGCTTACAAAGCAACACATATTGGTGGAATAAAACACATAAAATACGAGTAAAATATATCAATATTAGTAACAGCGAAATATAAAAAGCATAAAAAATACTACAAAAGATAAAATCCAATTCAAATTAGATAAAATATTAAATAAAAACACAGTGAAAGTAATTACTCTGCTTGCCCAGAACCATGGCTTTTATTCCTTTCATATACTAATTCCATGAACAAATGCCACAATGCAGATATACAAATAAAATAAAGTAAAAATTAAAACCATCTGAGTTTGAAAAACATGGATGAGCTATGCCTTGATGGTATTAAATAGTTTGCTAGAATAACCTTCATAGGAATGGCAAATCCTCTAATTTTGAGATGCTTCTCGAAGCATCTAAAATATCTTGTTGTCATTGTTATGTTTATTTGTTAGCCTCATATTTATTTATATGTTTATTTGTATTCGTTCTCACTATTTTTCTCCTTTCACCCACCACCCCCATCCATGAGATATATGGCTGGTAGGTGGTATACAAACATTGTTCCTGGGTAGAAAACACAAGAATAGGAAACCCATTTTCTGTAAGAACATATCCCGACCCCCCACAACCAGTACCCAGGGAAATCCTGCCTACCTCAACCAACTCCGAGGTGGCACTTGAATGTCCTTTTCAGTAACTACCGATACACTTAGAGAAAGTTACTTCTTATACTACCAGGGGAAATAGTTATTACTAAGCACAGTAGTTTAGGATTTCTCTGTGTTGCCTTAATGTCACAGTCCATGAGTTCTGATTTTGCAATTCTCATCTAAACAATCTCTGCAGCCCTAAGGAGAATCCAAAAACTGTTAAGGCTGTATTGTCTTAAAACAGTGTTTAGCCGTTTTAGTCTCCTATGGGAACAGGTCTTTTGTAAAGCAGATGGGTCTAACCAGTTCTTATTGAAACCAACCCCAAATATCTGAATTACAACACAGATAGTTCATAGCAATATGTTGCTTCTGGAAAGAAAGGGAAAAAAAACCCCAAATTTTCCTTCTTGCTACTGTATGAACTGCTGTTAAACTCAGAGAGGAGTCCAAAGGGATGTATGTGGAGAAGGTATGATATAATTCCTGCTAACAAAAAGATTATGCGGAATTGACTCTGCAAATCCTTGTTTTACTCCATCACTAATCACAGTAATGTGAATGCAGATCAGATCTTTTCCACGCCACAGTTTAATAAGATATGATCAATCTCCATATCTTCTGGGATAGCTCATTGCTGGTTTCAGTCTCGGGTAATCTCTTGTCCATATATGCACCACATGCTTACATTGCTTTAATAGTCATTCCCTCCCCAATAGAAATCTAGGAACCTCAGCATTTTGAGAGGACTAGTGATTTGATCTGTCAGTCCTTTGATAATGAAATGACTTCTGGTTTGATGTGTCGTGAAATGACACACCATTGGTGTTTGATAGGTATTTGTTTCACTTTTACTTCCAGGGCTAGAATAAAATTGCTTGTTGATGATGGTGGCAATGGTGGCAATCTTGATAGAGTCTGCTAGCTCATGCCCAGCAAAACTGTTCGGTATCATTCGGTCTTTGACGACGGTCCCCACTGTCCCAAATAGTAATGATTTGGCCCCGTCAGCTGAGGTTTTTCAGAGCTTCTTTGCAGACAAGATCTCACTACTCCGCCATGATCTCCCTGTCACGGTTAATACAGTGAGCGAACTCGAGACTCCGTGGCCACTCAGCAGGCCTACCTTCAACCAGTTCCAGCTGCTGGACGTAGGGGCGATCGACAAGATCATTGCTGCAGCTAGACCAACAACATGCTCCCTCGACCCGTGCCCCTCCTGGCTTGTTAGATCTTGCTGGGAGGGGTTACGTGGACCTCTGTTGAATATAGTAAACAGCTCCCTTGAGCAAGGAGTTTTTCCAGAGAGTTTAAAAGAGGCAATGGTAAGTCCAAGGCCGAAGAAACCAGGTATAGATGGTTCAGTTCCCTCCAATTACCGCCCAGTTTCAAACCTACCGTTTCTGGGCAAGGTAATTGAGAGGGCAGCAGCGGGACAGCTGCAGCAATTCTTGGACAATACAGTCGGATTAGATCCCTTCCATTCCGGCTTCCACTTGGGGCACGGGACAGAGACCATGCTAGTCTCTATCACAGACCAGCTGCGCTGCCAGTTGGACCAAGGTGGGTCAGTGCTGCTCGTGTTATTGGACCTCATGGCAATACTCGATTATTTCCATCAGTGCCTTGAAGCCGTGACTGGGTGACTATGGGCCAGCAGGTTGAAGGTGAACCCATCAAAGATGGAGGTCCTGTGGCTGGGTTGCCCTGGGGGGGGGGGGGGGCAAGCTCCAGCTGCCAATAATGGATGGCGAGGTTGTTAGCCGTCAGCCCTGGTTAAAAGCCTTGGGGTCCAACTGGAACCTCTGCTGATGATGGAGGCTCAGGTCTCCAACGTGAGCAGAGCGGCGTTTTTCCATCTGCACCAGGCAAGGCGGCTGGCACCCTACCTTTCTGGTGGTGACCTAGCCACGATAATCCAGGCCACGGTCATCTCGAGACTGGACTACTGTAATGCCCTTTACATTGGCCTTCCTCTGTCAGTAATCCAGAAACTTAAGGTGGTGCAAAACGCTGCGGCTCGACTACTGGTTGGTGCGGCCCCATCATGCCACATCACTCCAATCCTATAGCAATTGTACTGGCTCTCCATCGAATACCAGATTGCCTTCAAAGTGCTTTAAGGCCTTGCATGGCCTGGGGCCAGTGTACCTGAAGGACCGCCTATCCCTGCACATTCCCCAGAGACCACTACGGTCCATGGATCAAAACCTATTGGAGGTTCCATCACTTAAGATCTGCCGCCTGTCATTGATGCGGCAGCGTACTTTCTCTGTAGTAGCGCCTACCCTTTGGAACGCCCTCCCAGAGGAGACTCGAGCAATAACTGATTTCAGGCCTTCCAGAGGGCCTGCAAGACCAATTTCTTCAGACAGGCATTTAACCTTTAAGGCTGTTAAATTCCACTCTTGCCTCAATCTGTTTTATTAAATTTTCAATTATGTTGTGATTATGTTGTTCATTGGTGTGAACCACCTTGAGCCTCTTTGGGAAGGGTGGTATATAAATCGAAATAATAAATAAATAAATATAAAAATTTCTCTCACATGTCAAAGCAACTTGCCTGGCTTATTTGGATGGATAGAAGATACTATTTACTGCCTTGTCTTAAGCAGCAAAATGTCTTTGACCCATTCCTGAATTTTTGACAAAAAATATTTACCCCCAAATAAACTTCCATCTCAGGTTGTTTTGGGAAGACACAGTATTCATTAATTAGTATACATAACACAAATGTATCATGTAGATGTGCTCAGAAGATTGTGAGTGTTCTTCTCACTCACAAGGCCCTATTTCCTCCCATCTTCCTCTAAGAGTGTTGGCAATGAAGACAAGATAAGTGGGAGGCATTCAACAGTGGATCCTGGTTGGCATGAGAACAGTGGTGTAGCTGGTATGCAAGAGTACCTCTATTTTTAACTGCAAAATATTAGAAAGCCTGTAGCTTTTGCATCTTCCTTCCTAGCCTTGTAAGCATGTCTGTTGATGGGTGCACTGGATGTCCCTTGTTCTGGTGGGACAGAGATTCTCATTTCCATTTCTTCCCTTTTCATTCAAAAACATATATTTGATAACAGGACCCAAATGTGGGAATGTCAGTAGGAAGTTTCCAGTTTCCTCTCTTAAGGGAAAAAAGTCTCAAAGCAGATTTGAGTCTATGGGTGTGCAAAGAAAGTTGTTGTTGCCTGTTACAAATTGCCCCATGGATGTTACAGGGGAGAATTTCCCATTTATGAGATTTTCCTTCTCTACCCAAATTTCTTTCATTGCAGAGAGTGAGACACTGAAAATTTTTCACTATTATATTTGCTGAATTTAATGTGTTGTCGAAGGCTTTTATGGCTAGAATCACTGGGCTGCTTTGAGTTTTCTGGGCTGTATGGCCATGTTCCAGAAACATTCTTTCCTGATGTTTTGCCCACATCTATGGCAGGTATCCTCAAAGGTTGCGAGGGCTGTCTGATGCTTCTGAGGATGCCTGCCATAGATTTGGGTGAAACATCAGGAAAGAATGCTTCTGGAACATAGCCACACAGCCTGGAGAACTCACAGCAACCCTTTGCTGTGTTTGTTAAGTCACTTTGCCGGTCCCTTTTATTTTGGGTGTGTAATCAATATTTCTGAATATTCAACTGAAGTTGTAAAATGTAAATTAACTGAAATACTAGAAATTTGGGGATGAAATTAACATTTAGTGAGGGGACAGAATTTGTATTTGAAGGATACATCCTCATCCCACCACCAATAGTAATGTTGGCTGCGACAACAGCCAAATCAAGAACAGAATGTGAAACACTTTTCATTTTGGATGGAGATGGGATATGATTTGAAATGCTGCAACATTACTTAAGGCTGGATTGCAGTTTGCAGATTTCCTCAGAACATTGATTAGGGAACTGTAACCCAAAAGGACCATGCCCATACTCTGCCCTTGTTCCTGTATCACAGTCATTGTCTGGAGCATCATCAGTGTGACACCTGGCCAATAGCCACAGATTCCCATCCATTTTCAACAGAAATAGTAATGACTCGGGACCTATGTTTGTACACCTTGCCCTGACATATGGAATGATCACGTGAAGAGAAGACAGCCAGACTTAGGACATTCTAGAGATCCCACAGGAAGGGAGGGGTCTGATCACACGAAATGTGGCAAGAATGACGAGAATTTATCTCGCCCACTCCCTTTCCATTTCCACTTACCCGGAACATGCTTCTTCACAGCCTACACTTCTGTTGCTGGGGCAACACTATTGCCACACAGCTCTTGTTTTGGAAACTTTGCTGAAGGCAAGACTGAATGGGCCTGGAACATCATGCCTCCAATTCTTTATCCAGTTACAAAACACCAAATATTAAGAGAGCACATTCCCCCTGGCCATCCCCTGGAGATAGTCAGATCATTGTGTCATCAGCCATGAATAGTGTACCTGAAGAATGAAAAACATGTAGCTGTTAAGAATTTTTTTGCACAAGATTACTAGCGTTTAAACTGATAGGTGTGATTACTTAGAAATGTCCTTACATCTCAGGGCCTGTCCCAGTCCTTTGACCCTCCTCAGGGTGGAGCAGAAGAATCTCAGGATGAGGCTGTTGTCTTGAAAAACATTCCTCACTTTTTTTACTTTGTGTTTTTTATTTGAATGGCAAACCCTATGGAGCCCCCGGTGATGCAGTGGGTTAAATTGCTGAGCTGCTGAACTTGCTGACAGAAAGGTCGGCAGTTCAAATCCAGGGAGTGGGGCGAGCTCCCGCTATTAGCCTCAGCTTCTGCCAAACTAGCAGTTTGAAAGCATACAAATGTGAGGAGATCAATGGATACCACTCAATTGGGAAGGTAGCAGCTCTCCATGCAGTAATGCTGGCCCCATGACCTTGGAAGTATCTACGGACAATGCTGGCTCTTTCGCTTAGAAATAGAGATGGGCACCAATCCTCAAAGTCAAACATAACTACACTTGATGTCAGGAGAAAACCTTTACCTGCTCTGTGCAACTGTGAAGTTGATGCTTCATGTATTACGTTCAATTGCATTATTACAGGTTGCCCCATGTACCATCAACCTTTTAAGATCACCAGGAAGTGCCCCCTTTGACATCAGAGGAGATCATCCCTGGTCAAGGGCTAACTTTGGATGAATGAGCCTTAGCACAAATAAATCCTCAGTAGAAATACTTCTCATACCACATGACATTAGAACAGAAAGATATGAACTGGAAGAATATTGACAGGGAAAGTGTGTAGTTGTTGTGTCAGAAATGTCTAAAGTGAGATGAACAATTTTGATGGAGACTGTGCCATCGATATTGCTGTTTTCATATGTGTCCAAGAGCACAACCTAAAGTCTATCACATAGCTCTAGGTGGGGTTGAGGATATCACAGTAATTCTTTGCATTGTTGATGAAGTGATGGACCGTGTGCTTGCCTCTAAGATAGTTGTGAGCAGTGCTGTAGCCAGGATTTTGATTCAGGGGGGCTGAGTTTGGTTCGGGGCTGAGACTGGGTGGAAGAGGGTCTATCCTAGCAAACCTTTTGTATTGTTATCCCAATAACCCCATTAATGTGGGATATAATGAGCATGGTGATCAGATCATGATATAAGTGCACATAACAGTTTAAATAATGTACCAGTAAGGCCTTCTCGCGGATCACCCTGATAATTTCGGGGGCTGAAGCCCCTTAGCCCCCCGGCTACATGCCTGCTTGTGAGGGTTGCTTTTAATAATATTGTTCTACACAAACACTCAACCTTTTTTCTACTTAGAGACAAATTCTTGAAAGTGAAAAATTTGGGTATTTTGCCACCAACCTCACAGAAAGGGTCCTGCCAAAGAATATTAATTTCCTGACCTGAGTGTTTGTATCAAAATAAAATGCTTGTGCCAATGCCCTATTTATTTATTTATTTATTTATGTATTTATTTGCCCTATTTATACCCCACCTTTCTCTACCCCAAGGGGGACTCAAAACTGCTTACATATGGCAATTATTCAATGCCTTAAACACATACAAACATTAAGCTTAAAATCAATTGAATTAAAATTAATACATATTAAACTTTAAAAAATTACATTCATTATTAAAATCACACCATCCTAAAATCATAGTCCATACTGGCCATTCTGTAGTCATTGCACATATTCCAGTTACATTATTGCACTGCACAATTCTCCGAAAGACTGATCCCAGAGCCTTCCTATAGAATAAAGGTCAAGTGAAGTGCCCAAATGTATGAGTCATATATAAACCCTTGCTGAAATTGGATATTCTATCTTAAAGGGATGCAGAATTTGCTGATTAATGTGCTCTGTTCAACAAAGGTAAGATAGCTGCTGAATGCAAATACCCTCAGACAAAGCCTCCTCGAATAAGTTCTTCATTGACATATTAATACTAATAATACCACTAGCTATTCAAACACTTAAAATCACATTCATCTTAAGAAACATGATGTTCTGTCTCTTTTAATATCAGTGATGACAAGTATATCATCCATTTCCCATAAAGTAGGTTCGGATGAATGGAGCAATAAAAGCCTAAAAGCCATATTTAAATGGATATTCTGGTTAAGACTGTGAATCCCCAAGTAAAAAAAGGTTAGCCATATTGCTATGACTGTATTAATGCTATTTTTCCATAGTTGTGTTGTTATTGTTTATTTATTCAGTTGCTTCTAACTCTTCATGACCTTATGCCCATGCCAGAGCTCCCTGTCGGTTGTCGCCATCCCCAGGTCCTTCAAGACCACGCCAGTCACTTTAAGGATACCATCCATCCATCTTGCCCTTGATTGGCCCCTCTTCCTTTTTCCTTCCATTTTCGCCAGCATCATTATCTCCTCCAGCTTTCCTGTCTTCTCATCATGTGGCTATAGTACTTCATCTTTGCCTCTAATAACCTTCCCTCCAGTGAACAGCTGGGCATTATTTTCTGTAGCGTGTACTGGTTTGATCTTCTTGTGCTCCCAGGAACTCTCAGAATGTTTTGGCCATGACCATATACCAGCTATTTGGTTAGGAATACTAGTGTCTTCCCCAGCTATCCTGCTTAGCCTGGCAGCAACTGCTGTGTATGATGGCTGTTCTTGGAGAGGCGAGAGCGACCACATGCATCCTAGACCCCTGCCCATCCTGGCTTGTAAAGGAAGCCAGAGTGGGTTTGGCAGAGTGGGTGAAGGTGGTGGTTAATGCCTCCCTTCGGGAAGGCAACATTCCAGCAAGCTTAAAACAGGCTGTTATAAAACCGCTGTTGAAGAAACCATCACTGGACCCCACTCAATTCGTCAACTATCGGCCAGTTTTCAATCTCCCCTATTTGAGCAAAGTCCTGGAACGTGTGGTCGCTTTGCAACTCTAGGAATTCTTGGTAGACACTGATTATCTCGATCCGGCGTGGTCTGGCTTTAGGCCGGGACATGGCCTTGGTTGCCTTAGTGGATGATCTACGCCGGGAGCTTGACAGGGGGAGTGTGTCCCTGTTGGTTCTGCTGGACCTCTCAGCGGCCTTCGATACCGTCGACCACAGTATCCTTCTGGGACGCCTCACTGGAATGGGCCTTGGGGGTACTGCATTGCAGTGGCTCCAGTCCTTCCTTGAGGGTCGCTCCCAGAAGGTGTTGCTAGGGGACTCCTGCTCAACCCCACGGCCATTGTACTGTGGGGTCCCGCAGGGTTCAATGTTGTCCCCTATGTTATTTAACATATACATGAAGCCGTTGGGGGAGATCATCCGGAGTTTCGGGGTGCAGTGTCATTTGTACGCAGATGATGTCCAACTCTGTCACTCCTTTCCACCTGCTACTAAGGAGGCTGTTCAAGTCCTGAATCGGTGCTTGGCTGCTGTAACTGACTGGATGAGGGCTAACAAATGTAAACTAAATCCAGACAAGACAGAGGTACTCCTGGTCAGTCGTAAGGCCGAACAGGGCATAGGGTTACAGCCTGTGCTTGACGTGGTTACACTCCCCCTGAAGGCACAGGTTTGCAGTCTGGGAGTGATTCTGGATTCATCACTGAGCCTGGAGCCCCAGGTCTCGGCGGTGGCCGGGAGAGATTTTGCACAGTTAAAGCTTGTGCGCCAGCTGCGCCCATACCTTGGGAAGTCTGACTTGGCCACGGTGGTCCACACTCTGGTTACATCCCGAATAGACTACTGCAATGCTCTCTACGTGGGGTTGCCTCTGAAGACTGCTCGGAAGCTGCAATTAGTCCAATGTTCGGCAGCCAGGTTACTAACAGGAGTGGGGCACAGGGAGCACACCACTCCCTTGCTGCACCAGCTCCATTGGCTGCCAATTAGCTTCCGGGCACATTTCAAAGTGCTGGTTTTAACCTACAAAACCCTATATGGTTCTGGCCCAGTTTACCTGTCCGAACGGATTCTCCCCTACGAACCATCAAGAACATTAAGATCCTCCGGAGAGGACCTGCTCTCGGTCCCGCCAGCTTCGCGAGCTTGGCTGGTGGGGATGAGAGACAGGGCCTTCTCTGTTGTGGCCCCTCGGCTGTGGAACTCCCTCCCAAGTGATGCTAGATCTGCCCCCTCTCTGTTGTCCTTTAGGAGGCTGGTGAAGACCTGGATGTGGAACCAAGCCTTCCCAGAATAGGCTGAGATTGGCTATTGTCTGAATGTATGACCACGTTTACAGATTGAGTGGAACTGTTTTAATGGCGATGTGGTTTTATGCTGGGTTTTTATTTATTTTAATATATTGTTGTAGTTGTTTTTAAATTGTATAGCATTGAATTTTTGCTGTTATGCCGGTCTGAGTCCCTCGATAGAGGTGAGAAGGTCGGGGTACAAAAGTTTTAAATAAATAAAGAAATGTTTGTTCTCCTGTTGATCGGGGCATACACCAAACTGATTTTTCCATCTTCCTTCCTTCAGCAATTTCTGCTGCAACAATCAGAAGCAGGACCCATGTCATGATTCCCCCTTGCACCTGAGATTGCTAGTGGGAGGGAGACATCAGTAAGCTGTATCCTGATTAATAGAACACACCTTCATCACTTGTGGCACCTACTGCTCAGTAAAGCAACATTTGTGAGAATTTTAAGATTGTGGCAATAGTCTCGTGATTGTGAATATATAAGGACCATGAATATAAAGCAGTTACAGATGGATAACTCTCTAGATGCCTCATCACACAATGAGGCATCCTTTAAATCCGGTTGCTGCCTCCTGCAGAATTCTGGGGTTTGTACTTTAGGGAGGAGCCTTTAACAGCCTCACTAAACTACAAAGCCCAGAATTCTGCAGGTGGCAGAAATTGGATTAAAGGGGATTCATTCTCTAGTGTGATGTAATACAAGCTACTCATTCATCACTACAATAGTTAATTCCAGCCACTGATTGTATACAAATATTTATTAGCATCCTTTCTTTTCTTTTAAAAAAGCATTGGATATGGTGACAGTATTGACACACTTAAAATGGGTGGATATTGCCTTGCCAGACTGCTTTCTGGTTGTACAGAAAGACTATTACAAGGTTAGCAAAGCAGAATCTCCCAGTTCAGCCATTAGGTGGGAGTCAGACTCTAAAATAAACTGTCAAAGCAGTTGAGCAACCCTCGGTTTACTGCTTCAGGCAGTCCAATGAATAATGATTTGGGAGCAGAGATTGTTTGTTTGTTTATGTATTAACTGAGGTATCTTTAAAAAGATGTTCAGGGTCTTTTTAAAACAGAATTATTCAACGAGACTGTTAACACATGCCATCAAGCAGAAAAAGCAGAATCAGATCCTTTTTCTTTTACAAATTATACACAAGTAAATGCATTAATGTACACAAAGGCTCTTTAGTCAACGGCAGGGGAAAGCATACATTAAGAAAAAATGTGTTAACACTGCATGTATTAGGACAAGTAATAGGACAGAATGTAAGTGATATTCGTTAGAGAAAAAAACAGAAGAGTTTTGCAACCCAGTAGAGAACTCAGATGGAACAGAAACACTGGTGGAATTCTGGGACCTGCAAGAAAAATAAAATCAAGGATCTTACTTCTTACTCTGCGTTTATGATTCAGCAATGACTGTTTGTTAGTCATTAGTGAATTTGATATGAACCACAAATGCAAGTCCTAAATGGCTGAAGTCATTTCAAAAAGTGAGAAAGGAGAAGAAAATCTCCTGACTTAATTAGTTCAATGATTTCATAGCAACATGGTTAGTACTGGATCATCTATTAGATGCAACATCAAATGAAGAAAAATTCATTTCATTGGGTTGTTGTGATTTTTTTGGATTGTATGGCCATGTTCCAGAAGCATTCTCTCCTGATGTTTCACAAGCATCCTTGGAGGTTGTGAGGTCTATTGGAAACTAGGAAAATTGGGTTTATATATTTGTGGAATGTCCAGGGTGAGAGAAAGAACTCTTGTCTGCTTGAGGTAGGTGTGAATGTTTCAATTGGCCACTTTGATGAGCATTTAATGGCCTAACAGTTTCAAGGTCTATGTTTACTGCCTGGGGGAATTCTTTCTTGGGAGGTGATTAGCTGGCCCTGATTGTTTCTTGTCTGGAATTAGTTTCATTCTCCCATTCTCCCAGGGGGGCGGAGGTTTAGCACAGCGGTTAGAACAACAGCTGCTAAAGATCTTATCAACCGAATGTTACAGGTTCGATACCTCGGGCTGGTTGGGGCAGCCAGCTGTCAGCCCGGCCTCTGCTTACCTAAGCAGTCGAAAACAGCCTAGCTGTGAGTAGAGAATTTAGGGACCGCTTGTGGGGGAGGACTTTTATAACGCCAATAAATAAGGAAGACCGATTGTCGGAAAGGTGAAAGTCCTAACAGGCTGGCAAGCTCTTCGTCATAGGAGGATGAAGCAACAGCACCCCCTGTGGCACAATGGAGCAACAGCACCCGGTGATACAACTGGAAGAACCTGGCTCAACTGGAAAAGAACATCCTACTATATATGTTGTATGTGATGTATATCAAATATAAAAATGGCAGGGATTGTCTGCTTGTATGTGTACTGCAAATCCGTTCTGAGTCCCCTTTTGGGTGAGAAGGGCGGAATATAAATAAAGTGTATTATTATTATTATTATTCTGAAAGAGAGCCAGTGTGGTATAGTGGCTTGAGCATTATACAATGACACTGGAGATCAGGATTGAGATCCCCATATAGCCATGGAAACCCACTGGGTGACCTTGGGCAACACACTTTATAACTTTCAGGACAAGGGCAAAACGCCTCTCAACAAAACCTCCTGATGTGTTTGCCTTATAATTCACCATAAGTCAGTAAACAAGTTGAAGACACACAATTACAATTACAACTACAACTCTAAAATCTGCTGAGTTTTAAACAGGAACATCATCACTGTATTTTTTACAAGCTAGCCTCATATGTCTTCAGTTCTGCACAGAACATTCAACAAGCGATGTTTCCCCAGTCTGAGATGTTGTGATGTGTTTACGGAGAGCCAAGGAACCTCCACAGCCTTACCATTAGCATATGCAATATAGGTGATACAATCAGTTTGATTATTCCCAAGGTGTCAGATTTCATGAGAAGCTGTGCTGTGCGTGAGAGCACATGCGAAAGTGTAGGTGATCACTGGAGTGAGCATTATAGCAATTGCTTGGATAAACAAAGGTGAAGAGTTATTACGTGTTTCATATGGTAGGAAAGAGGAGTGCCTAATACACCCACTGGGGCCCTGCCTAAGGGAATAAATCTGGGACCTGGGAGGACTATCTTGTTATTCTGTTCCTTGCGCCAACAATTCTACATCAAGAGATAGCAACATCTGATTTCATCCAGGTGTGGTTTACATTGCAAGTGTTGCACAGGTTTTCTGGAAAATACTAAGCCAAGAAAGAAGTTAGAATGCAATGCAACACAAGAAGGCAGCAGAAAGGGAGAGAGCTGCAACTTACAACCTGTGTATGTTTTTATTTTACTTGTTTTTCTGTTTAGTTGGCATCTCTCCTGCTTTGCATATATGTGGGATGGGGTTGCAGATTTGCTGCTGATAGAAAGGGGGACACATTTGGAAAGTTTTAAAAAAATAAAAATAAAGTGATATTTTTAGTTGTTTTTTTATATATATCTTACTTACTTGGGCGATCCCTCATAGCTCGAGGATGATAGTCTTCCAGATGTGGTGTCTTGGCAGTGGGTCCGTAGGTGGCTGTGGAGCCCTATTCTTCATCTGCATTTTCTCCCGCAGTGAGGACATTGGTTTCCAGATGGAAGGCGGTCCCGCTCAGGGTTGGCTTGACATGCCTTCCTCTTAGTAGGGCTATTTCCAAAGGCAAAAAAATGCTTCAGTTTCGGAATCGGATGTTGATTTCATTCAAAAATTGGATGTGATTGACTTCCGAATTTTTTGAACTTTTTTCCGGAATTGATTTGGAAGAATTTCCAAAATGCAGAAGTCTTCGGAAGTCTTCAAAAATGGCGTCCGCCTTCAAAAATGGCCCAAAAATTAGCAGAAGGGAGAGTCAGCTGTTAGCCATCAGCCAATGAGCAATCAGCAAGAAAATTCGGAAATGACATCCGAAATTCGGAATTCGGAATTCCTGTTGGGAGGGCTGATCTTGAAATTGCTTCAAAAGTTGGAAGTAGGCAAAAAACTTCCAAAATTCAGAAGTATCCGAAATTCGGAAACAGCCCTACCTCTTAACATGCATCTCCCTTTCACCCTCCATTCATGCCTTTTTGAATTCTGCAGCACTGCTGGTCACAGCTGACCTCCAGTTAGAGTGCTGGAGGGTCAGGGCTTCCCAGTTCTCGGTGCCTATGCCACAGTTTTTGAGGTTGGCTTTGAGCCCATCTTTAAATCTCTTTTCCTGCCCACCAACATTCCATTTCCCATTCTTGAGTTCAGAGTAGAGTAACTGCTTTGGGAGACAGTGATTAGGCATTCGGACAACATGGCCAGTCCAGCAGAGTTGATGGCAGAGGACCATTGCTTCATTGCTGGTGATCTTTGCTGCTTCAAGCATGCTGCTGACATTTGTCCGCCTGTCTTCCCAATCACCTTCTTAGCAGTTAGAGAGACAACCAAGTTAGTGAGATAACCAAGTCCTTGGGTGCATCTTAGCAGGGTGCATCTTACCCTGATGCTCATCTAGAATGGGCTACTCCAGATTGGCCTTGAAATAACGATTCTGCCAGTTCCTGAGCCTGTGTGGGAACTGCATGGCAGCTACATCAGCAGTCACCAAACCTGCATGGTGGCTGCATGTGTGAGCAGTGGCAATTTGCTCAACACTCAAAATCGGCCGCTGTCTAACTTACCTTAGCAGTGCCCATGGGTCACCAAAGTGGAGGCACCTGGACTGATGATATTGAGTGCATCAGAGAAATGGACAAGAGCAGGGCAGGGGAGAGGGGAGTGGTTGAAACAATGTTGTAGAATCAACTAGCACTAAGATGTACAAACAATTAACTAATTCGGCACAACAGTACAATTTAGAAAGTACACTGAGGTCAGACCTGTTACAATGCACTTTGCTGCCAGGGATGAAGAAAAAGGTGGCACTCTCCACTCCCACCCCCATTACATGCACAAAAAAATCTGTCTCTGGAGTAGTTATTGAAGGTGTCATCAATATTGGGAGTGGAGCAATACTCTTTATCAGTTCATCAGGAGGCAGCAGGCTTGCAAGATGGTGTCTTTTCTTCAGTATCTATCTGCTACCTCCCAGCAACTAATTTCCATTGGAGACAACAACTTCACTGAGTCCAGTAGTAGAGGTGGTTTTAATTAAATGCATGATAAAGACATACTGAGAGAAGGCAGCTATTGAGTATGCATAGCAAATACTAAGTCAGCCTCACTGGCTTGCCTCAAATTGCACTGAGAAAATCGAGCAGCTAGACTTACATCAAAGGCTGCCCTTTTGATATCCTATGAAAAGTTTCCCATTGGTCAATGGGAAGGACTGGGAGCTATGCTTTTTGGTTCAAGATTACTTCAAGTGCTCATCTCACTGGCTAAGATGACTGCAAGTGCCCATCTCAACACCAATGTTTACCTGAAAGAAGATGAGAATTGGGCAAGGAAGAAGCTTATCTTCTCCTTTTAGACTGCTCTCTTTATCTTGGATTTAATCATATAAGGCAATTAAAGCATCATTGTAGTTGGACTGTCACCATCCCACTGCTGGTTTGCCTCTCTTCCATGATTCCCCCATACCTAATTATTAATGGACAAAACCTGTCAATAACTCCCAATCCTGTAATGTTCCTATGACCTACCTTGAAACAATGGGCCCCTTCTACCTCTGTACTGGCATACTGGCAGTAAAGTGACATCAGGAGATGGGATTCTCCTCCTTTACCCAAGCTGCCTGCTTTATTTATTTTATACATATTTTGCCCTTACTTTGTTTATAATACTGAAAGTGCACAATTGCACCAAAATTAAAAATTATTTAAAAATAAGGAACCACAGTAGTACAGGAAGGTGTGGTTATGAGAGTGTGAGAAACTATGATCATAGGACAATGGAATGGTGAATTGGTGCAACTGCGCTACTGAAGAGAGGTGCAGTATCAAGGTACTCAACATGGTATGTATGAACAATCAATGTGAGTGGAAGGGGCTTGGCCGACTTACCGGCCGAGCTAATTGTGGGACAGGGTTGCCCTCATCGCCATTTTGGTGATGGAGAAGGGCTTCTTCTCCCCAGAAGCCCCTGGGGTGGGGGAAGGTTTACCGCCATCAAAGCCGGCCGGCCAATGACGGGGCTCGCCCCGCCCCCTCCTTGCAGCCGGCCGGCCTGCACTTCTGCCCAGGCAGCTTACTTAAGGCTGCCTGGGACTGCTCACGCCACATGCTGGGGCCAGTTTGGTTTTTCCTCTCACCCTCCCTACTTTTGCATTGCTTGTGGTTTCCTTTTTGTCTTTTACTTACTTCTTTGTTGCACTGTTCATGGTTATGCGTTATTATGTTCATTGTCACAACTCTGTGTTTGGTGTGTGGCATGTGGCATGGCCCCTGGATCAGGCTGGCTTATCACCCCCTTGGTTGTAAGGGGGGATAACGCCCAAGCCCCCTGGGATACCGAGTTTCCATGGACAGGCATTGGGCCACTCGCACCCCAGGCTTGCAAACGCCTTTGGACATTCGTGGGGGCTGTCCGACCCTGATCCAGGACCCATGCGTGGCTGCCAACCCTTTGTTCCTCTTTTCAATAAATTGAGTTGTGGCCATTTTCATCTAACCACTTGTGTCTGTTATTTCTTGACGCGAGGTGTGTCACCCTTGTACACGCAATGGCAGGTTAATGTCCTAACACCATGGTCTTACTTTATCTGCCAGGAATGCTAAGTCTTGTAATTTTGCAGGGCACTGGAATTTTCTGGCAGAAAATTGTAAATATACCTTCATAAATTACAATTACTAGGGTTGTATAGGGGATTGACATGAAGGTGTAATATGACGGTGTATTAACTTGGAGCTGTAGCTCTATAACTATGGAGTTGGAAAGTGGGGAAAGAAGAAAACCTCTTTGATCAACAGTGGTTACAGTGGTTGGGTGTCTCTGTTATTCTCTGCAGTGCTGGTTTACAAATCCATTCCAAAAAAACTGTTTCTCTGAACCAACTTGGCCTCATGATTTGTTCTTAAGGCGTATGTTTATGAACTAGCAATGTATAAAGAAAGGGAGGAGAGCAGGGCCTCGGCAGACACAGGCAGAAATCCGAGAATTGGGAGGGTGTGGTAGAGCAGATGAAAACATTATACAGAACTATAATGTTGTGCAGTCAGTTACTGTGTTGAAACAAACTGGAAAGTTGAGTTGAAATGCTACAGATAGTTACATGGAGGACTTACCCACAAGTGGCCATTTTAATGGGACTGGGGCTGATTTGGTAATCAATCAACAGGACAAATGAAATGTGTTAAAGAATGTTATAGCTGTGGAAAGAAATAAAGGCATCACCCAGTCATAACACACTCTGACATGCTGAGATGCAATGTAAATATGAAGGACGGGCTGGCAGCTTTCCGAGTTTCAGAAAAGAGCTTTCATTTTAATTGCGCAAATATTTGAAATATTTTCTTGTTCAAACCCACAATTTTTAAAAAAGTCAATGCTTGTAAATGGGACACATGGTTTCAGTCAAAGACATGTTAATTCCAGAAGAATATTAGAGATCTATATTAGAGGCTTGAGAGAAGAACCAGTGGTATATTCAGTCACGTATGTGATTTGGGCTATTTAAGTTTCATGAGGCTTCTTGGTCAAGCATTGCAAGTATTACAAGTATTGCTTGTAATGTAATATATCCTTCGGACAAATATGATTAAACCTTTTAACTTCTGCAATTTAAGTCTGCAGGTACATGTGATCCATTTTGAGTAGTGCATACAATTGTTTTTTGCAGCATCAAAACAGAACAATAAACCTTGGACAGAGTTCCATGTTTCAGATTCAAAAACTGGTTTGATTACCTGTTCATATCTTAGAGTGGCAGATTGTCTGAGACCGTCAGCCAGTTGAAGACATTCTGTTCCTTGAAGGAGAATAGCAAATCACACTCAAGTGAAGATGCATAGAAGCCAAGGTCAGATAGGTTATTTCTACATTTCTCAAACAGAAATCCCACAAAGGTCAAGCCCATCTTTGGCAATAAATTATAAATAAATATTATTGTATTCTTCAGGAAACTCCAAAATTGGTTGCCTGAAAGGGTTGAGTTACCCTGTTTGATGGTAGGGCTGGCCCTACGACATTTGAAAGTATGCTTTTATAAAGTCTTTGATTTCCTCAAAAAGAATTTGGATTCAAATGCAGTGGCTTTGTTACCCAGTTTGCTCTGGCTGTTTCAGCATGCCCAAACCTTGGAAATAATAATAATAATAATAATATTAAATGAAAAACATTGAGGAATAACAGCAGGAAAAACTCAGCCGATATCAGGACCTCAAAACTGAACTGCAAAGGCTCTGGCATAACCCAGTATAGGTGGTCCCAGTGGTAATTGGCGCATGGGTGCCATTCCAAAAGATCTCAGTCAGCATGTGGAAACAATAAACATTGACAAAATCACGATCTGTCAACTGCAAAAGGCCACCTTACTTGGATATGCGCACATCATGCAAAAATACAACACACAGTCCTAGACGCTTGGGAAGTGTTGAACTTATGATTCTGTGATATGAAATCCAGCATATATATCTCATTTGCTGTGACATACTGTATTTTGTGTCAGTGAAATTATAATAATAATAATTATAATAATAACCACCTACTCAGGGACTTCCGAATTCAGACTGACAGAGTTTTGGAGCACAATCCTCCTGACCTCACGACCATGTTAAAAAGCCAAGCATGGATTGTCGACGTTGCAATCCCAGGTGACAGGAGGATTGAAGAGAAACAACTGGAAAAGCTGACATGATACGAGGATTTAAAGATCAAACTGCAAAGACTCTGGCACAAGCCAGTAAAGGTGGTCCCAGTGGCGATTGGCACACTGGGTGCAGTACCTAAAGACCTTGGCCTGCACTTAAACACAATCGATGCTGACAAAATTACCATCTGTCAGCTGCAAAAGGCCATCCTACTGTGATCTGTATGCATTATCCACCGATACATCACACAGTCCTAGACACTTGGGAAGTTTCCCACATGTGATCCAATACAACAGCCCGCATAGTGACCTTGTTTGCTGTGTACTAATCTTATTGTGTTTCTAATCATCACCATCATCATCTTTATTTAAACCCCACTACCATCTACCCTAGGGACCCGGGGCAGCTTACAAAATAGCACACGATGGTGCCATACAATACATAAAATGCAATACATCAACATATAAAATCAATAGCACATTTGCATAAAACCATAAATATAAAATTAACAAAAACAACCTCTATTAAATAGAATTGGTAGAATCAGAAATGTTCTGATATTAGGCTTTAATTTCCAAAATCTTCCAGTCAGCATGGTCACTTACCATTCTGGAGGTCATAGTTTGAAAAAGTCACATTTCTAAGTTCTGCAAAAATCAGAGTGCCATAAGAAAAACCACATGGGATACCCAGATAATGAATTAGGGGTATATGTAGAGTGGATTCCTACCATATCAAGATGATATTTCGTTTACTGACTGTTCAATAGGTTGTAAGTGAAGAAAAAACAAAGATCTACTGGGCTCCGTGAAGCTTCAGAGACAGTACAGTAGCTTCTAGTCATAACAAGGCAATGTTACTAAATCCTCCCACTTTGGAAAAGACAAACCCAGTCAATCCAATGTTGAACTGCTTTTAAAATGTCCCAATTTCTCTCCTCATCTCGCCCCCCCTCATTTCTGTTACTGCAAAATGAATTCAAAGTTCAAAGACACGCAGGGCTCCTGCACACAGCCATATAACCCAGAATATCAAGGCAGAAAATCCCACAATATCTGCTTTGAACTGGGACATCTGAGTCCACATTGTCATATATTCCAGTTCAAAGCAGATAATGTGGGATTTTATTCAGCTGTGTGGAAGGGGCCTTTGTTAACTCAAGAAGCGGGAGAGGAAAAAAAGTGACAGACTCTTGCCCTGCACATTCACGTTGCTTGGCCACATGAATCCTGTTTTTCATTAGTGAAACGTAGGTGTAACACAAAATCTTAGACACAGATCTACAAATTCTGTTTTTAGTTGAAAACAGCCATCTTTCTCAGGCAGCAGCACCCTGAGGCTGCTTTTAACTAAAAATATCGATTCAGGGAGAGAGTGTTAAACCCAAAATACAAATCATAAAATAATATACAACGCAGATCTTTTAGCAGTTTTCTTTCAACCTACTCAGTG
Organism: Anolis apletophallus; assembly: GCA_030556195.1. Classification (NCBI taxonomy): domain Eukaryota; kingdom Metazoa; phylum Chordata; class Lepidosauria; order Squamata; family Anolidae; genus Anolis; species Anolis apletophallus. The sequence goes on from JARBWK010000009.1 coordinate 93,869,257, forward strand.
CTATGCTTATTGCATGAAAGAGAGGGCAGGGCTCATGTGTCTTTAATATGAATAGAAAAGATATAAATGATAAATTACAAATCTCACCAAGAAGAATGGGCAAGGAGCATAAAGGACTGTGGAAAGGCAAGGCAGAAGAGGTAGGCTGGAAATAAAAAGGGGTCAGATAGGGAGACTGCAAAGAAAATATTTCAGGGCTGAAAAGAAGAAGTGCTGTCAATGACAAAGAAGTAGAAATGGGGCAAGTATTCAGTGCGTTTGCACATGTGTGTCTGTCTGCTCACAGCCCAACTAAAATGACATGCAGCAGAATCAAAGCAGGCATAGCTTTCATTTTTTGTTCATATCCGCGCTACTGGTCTGGTTTCCCATTCCCATCTCCTTCTCCCGTTCTCACTCCTTCTCCCAGGGAAACAAAAAACCAGAGTTTAGGAAAGGGGGTGGTAAGAGGATGGGGCTTTGAGGCTCCTCCAGCACCACAAAAAACAGGTAGGATGAAAGAAGAATGCATCGGACAAGCAGTCCCTGTCCTCTTGTACACAGGAAGTCTGAGCTCCATTTCATTTCATTTTCCATCTTATTCTGAAGCAGGGCTTTGTTTTATGTTCACGCACATTCAGTACCGTGCACAGAAAAGCCATCAGTGTCTGACTTCTATTCCAGGCATGGGTGCTCTTTTGGTCAAGGCCAAGGAATGTGCATTATTTGACAGTTGCGTGTGCAAGCGTGATACACCTCGCGCCAAGAACAATAAGGCAGACACAATTGGTTGGATAAAAATGGCCACAACTCATTTATTGAAAACAGGAACAAAGAGTTGGCGGCCACGCATGGATCCTGGATCAGGGACGAACAGCTCCCCACAAATGTCCAAAGGCATATATAAGCCTGGGGTGTGAGCAGCCCAATGCCTGTCCACGGAAACTCAGCACACCAGGGGGCCTGGGCATTATCCCCCTAACAACCAAGGGACGATAAGCCAGCTTGATCCAGGGGCCATGCCACACATCACGCCAAACACAGAGTTGCGACAAAGCACACAACAAAACGTGAAAATCATGAACAGAGCAACAATGGAGTGCAGAGAAACAAAAGGACACCAACAAGCAATGCAATAAGTAGGGTGGGGGGAGGCCAAACCAAGCCTGCCTCCAAATGAGGCCAGGTTTTATCATCCTTGTGGGAGATTTCTCTCATGTCCCCACATGGGGAGTCAGATTTGATAGAAGGAGCTCATCCACATTCTCGTCGGATTCGAACTTCCTACCTGTCGGTCTTCAGTCCTACCAGCACAAGTGTTTAACTCAGTGGTTCTCAACCTATGGATCCCCAGATGTTTTGGCCTTCACGTCTCAGAAATCCTAACAGCTGGTAAACTGGCTGGGATTTCTGGGAGTTGTAGGCCAAAACACCTGGGGACCCACAGGCTGGGGACCTGGGGACCCACCACCTGGGGACCCACCACTGGTTTACCCCATTGCACCACCGGGGGCTCCAGGGGATACCTGAAACCACATATAAAAGCAAACCTTATTTTATCTATACTTGGGCCAAAGGAATACCACATAATTGTATTGGAGAACTTGCTACCTCATCACACAGGGGTTTTTTTTTGCTCCTTGCTTCTCTTCAGCCATGGATCCTGCTAAGTGTCATCATACGACGCAGGCCGTGGCCCCACCCCATTGATAGCTGAAGTGGCAGGGAATCATCGGAAGACATTTCCTTGCCAACTATGGTAAGTGAAATGAGTTTTGGGTAGCTCCAACTGAGCTACCTGCTTTTTTTTTTGCCTTTCCCCTATCTGATGGTGGAAAAGGCAACGCAGAAATGTGGTGACACGGCGAGTTGGTGGCACGCATTGCCACAGTTTCTCATGTCTGATGGGTGAAGGGACAGGGTGGCAAAGCACCTTGTCCCAACATCTCCATGTGATGGGGGAAGGAGGAAGGGTGTGAGGGTCACTATGAAGCACCATGTGTGCCTTCCATTTCACTGGTGATTGCCGTCAAAACTGAACAAAATTGGGAGGGGGGTAATCAATATGATGAAGTCCCTAGATCAGGGGTGGGCAATTACCGGCCCTCCAGGTGTTTTGGACTTTAACTCCCAGAAATCCTAGCCAGTTTACCAGCTGTTAGGATTTCTGGGAGTTGAAGTTCAAAACACCTGAGGGCCGGTAATTGCCCACCCCCTGCCCTAGATAGACTCATAAATATTTTTTGAAGTGTAGGTGAAACTGTGGCTATCGAGTATTGTCACGATGCAGGGTCTTGGCCCAGCCCCTTAATCACACACACAGAGACGATAATCAGCTAACTATTTATTGAATAATAAAAAACAGGTGAAAAGGGAAATTGTCCATAAAAAGTATTGAAGTATCAAAGTAGCAGTAAGGTAAGAGTCTTAGGTAAATCCAAAAGCAAAGGCTTGGCAAGGCTCCGCAAAACAAAGCGGATCAAAAACAGACTTGGTCCATGGCAAGGCAAACAAGACAAGGTTCATGAAAGTAAACCCAAGAAACTTCTTGGCATGGCACGAGCCCAATCCTGGCTCCGTGGATCTTCGCTCGCTTCACTCCCTTTAGAACAGAAGTGGCCGAGCTACTGAGGATCTTTTCCCACAGATCCTATACTTAATTCCCTTGGCGGGGCCCCCAACGCTCTAGGCTTCTGCGCCAATCTGTGCTACGGGATCTAGCGCTTCTCTGGCGCTCTAGGCTGCGGTGCCAGTCTCTCCTGCTAGACTCAATGCTCCGTCTCCTATCAAAGCTTCGTCCTTGCCTCCCAGCACCTGGGTCACTATCTTCATGAGAGCCGAACTTCCTATCAGCTTCCATGGGCTCATCCTCCACTGTTTCCCTGATCCTTTCCTGCGACCCGAAACCACCTGGTTTCTCATACTGATCGGAATCACTCTCAGGGTCTGCCTGACTTTCCCAGCTGTCATAACCGTCAGGCCATTCATCATCCCAGGCCAAGCTTTCTGTGGGAGAGGAAGGCCCAGCTAACTCATCAGCCCCTTCCTCCATATCCTCATCAGCTGCAGCTGACCCTAATGCAAGTGGGACCCCCGGTGCTGCCCCCTGCCCCCCAGTCACGAAAGGGAACTGGGTTGCTACAAGTATGTGGATAAGGGGCTTGGCTGACTTACCGGCCAAGCTGGTTGCGGGGCAGGGTTGCCCTCATGCCATCTTGGTGATGGAGAAGGGGCTTCTTCTCCCCAGAAGCCCCTAGGGTGGGGGTAGGTTTCCCGCCATCAAAGCCGGCTGGCCAATGATGGGGCTGGCCCAGCCCCCTCCTTGCAGCCGGCCGGCCTGCACTTCCGCCCAGGCAGCTTACTTAAGGCTGCCTGGGACTGCTCAGGCTACAAGCTGGGGCCAGTCCGGTTTTTAATATAATTGGCAGCAGTACTGGTGTTTTATTTAGACAGTCAGGCTTCATACACTGTATAAGTCCACTTGGGAACAATTAGAACATGCTATTTCCTCTTAGGCAGTTGGTCAAATGCTTTGCCGCTGGTGAATTATTTAAAATTCTATCTAGAGAAAATGATTTCATCTCTTTCCTGAATCTAGCCAGCTCTTTTGTCATGTTTGGAAGCTTCGGATGGTTTTGAAACAGCAGCTTCACATCAGAAAATCATTTTTGTGACTTCCGTAATAGATTCTGTAACTCTTATTAGGGCGTGGGCTGTCATGCTTCGGAGAAGATGGGTCTCCCGGGGCTTCTGTTTTTAGCTATAGAGAGTGTATTGGAACCTTGAAGACAATTTTTGGAAATTGCAGAGCTTTGCTTCTTGGACTACAATTCCTAGCATCTCCCAGGCCATCCTGGCTAATAGTTGAGGGATTCTGGGAGCTGGGGCCCCCAAAGTAACATTTCAAGCTCTGGTTGAGACCCATTTTGTACATAAAGCCCATGACTCCTGGTAACAGCCCTCAAAGAGAGTGAAAATGTGTATCAATTACTGATTTCATGAGTCCAGTGCTCGAGTTTTGATTTGCAAACTCATGAAGTGCAACCAGTGATTTCAGTTGTAATCTGGATGAGACGCTCTCCGATGTCTCTTTGCCACACCATGTGATAATTGCCCACTTCAGATCAAGGGCTCTCTTTGTCTCTTGCCTTGAACTAACGCGTTCATTTGAAGAGACCTCATGTGCACACCAGTAAAGCCTCTCTCCCTCCCTTGTGTCTCTTTCTGGATCAGGCTTTGCCATAAAACATAGCATTCCTGATGTAATCTTTTTTCCCATTTCCCTAAGCAATTCTTTTCCAAAAGGAAATTTCTCCTTCCCGTATCGTTTCAGTCCCAGGTCTCATCCAAATTCCCTTAGTTTTAAGAGCTCGGGGAAAAGTAAATGAAGAGTTCTAGGAATGTTTGTATATTGCTACCATTTGCACAGCAAGGAATTGTCATTACACCCAACTGCTTTCTACTATATTCACTTCAGCACTGAGATTATGGACTCACATCTCGAGTAGCCATTCTTGTACCTCAAAACATTTGCTTTGATTTTTTTCCCCATGCAAACAGAATAGACTCTAGAGAGCTAAATACTTCCTATTTCTTATCTACAGTATTTATTTATTATTTATTTATTTAAGATTTATATACCACCCTTCTCACCCTGAAGGGGACTCAGAGCAGCTTGCAAGTTATATGTACATACAATATATTGTATTATTAGCATAGCACAATATTAATCTATATATATAAAAATCGAGTGGTCGTGCAAAGGACTGTATGCACGGCCAAACTACGCCCCCCAGAAACATCAATCCAACGAGACACATTCCCACAGACCACGAGGTATTACCATCACACAAAAAAACCCACCTTCCTACCTTCCAACCCCCCAAAATCAGCCCCCAAAAACCGCCCATTGGCGCCCGTTGTGCGCTGGCCACGAGCGCAGAACAGAGGGGAGAGCCATCGCAAGAGGCGCACTCCAACCCCCCACCCCCACCCCAACGCAGGACAGAGGGAGAGCAAACACACTGCGCACTCTGACTCCCCCCCCCACCCCCCAACCCATCCCGTCCCCCTCTCTCCCTACACACCAGCAACTTCACGCCACACCGGCGGCGCCCCAACCCGCCTCCTCCGCCGCCTCACAGAGGGAGACCCGCAGCCGCTCTCCCGCCGCATTGGTCGCTGTCTCCCCTGCGGTCTCCTCTTCAGGGAGTGAGGGGAGGTGGGGCCCGCCTCAGCACTCTTCTTCCCCCACTGTCGCCTCCTACCCTTCCTCCTTCCCTTCCTCATGTTGGAGGTCCCGAGCCGCGTGTCTTGGCCCGGGAACGTTTGGGAGGCTGCGAGACGCAAGAGGAGGCGGGTAAGGCCATGGCACTACACCTCCCAGAAGGCTCCGCGCCGGGCGCTGGGAAGCAGAGGCGGAGCTTTCTGGGGGCAGAACCTTCTGGGAACAACAACATAGAGGAACGCTTGGGACCTTGAGAGACAAAGAGGAGGCGCAGAGCTTTGCATGGGACTACACTTCCCAGAAGGCTCTGCCCCAAAAAGCTCCGCCCCTGCTTCCCAGCTACCTGCCACGGAGCCTTCTGGGAGATTTATTTCCGTGGCCTTACCCACCTCCTCCTCCGTCTCCCAGCCTCCCAAACGTACATATATACACCCAACTGCTTATACATATATTCACATACAGCACATACATTATATACACACTCATACCTATTCATGTATACAAACATTTGCTTTGATACACATGCAAACACATATAACTAGAGAGCTATACACACACAGATTATCTACAGTATTTATTTATTATATATTTATTTAAACATTTACATATAAACACACAAAACACATAGTCACATCATTACCAACCCACACACCCAGACTTTCTCACATCTCAATATATTGTATTATTAACGCGTGCCGGGTACAGCTAGTATTATATATTCCTATATTGTACTATACCACTATAGTGCAATATTATTAGTAATATTACATGTAATATAAAATATATAATTATTATATTATTATACTGTAGTATTGTTAATATTATATTGTATTACAGTATTATATTTACATACAATATATTATAATTATTAGCATAACACAATATTAGTATTATATCATGCAATGTGTGAGGCTTGATGAATGCAAGGTTGGGCTTAAAATTGCTGGAAGAAACATTAACAACCTTAGATATGCAGATGATAACACGTTGATGGCCAAAAGAAAGGAGGAGCTGAGGAGCCTTCTATCAAGGTGAAAGAAGAAAGTGCAAAAGCTGGGTTGCAGCTAAACATAAAAAAACCAAGATTTCTGGCAACTGGACTGATTGATAACTGCCAAATAGAGGGAGAAAACGTGGAGGCAGTGACAGACTTTGTATTTCTAGATGCAATGATTACTGCAGACTCAGACTGCAGCCAGAAAATCAGAAGATGCTTACTTCTTGGGAGGAGAGCAATGTCTCGATAAAATAGTGAAGAGTAGAGATGTCACACTGGCAGCGAAGATCCGAATAGCCAAAGCAAAGTTATTCCCTGTAGTAACCTATGGATGTGAGAGCTGGGCCATAAGGAAGGCTGAGCGAAGGAAGATAGATGCTTTTGAACTGTGGTGTTGGAGGAAAGTTCTGAGAGTGCCTTGGATCACGGGAAGATCCAACCAGTCCATACTTCAGGAAATAAAGCCCGACTGCTCATTGGAGGGAAGGATAGTAGAGGCAAAGATGAAGTACTTTGGCCACATCATGAGAAGAAAGGAAAGCTTAGAGAAGACAATGATGCTGGGGAAAATGGAAGGAAAAAGGAAAAGGGGTCGACCAAGGGCAAGATGGATGGATGTTATCCTTGAAGTGACTGGCTTGACTCTGAAGGAGCTGGGGGAGGTGACGGCCGACAGGGAGCTCTGGCGTGGGATGGTCCATAATATACAATTATTATATCATATTAGAAGTATTATATTGTATTACATTCTAATATTAATAAAATTATAAATAAATATATTATAAAAATAAAAAAATAGTATTATATATTACTATATTGTTGCTGGAGGGAGGAGCTCCCAACAGATGACCCAGTAACACATGAGCCCCAGAGTAGAAACAGCCAGCATGGTGTATGGTGTGAGTGTTGAACTAGACTCTGGGATATCTGGATTGGAATACCTTTTGGATGATTTGGGTTACATTCTCTCAGCCTCAGAGGAATGCAATAGCAAACTCTCTCTGCAGGAATTTTGGCAAGAAAACATAAACCTAAGGTTGTCTCAAGTTGGAGTCAACTTGGAAGCACGCAGCAACAACCCAGAGTTGTATGCATGAACAAATGTGTGCCTGAGTTAATGTATATATACAATTTAAATTCAGCTTTATATCTGAGCAGCAGATGAGACCAAAAATCAGAGCAAAGGCAATTACATTACAAATTAGGAGCACTGAGGCTGACAGAAAAGTGATTAAAAAAACAATGGCAAGGAATTATTTTTATTTTTGTTTGTTTTTGCATATTATCATTCAGCTCTTGTCAGTTGGGTGAATTCTTGCCAGTTTTGCTCCAACGAAGATGGCAATCCTGCTGGAAGTGGTCTAGAGAAGTAAATCTTCACAGTTCTGCTTTATCTAGACACCCTACTTAACATCAATCTCTCCATTCTGCCTTTTCTTCTTTACACACAAAGCTTGGTGAAATTGTCCCTGGTTAAAGGATATAGATTGAGGGAAAAGAAAAAAATCCATTCTTTTCTTTTAATTTTTTACAGCATTTTTGACCCGCCCTTCTCAATGCTCCATTACCGTCCCGCCCGGAAGAGACATGGCACTCAGGTACTTTACCTGTATCAGCTTGCACTTATGCAAGGATTGATGTCTACTGGAGTAAGGTAAAGGTTTTCCCCTGACATTAAGTTCAGTCATGTCCCACTCTATGGAGCCGGTGTTGTCCATAGATATCTCCAAAGTCATGTGGCTGGCATGACTGCTTGGACTGTCATTACCGTCCCGCCAGAGTGGTACCCATTCATCTACTCATATTTGCATGTTTTCAAACTGCTAGGTTGGCAGAAGCTGAGGCTAACAGCAGAAGCTCACGCTGCTCTCCAAATTTGAACCTACGGCCTTTTGATCAGCAAGTTCAGCAGCTCAGCGATTTAACCCACTGTGCCACTGGGGGCTCCTGATCTACTGGAAACCCTCTTCCTTATGAGGGAAAAATGAATTCATCTCATAGGTGCTGAAATCCTGACACACAATGTTCTTGATGATTTGCTTGCAATGGGATTATTTGAGCTTTACGGCAGTTCAAAAATCCTTGCCATTTGCCCCTCAATTTTCAAGTAAATCCAGATTTTTTGATGTGTAGCTGGCCCTTCAGGTCATTGGACCCCACTCAATTCATCAACTATCGGCCTGTTTCCAATCTTCCCTTCTTGGGCAAAGTCCTGGAACGTGTGGTGGCCTCACAACTCCAGGTATTCTTGGAAGACACGGATTATCTGTATCCGGTGCAGTTTGGCTTTAGGCCAGGATATGGTACCGATACAGCCTTGGTCGGCTTAGTTGATGATCTGCACTGGGAGCTAGACAGGGGGAGTGTGTCCCTGTTAGTTCTGCTGGACCTCTCAGTGGCCTTCAATACCATCAACCATGGTATCCTTCTAGGACGCCTTGCGGGAATGGGCCTTGGAGGCACTGTTTTGCAGTGGCTCCGGTCCTTCCTAGAGGGTCGTTCCCAGAAGGTGTTACCGGGGGACAGCTGCTTGACCTCACAACCATTGTCTTGTGGGGTCTCGCAGGGCTCTATACTATCCCCCATATTGTTTAACATCTACATGAAGCCGCTGGGAGAGATCATCCAGAGTTTCAGGGTGTGGTGTTATCTGTACGCACATGATGTCCAACTCTGTCACTCATTCCCACCTGCTCCTAAGTAGGCTGTTCAGGTCCTGAACTGATGCTTGACCGCTGTGACGGTCTGGATGAGGGTGAACAAATTGAAATGGAATCCAGACAAAACAGAGGTGCTCCTGGTCAGTCGTAAGGCCGAACAGAAGAAAGGGTTACAGCCTATGTTGGACAGGGTTACACTCCCCCTGAAGATGGCAGGTTCGCAGCTTGGGTGTGATCCTGGATTCATCACTGAGCCCAGATCCCCAGGTTTTGGCGGTGACCAGGGGAGCATTTGCACAATTAAAACTAGTTCATCAGCTACTCCCGTACCTTGGGAAGTCTGACGCTCTGGTTACATCCTGTATATATTACTGAAACGTGCTCTACATGGGGTTGCCTTCGAAAACAGCTTGGAAGCTCCAAATGGTTGTGTGTGGCAGCCAGGTTGCTAATGGGAGCGGCGCTCAGGGAGCATACAACTCGGCTGTTGCGTCAGCTCTATTGGCTGCTAATTTGCTACCGGGCACAATTCAAAGTGCTGGCTTTAGCTTATTAAGCCCTAAACGATGGTTCTGGCCCAGTTTATGTTGCTGAATGCATCTCTTCCTATGAACCCACCAGGAACTTGAGATCGTCGGAAGAGGCCCTGCTCTCGATCTCGCCTGCTTCACAAACCTGTCTGGCGGGGACGAGAGACAGGGCCTTCTCTGTGGTGACCCCTCAGCTGTGGAACTCCCTGCCTAGAGATATTAGATTGGCCCCCTCCCTCCTAACCTTTCAAAAAAGAGTGAAAACCTGGCTCTTTGAGCAAGCATTCAGAACCGCAACATAATCTAGACAACTTGAATCGGAAAATGACCCAGGAACGACAAAGACGATGGGATGGATAAGGACTGGAATATGAAGACATAGTTTTTAAATTTTTTTACTGCCCTTTGTTTTTATGGATTTAAATGTACTATAACTGTTTCTTTGTTGCTTTTATCAATGTGTGTATTTTAAATATGGCATCGAATTGTTCCAACTTTGTACGCCGCCCTGAGTTGCCTTCGGGCTGATATGAGCGGGATAGAAATGATGTAAATAAATAATAAATAAAAGGCCCTTTAGGATAAGATCATGGGGTCTTCTAATACTAACAATTGATTTAGCCTATAACAATATGCTTGACATTGAGATTTCCTGTTTATTCAAGCAGAAATGAGTTCCAGGACAGTGTGACAGCATTTAATTTTTTTTCAAGAACATGAGCGCATTGGAGTTGGAAATTATTTCATCCTGTCATATTTAATACCATAAATACAAAGCACAGAAAAGCAGACAACAGAAACACAATATTTTATTATATATTTATCTGTCTTAAACAGATTTATTAAAAGCATAGATTAATTGGCACCCTTTCATTTTGTTCCTCCCAATTCGAATTCTGGCAGTTGTAATCCAAAAAAAGTACAAAAGCAAACTTTTGTATATGTACAGTATATGCCTAGAAGGATGCAGAGAGACAGACAATTTTAGATTCTGATTTTAATTATCTTAACCTCCTGCCTTCCAAACAGTCCCTCTTCCATATGATTTCCTGCCTGGTCTAGCAATCAGGGCTACTCAGCAGATGATGGAAGATAACATCTAGTAGTGTTTAGAAATATGACTGAAAAGACTGAACCTAGACCACCTCTTCCTAAACAACTTAGCAACACACTTTTTTGTTTATCAGTCAAGGTTACATGGACACATCCTTGAACTCTTGAAAGGTTAATAGTGGAAGGAGGTCTTTTGTAACATCTCAAATATTTTCCAAAGGGAGACTTTTCAGAACTAAATTTAAAAAGGCAAGGATGGGATTGACTTGCTCTTTTTGTCTCAGGTCCATTGTCCCTTTTCAGCCTTCCACGTTGGTTTTCAGTGTGATACAAAAACAGTGGAAGCACAACTGGAAAAAGATTTGTCTTGGAGGCTGTAACCTTTCTTCCAGGAGTCATGCACAATGCAGTTGCACAGCCTAAGGTGTTCTCCTAGTAGTATTTGTGCACACAACTACATGAGCAAAGCCCCTGGTGGCACAATGGGCTAAACCTTTGTGCTGGCAGGACTACTGACTGACAGGTCAGGAGTTTGAATCTGGAGAGAGCACAGATGAGCTCCCTTTGTCAGCTCCAGCTCCCCATGCAGGGACATGAGAAAAGCCTCCCACAAAGATGGTAAAACATCAAACATTCAGGGATTCCCGGGGTATGTCCTCTCACACCAGAAGCAACTTGCAGTTTCTCAAGTCGCTCCTGACACAAAAAAATGGGAAAGGACCAAGAAGATAAGCTAAAAGTGATACTACTCAAAGACGTGGGTTACGGATGCTTATCTGTTGATCTGCAGTGAGTTTTCAGGAAACTATCAACATTATAGTAATGTGGCAAAAATAGGGTACTAATCCCTGGCATATAGAAGGAAAAATGGTATATCAGAAAGACTAAGCTATAGTGTAATATTCCATATAATCAGAGCTGATTGTGTTGAAGGATCCTTGCTTGAGCACCATGTGTGAACTCATGAAATAGAATGTGAATAAATATATACTAAAATGACACACATACAAAGGCTGTACAAAAAAACCTAAATGGAAGATCAGAAAGGTGCAAAGCCAGCCCAAGCTATTTTGCTTAAGAATATGCAATAAGCACTTCTTCATATCATTGGCTATAAAAACATCATGCAAACAACATTACATCATTCGCTGTCCTTCCCTGATAGACAAGATCATCTCACCCTGCCGTATCAGGGCCGTAGCCAGGATTTTGATGTGTGTGTGTGTGTGTGTGTGTGGGAGGGGGGGGGGCTGAGTCTGAGTGAGAGAGGATCTACTCTAGCAAACCTTTTGTATCATTATCCCAATACCCCCATGCATATGGCATATATTTGGCATAGTGATCAGATCATGATATGAATATACATAACAGTTCAAATAATGTATCAGTAAGGCCTTCTTGCGGACCACCCTGAGAATTTCGAGGGGGGCTGAGCCTCTCCAGCCCCCTCCCCCCCTTCCCCCTTGGCTACATGCCTGTGCCTTATGATGGGGTTTGCTAAATTTTCAAAAGAATATCAGTTTGCTTGAGAGGGCATCTTTGCACATGTGAAATGGAATGCCAAAAAGCCTCATCCCTTGCTTTAACATAGATTGTGATCTCTCTTTCTCATGACATGAAGGACACTGCACGGACGGGCCAGGACTCTCAACGCAGACTTCCACATGGGAGTTTGCAGTCTCTGCTCCCCACCGGCGCCCTGGTACCGGCGATCCTGCTGGGACCTCCCTGCCTATCCTCTTTCGATGGCAGGGTGGTGCCTTAGTGGACCTCGCCGCTGACACTACCCTATTCCCTCCTCCCCTCCCCACCCTTTTGTTCTTTCCTCTGTGTACTATGTGTTATGTTGCCTTGATGTTGCCGTTGGGCACTCAAACTGCTGTAAACCGCTCCGAGCCTTCGGGGAGTGGTGGTATACAAGTTTGAAGTAATAAATAAATAAATAAATGTGTGTAGAATAACAGAAAAATGTTGCAGTCCTTCTGGAATCTGTTACCTAAAATGGCAGATTCACACTGGCACATGCTGAGCCATCTCACAATTTGTAGCCTAATATTCTGTTGGTTTTCTTTCAGTTCCTCCAGTGCTCTTTTCCTTGCAATCCTGGCTGTACCACTCATTGAAGGATTTCTTTCCATTGGCAAGCACCAAGCTCAAACTGTGCCAGCGATGAGTCTTGTAAGTTCAAATCAAGCATGGAAATCCTGGGGATTTATTGTACCAGCTCTTATCTGTGGGAGGACTTTTGACTGTTTGTTCTGTCAGTGTGATTATTACCTAGGCAGGGAGATCCAGAGAGGGTTACTGTTGCTGAAATACATTCTTCTGTTGTGCAAGCAGCCCAGGTATTTGCCTGCGCCACGCCCTCCCTTCTCTCTTCACCAGTCCCAGCAGAACACACCCTGGTGACCCCTGGAGCAAGTGCGGAATACCAGAGTGGATTAACAGCTACAGTGGCAAACGATGCATTTAATCCCCCAAGGAACACACAGGCTTTTCTTTACTATTTGCGATCTGAAAGTCTGAGAGAAAACAAATTTTGAAATGCCTCTTGCCTCCTTTGCTCATTGGCTTTTTTCAAAAGTTGTTAAAAACAGGAGTGGAGGAGGGACTTAGCATAAGTAGGGCTGGGCAGCATAAGAACAGAAATGTTTAAAAGACCAAAAGTTGCACGTTTCCCAAGCACTATTCATTGTGGTTCTTCTACAGCACCACAGGAATCAATATCTCTGCCATGTGGGCTGGGTCTGCAGGCCAGTAGAAATGCTTCTGGCACATGAGACTGACAAGGTTGGAAAAGGGAAAAAGGACAGAGAGAAAAACGACAGCTCCATTTCTAACAGGTTTGGATCTAACCTTGCTGTCAATTTTTCATAATTCATATTATAAAATGATAATACAGTAGAGTCTTGCTTATCCAACCTTTGCTTATCCAACATTCTGTATTATCCAACACAGTCTTCCTCCTGCCAGGATCCACAGCTGGTTCAATATATTGCAATGTTTTGGTGCTAAATTCATAGATAAAGTGTTCCTTCATTTATCGTGGGTTTTATGTTCCAGTTCCACCCGCGATAAGTGAAAATCCATGAAGTAGATATGCTCCTCTTCCTCCCTAACTTCCTCCCTCCCTCCTCCCCTTGCACACCACACTTCCCACTGGCTCCTCTTCATGTGCCTGGTTCCCCCTCCCCTCCTCCTCTTCCCCCACCTCCTTCCCCACTCACACACGCTGTTAGGGAATGAAGGAAGGAAGAAAAGGAAGCAAGCCCCCCCTCCTCCTTTCCCACTTGTGCATGCTATCAGAAAAAGGAAGGAAAGGAAAGGAAAGGAAAGAAAGCAAGCCTTCCTCTTCCTCCTCCCCCGCTCACGTGTGCGCTATCATGGAAGAAAGGAAGGAAAGGAAGCAAGCCTTCCTTCTCCTCTTCCTCTCCTTTTCCCCATGAAACAGAAAGTCTCTGAAAAGCAACCTGCGAAGTAGCGAGGGAGCACTGTACAGTAATTACTACATAATGCTTTTTCTGTCATTTTGCTGTAAACCATGATGTTTTGGTGCTGAATTTGTGAAATCATAACATAAGTTGATGTTTAATAAGCTTTTCCTTATTCCCTCCTTATCCAACATTTTTGTTTATCCAACATTCTACCTGCTCATTTATGTTAAGCAAGACTCTGCTGTACTATGGATCCACTTTAGCTGCATCCTGCAACTGGAATTTGCAGTTTACTGAGAGACATTTAGAATTCTCAGACCAATCCCAGAAATCGATGTCCTCACTGCAAAAGAACATGGGGATCCAGGGTAGGTCTTTTTAGTCACTTATGGACCCACCTCCAAAACTCTACACTTGGAAAGCAATCACGTCAGCTGCGAGGGATAGCCCTTCTGGTTGTGAGGCACATGGAGAAGGACACAATGGCAAGAAATACAATGTCCAGCCTTTTGTCCTCACGTTGAATCCACAAACATTCAAGCAAATATCAGAAGAACATCATTCTTATTGCACATTAGACTTGGATTAAAGTTTTCTTTTTCTTTTACCCAAACAAAATGAGACACCATTCATGCAACTGGCATCCGCATCAAGCACTTTAAGAAGCACATGGTAGGCTTTAAGACTTGATCCAGAGCAAGATTCTGATATAGCAATGACTGCACTTATTTCTAGCATCAGATGGAAAGCATGCCAGTGCATTTTCAGTAGTTATTGATAGATCCCATAGCAATTGGGTGGTTAACCCAAGTTTGAATGGAATGAAGCTATCCAAGGTGTTGAACTTTCTTTAACGTTTGAAATCCATAGCAAAGCCAAGGGCAGATTCACTACTTGAACAGATTGAGAAACTGCCATTTACACGTTCTCTTCTTTCCAGTAACAGGTGCTTGGTCCCAGTCTAGGTGGAGACCATTGCAGGAGCAAAAAGCCATTTATTTTTCAAGGAAAAAAATGTTGTAAGTTGTATGCAACATTGTTCCACAAGGTATCATTTTCCTGAGCTTACTCATTTTTACAAAAATGTCATTGCACATGAAAAATGAGTTGCAACCCTGGAATGCAGGCTAATGTTACAGTGGAAAAAATGTTTCTCACTTTGTTTCATGAGAAAATAAAACATGAGTAAGTAACCATAGATGGTTCCTTCCTTCCTTGTCTTCACTATGTTGCCTTTTCTCCAATGAACTCAAGGTGGCATATATGGCTCTCAAAGTACCCTGAAATCATCTGATTTAGGAGGTTAAGCAGAGTGAGACCTGGTTGATACTACACCAAGGGATACCAGGTGCTATGGGCTATATTTCAGATGAAAACATTAACAAATCACCTCTACATATGCCTTAGCAAAGAAAAGGAATATGTCATAAGGCGATGGGCGGCATGTAAGTACAGTCACTACCAAGTTCTCACAACAACTCTAGAAGATCTAGCTGGGAGAAAGTGACTAGTAGGGTTGTGCACAGATTTGGTTTGGTCAGTTCCCTTTTGCCAATCTGGCTTGTTCAGTTTGTTCGACTGGCCATAATGGCAAAGGCTCAGCTTACATGTTTTTTTTGGGGGGGGGGGGCTGAAATGGGCAATGTGGTAGTTGGTCATGGCTTCTCCTCTCCGATTTGGCATCACACGGTGTTTGCTCGCACGGGGTTTCCCTGTAAGGCCTGCCTGTTGGCCAATCAGACTAGAAGGATACCCTGACATATCTTATGCAAGCTATGTCTATTTAATGGGGTGAACATAAGAACATAAGAACATAAGAAGAGCCATGCTGAATCGGGCCTCAGCCCATCTAGTCCAGCATTCTGTGTCACACAGTGGCCCACCAGTTGTACACAGGGATCTCTAGCAGAAAGGAGGGCAAAACCCTCACCTGCTCCCGACCCCCCACAACCAGTACCCGGGGAAATCCTGCCTGCCTCCATCAACACAGAGGTGGCACTTGGGTGAGCACCTCCATTGCTCTCTGTTGTGTCCTGGTTCTAGAGAGGTGCTTCAGTCTGATTGCCTTGCCACTGGCTCTCATGTTTATTTTTTTGCTTGGCTTGGCCTCTCTCTAGCATGGAATATTTTTGATTTTCCTTTATTTTCTTGACCCCCCCCCCCCCTAATTTACTGGGACTGGGAGTTGGGAAAGTGTGAGACGGGTCGGTGAGGTGCACGTTCATTTGGGGACTTAGAAGAAAAAAAGAGCATCTCTTTTGCTCTTTGTGGGCTTTTCTTTTAAAATATTTGGGTGGCTCTGAGAGCGCTTGAGTCACCCTTTAACTTCTTTTTCTCCTCGCCTCCTCTCATTCAGAGAATTCTTTTAAAAGATTAACAATTATTATTAATAATCCCAGCAAGCAAACAGGAAAGCCTCATTATCTTAAAACTACTACCTAGTTACCTACCTACTTATAATTTCATTCCCTTGCAAATAAATTGTCTCCGTTTATATTTCTCTCTGTGCTCTAAAAAGAAAAGCACTTCCTAAAAATCAGGAGATGACCAAACATTATGAAACTTGGTGGGCTAACAGTGGTAGATGTGTCCTCCAAGTGTGGTAATTTTAATCACAATAGTCCTAAAAATGATGGGAAGGGGAGCCCCCCTCCTACTGCAACCAATGAACTGGATCTAGCCGCATTTTTTCGCTGTGGACCAAAATGGCTATTTGGCTACCAGAAATTAATCAAGGTTTAGCCAAAATGCACAAGCCTAGTGACTAGGCAAATGATTAAAACAGATTACACAACAATAATGAAAAGGCAAATAAAAGTGCAGTTAAACCATTCCTTGCCTATAATATTTTTTAAGAAAGAAAAAGGAGGTGGAAATTGAAATGTATTTGCCTAATAACAGAAGGATGTCACCAAAATCATTGTCAGCGAATCTCTGAAGGGGGAAATATTCTATAAATAAGAGACCAAGAAAGTCTGCTCCTGACACTCTCCAAAAAAAAAAAGGGTGGAGAATGGAAGAAGAAGAAAAGCCCCCATGAAGCCTTTTTGAAGGATGACATGCAGACCCAGTCATCATCCAGTACAATTTGGCAAGTATTGAGGAACTAAATGGTAAATTTAACAAAACATCAATGTTAGTATTCAAGATTTTGACTTTAGATACCTAAACATTTGAAATGACAAGAAAATAACTTCTGCACAAAGGAGGATGCTGTAGACCTTCACGTCCTCAAGGCACCACCCAGATGGGTAATAGCAAAAACAGGCATGTGATGGAGTAGGAGAAATGAAAGAGGATGAAGGCCCTAGTGGCAGAATGAATAGCTGCTAGAACTGATGGCTGTCAGCAAGAGGCAGTGCATTGGAAGTAGGCTTCACTTTCCCACTCTGCTTGCAAAGCTATTTGACATCTCTTGTCTTTCATTCTGCATACAAGTAAGCAAATGTGGCAGGTAAAAAGAATTGCAAGAATACTGGGTAGAATTTCAGCTGGCCTGCAATCTCTGGCTGCTTTATTTGATCCGATTTATTCCAAAGGATGCATCTGACTTACATTTGCCAACTCCTGTCCAAGATAATGTTGCATATGGCGAAAAAGCTGCAGTAGTCTTTGCAATACCTTGTCACAAGTGAATGGCAAGATATGAATCACTAAAACAGGAATGGGTTGTGTGCAACCACCCACATGTTGTTGGACTGCAACCTCCAGCAGACCTTGTATAGTCAAGATGAGGAGTGCTAGGAGTTCAAGTTCCGTGGCATTTGAAGTGCCATAATTTGCCCCATTCTGCTCTGGCAATGTCTGTCTCTCCTTCAAGCTGTCTTGGAGATATTGTCTTTGAACTACAACTGCTAGAATCCCTTAGCTAGTATGCATGGTGAAGGATTATGGGAGTTATAGTCAAAGTAATAATTTCCCCCAGTATCACAATTAGCCACTGTATATTGGAAGATATGTATTGCCCGGTTAGTTCTCTGCACATTTCAGGAAGGCAATTAGGAAAGCATAGGTTTCAACAAGTGTGTGTGTGTGTGTGGGGGGGTACCTTTTGGCATCCATGCTTTGCTCATGAAGCACAGACTAAGAGACTAAGAGTTTTTTTGTCAGACTTACTCAGAGAAAATGCCAATTTTAGTAATAGTGGGAACCACTGTGTAGGAAGAGAAAACAAAGAAACATAATCCTTTCAAGCTAAAAGGGAAAAAACTTAGAAATCTTATCAAAAAACTGAAAACATACAAGCTGGACTTTTCATCAGGAAGCATAAGGCCACTACATCAGGTAGCAGTTGCAGAGGGGGAAATATCAACAGAAGCACCTGGTCTGTTCTCTACAGGAAAACAGAGGTAAGTGCGCGCACACATGCATGTGCAGTATGATGTT
Organism: Anolis apletophallus; assembly: GCA_030556195.1. Lineage (NCBI taxonomy): Eukaryota > Metazoa > Chordata > Lepidosauria > Squamata > Anolidae > Anolis > Anolis apletophallus. Next base: position 93,887,523 of record JARBWK010000009.1, read on the forward strand.
TCACATCTGCGGGTCAATTAATATGTTCTAGGTTAGTTCATTCAAGACCTTTCCAAAGTGTTAAGACCTCTCTCTTCAAAGTAGGACAATTTCTTTAGATACTTCAGACTAAAACAGAGAAAAATCACTTTCCCACTACCATAAAAGGAGCAAACTGTCATTGAGTGTCCATGCCATGTATGCTTTCATGCATCTTCCACATTACTGCTTATAAAAGTTGCTTTATTGGACTATAATTTGTAGAATCTCCCAGCCAGCAAGGATACTGGACTTTGAGAGTTATATTCAAAGCACTAATTTTCTCTTATTCTGAATTTGGATGCCATATGGTACTGAGTATACCTACTGTTCTTAGAGACACCCACATCGTGGTTGATCATATAGTCATAGAATTGGAATGGATCTTCTGGACTATCTAGATCCAGAAGCTAGATGTGGCCCCTTGGGCTATTTTCTCAAGCCCTCCTCTCTCTCACTGTCCTATCCTTCCTTCTACCTTTCCTTCCTCCTTCCCTCCCGCTTTCTCCTTCCCTTTTACCCTTTCATCCTCCCTTCTTCTCTTTCTTTTCTACTTCCCTCTGTCACCTACCTCTTTCTCCTTTCATCCTTCCTTCCTCCCCTTCAATCCTTCCTTCCCTTTTTCCTTCTTTCTTTTTTCTCCCTCCATCCCTTCCCTCCCTCCCTCCATTCCCTTCTACCCTTTCGTCCTTCCTTCCTTCTTTTTCCTTCCACCCCTTTCACCCTTCCTTCTTTCTCTCTTTCCTTCCTCCTTACGTCTCTCCCATCCTTCTTTCTCCTTCCATCCTTTCCTTTCACCATTTTGACCTTCCTTCCCTCCTTCCTTCCTCTCCCTCTTTCTCCTTCCATCCATTTCTTCCTCCCTTCTCTTTTCCTTCCTTCCTCCTTACCTTCCTTTCTTCCCTTTTGTCTTTCCTTCCTTCCATCACCGGGAAACCAGTCCTCCTAACAGGGAGTGCTAGCATGCGGCCCCCAAGTAGAAAGTTTGCCCCTGCCTGATGTAGTCCAAACTATTTCGCAATGCAGGATCTCCAGCTGATGCATCCCCAACAGGTAGCTGTCCAACTTCTTTTTGAAGTTGTCCAGAGAAGGAGAGTTCATTACCACAAAGTAGTGGGTTCTATTGTCAAAATAGTCTGTCAAGAAGCTCCTTCTAATGTTTATTCAAAACCTACTCTTCTATAATTTTAAACCATTAGACCTGGTCTGACCCTCTGGAGCAGCAGCAAATAGACCTACCCCTTCATCTTTGCAAATTGCTCTTGAGGTTTTTAAAGAGTATAGTCATGTCACTCCTGAGTCTTGTCTTCACTAACATGTCCAGTTGCTTCAGCCTTTCCTCATATGTTTTGCTCTCCATACCTCTTACCCTTTTTGCTCTCCATACCTCTTTTTTGAATCTGCTCTAACTTTTCACTATGCCTCATAAAAAGAGGCATACAAAGCTGAATGCAACACTCCAGATGAGGCCTGACAAGGGCAGATGTCCCACATCACATTTAAAGCAAACACTGGCTCTCTGAAATTGAGTATCCACCCTTCTTGAAAACTACACCCACTGGCTATAGCTTGTCTTGCTAACTTGGATGTTGTAGCAATGCAAAACAATCCTTTACATTCTTGTCCTTAAGTTGCAATTTGTTTGAGCCTTGTGAAGCAGGAAAAATACTTCTTAACTGATGACTTCCCTTGGGGGGAAAAAAAGCAAAGATGCCACCTTTGCCTTTGGTGGAGTGTTGCTTCCTGTATTCAGAGCACAGAAAGTCACTTTTAAGAGGAATGACTATAATTGCATATGCTGAAGCCATCTATAACTGAGCAGTAGTAGAGATCATGTTTGGTGTCCAACTTTTCAGGTTTATCTGTAGGCCAAACGATGCACCTCCAACATCCGAAGCATACCCTAGAGATCATGAATGGCTTCTTAAAGCTCATTGCACATATAATTATCCAAAGGAATGTGCCCAAGAGACACAACAATATTAAAATGGGAAAAAGAGAAGAGAAGGAGGAAAATTCTAGCATGTGTTTTGCATGGAGATTTTAAGAAATGAAGTGTGTGCGTGTGTGCTTTCAAGTCACCTACTGACTTAATGGCAACACCACGAGCTTCATAGGGTTTTATTAGGCAAGAATCCTCAGAAATGGTTTTGTCAGTTCCTTCTGCTGAAACAGGCCCAGATTACCCATAAGGCCACCCTAGACCATGGCCAAGGGGCGCAAGCCAAGGGGGGCGCAGTTCACAAACAAAAAAAAATATGTTGAAACAAAACTGCAACGCGTGGCATGGAGATAACTCTCTCTCTCTCTCGGGGGAGGGCGGGGGAGAGCACTGCGAGGAGGCAGGGGAGGAGGGAATGGTGCCCCCCCTCACCATCACCCTGCCCCCCTGTCAAGGAAGGAGGGCGTGAGGAGGAGGCGGCAGAGGGAAGCTCCCAGGGCCACTGCCGGGCATGTGCAGCACCCAGGAACATGGCAGAGGAGGCAGAGGCGCTCCTTCCTTGACAAGGGGTGCCGCGCATGCCCGGCAGCGGCCCTGGGGGCTTCCCTTCCTTCCTCCTCCTCCTCGCGCCCTCCTTCCTTGACTCAAGGAAGGAGAGTGCGAGGAGGAGGAGGAGGAGGAGGCGGAGGGAAGCCCCACCCCCGGGGCCGCTGCCGGCCATGCGCGGCACCCAGGAACATGGCGGAGGAGGCAGAGAGGCGCTTGAATCCCGGCGCAGTTGCCGCCCCACAGCAGCCTTCACGCCGAAAGGTCACGTGAGTGTGGGAAGAAGGGCTCGGCACCTGCGGGGAAAATGAAGGAGAAGCAGGGTTGGAATTAGGCCAGGATTCTCCTTGCTCCTTTTTCCTTTTTGGGGGCAAAGCGCAGGCATTGGAAAGAAGGAATGTGTGTATGTGTGTGTGGGGGAGGTGCGGTAGAGGTTGGTTTGGGGGCGCAATTCCAAAGTGTGGCCTAGGGCGCCAAAAGGGGTTAATTCGGGCCTGCGCTGAAATGTAACCTACAGCACCTAGTATCCATTTGCGATCTCCCATCCAAGTACAAGCCAGGGCTGACCTCGCTTAGCTTCCAAGATCAGACAGGATCTGGTGTCTTTAAGGAAATGAATTGGTAACTATAAAAACCTATGCTAAAATAAATGAGTTAGTATCAAAGGCGCTGCTAGTTTTTCCTCTCTCTTGTTTTTCCTTTTCATGCTGAAACAAACATGTCTATGTCTTTGAAAACAACATGAAAAGAATCAATAATGAATTGAAGGAACACTGAGTACAGTGGAAATTTTGCTGTAGAAGATCCACTCCTGAGATTGGAGAAGTTACGTTTTCCTACTATAACTTTCAGAATCTTCCCAGCTAGCATGTCTACTTCTTTAAAAATGTAACTTTTTTCAAGCTGTGCCCTGCTTGCTGCTTGTGCAGCATTTGGATTCAATTCTTCTTTTTCAGTTCTCTGACTGGCAATACTTAGCATGCAACGCCTCCTTCACAAAGCATTATCTTTGAACACACCCAGTGTTCAAAAGTCATATTTGCATGGTTGTTCTAAGGTCTGGGTTTCAAAGTGAAGAATGTCAGAAAAAATCCTCCAATTTCAAATGACCTCCAGATGTGAACATTTTCTGCTCCTGATCTAGACTTATGGGTAAAGAGCCAAGAACGCCTTGCCTGCTTTTCCATAGTGAAAGGGAAGGGAAAGAGTCTCTACTACAATAGGATGGGGATGGGCAGAGAGGAAGAGACACAGAAAACCAGCAACAAGCAGCCAAGGGAAAAACCGAACCACTGTTTGAAGCCATTCAGGGTGTGAGCTGTGTTTAAAATAATATTCCCCCTGTGTACATGATAGTGTTTTAAATAACACATCAGAATTTCAGCCTCGAGCAATTTAGCCTGGGATGGGTCCTATCAAGTAGTGAATTAAAAGAAAGGGATTTCACTTGCAGGAAGTTCAGCCTCCTCTTAATCAGGGCTTTTGATTCCGTCTTACATCCTGATATTCCTCCTGAGATGCCTAATGGAGAGACACAAAGGTTCATCACTGAATGCAGCTGAAATGAAGTTTGGCAGCAACAGCTGTGTTCTGCATGTACTTGCTTTTTAAATATAGTTCCATGCATAACTTATAGCAAGCAGATCTCTAGGACTGACAGTCATCTCAAGATGGGAGCACCATTGAAAAAATGATTATGACAACAGATTGGTATTCCGCCTTTTACTTAGGGGCCATGAAAATCCATTCCCCACCCATTTTTGAAAACACAGAATCATAGAATTGGAAGAGACCTCGTGGGCCATCCAGTCCAACCTCCCGCCAAGACGCAGGAAAATTGTATGCTCTATTCATTTTTAAAAGTTTTCTCCTCCACTCAAAAAGAATAAAACATGTTTAGGGACTTATATAAAGATGCCTCACACTGATTCTCAGGATTGTGCCAAGATATTTTTGCTGCCTGCAATCCATAAATGGTGAGCATACTATTTGTGGGTCCTACTGGATACAACAGGCTACAATATGGAGCATGGATGGGAATCATGTTGCCCTACAGGAGGTATTATAGGCTGCATCTCCCACTGTTTCTTAGCCTTGGCTATGTTCACTCGACTTGATGGTAGTTGCAGCCCAACACCATTTAGAGAGCTGAATGAGTCTCAGCTCTGGTGTAAGTGGTGGTTGTGAAGGACCCCTAAAACTTCTTTTGCTGTGTAGGTATATATTTCATGAGTGAACCCCAGATCTTCCAAAAGAACCACTACCCATGTTGATTGGGAGATTCCAGGAATTCTAATCTCTCTGAAATACTTTTTTGGTACAATTTCCATCTAAGCCATAACTTATCTCAGTCAATAGGTCCCCCCTTCTTCTGAGTCGTAATTTCATGGGAGAGGATACTGGGAGGAAGAAAGGGCAGTGAAGTCCGCTTCTACCATCCCAGTTGCAGGTACCTATATCTAAATCAAAACTGAGACAACATATATTGTTGAACTGCAATTCCTAATGTTCCTCACCATCTGTGATTCTGGCTAGGGCTGCTTGTACTTGCAGCTTGTATGTGCAACATCTGGATTCCCACCTCATTCTAGATCAGTAGTTCTCAACTTGTGGGTTCCCAGATGTTTTGGCCTTCAACTCCCAGAAATCCCAACAGCTGGAACCCACAGGTTGAGAACCACTGTCTAGATCAAAACCTACATAACCTTGTATGTAGGAATTTTATCCTCAGATGTATCAAATATGGTTCAACTTGATTCTCAATATATGAGAGTAGTATTGGGCTATGTGCATGCTATACAATCTTCTATTCCTGTCTTCTATTCCTGAACAAATGCTGTGGCTGGCGTTATTTCACTTGACACTATTTTAACAAGAATCTGCTGAAGGTTGTTGTGGTATCTCTGTGGCTACATTTGGATACAAACCTATAGGCACAGATTTCTGTAACTTAAATAGTTTCCATTTCTAAATGTTGCAGAGTTCTCATACGAGAACTGGTGTTGGGAAAGGTGACTTGCAAGTCTATGCTTAGAAGAGCTGCGAAGAGATTCTCAATATTTTCAAGAGAAGGAATCGTTAGAAATTTCATTTTCCTCATAGCATAGCTGTGAATGATCAAGGCAAGGGAATGGGCGAGAGGAGTTGTATTACCTGAAAAGTCAGGACTCCTCCTCACAGGTGAGAGGAAAAGCATCTCAGGTATGTAGCTACCTTAGGTGTTCCCAGTCTAGGCATCTCTCTCCCACACCCTGCTCTTCTCTCTTAGTCCTCCCTGGCTCCACAAGGCTTCAGTCAACAAAAAAAAGTTAGTCATCCAGCTGATGGACTACCTGTTATATTTAAAGCTGGAAGCCACAAAGAAAGGCAAACAGATTGAGCAACAAACGGACACCACCCACCACAGGCAAATCACACCCCACCTCCTTGTTTCTAGGATTTCCTTCACCCCTTGAGGGTTTTGAAGTGTCACAAATCAGCACTGGCAATAGAAACCACAACTGACAGTCCCCTTTCTGTGCCTTTTTAAAAGTAACAGCTGCACTATCAGCAACATTATCTCAGGCCAACATCAATTACCCCCTTCTGATCGCCCTTTCGTTGCTTTATCCACCAACCTTCTGCTGATAGTATGCTATCCCTCCTCCTTCTTGGTCTCCTGCCCCCTCTTCTCTCTCTTTCACCACCACTGTGTTGTTTTCCTTGTCTTGCTTTTTCTTTTCTTCTGAGCAAAGTTAAAGATAGGAATTCTGCAACTCCTGCCTCAAATTCAGTAGTTCAAATAAATCTAGGACATTGTTTCCCTTCATATGTATTTAAATAGCCTCCAGTATCTTATTCATGTTTGTTTGTCTTCTACCTGAGACAACAAGATCACTTTATCTACGTCAGTGAAGGGTGGTTGCTGTGATGTCACTCATGAAATTTGCTCTGGGTTTTCAATCTAAACCTTAAAGAAGCTATCCAAGATGTTGATCCCTCTCCCCCTAGCAGGCCCAGAGCTTAAAATGCTTCCTGTAATGTTCAGACTGAAACCCAAAGCGGATTCTCCATTCTGTTGATATTACAGACACTACCTCTAAAAATAAAGCCAACCCTGTGTCAAGATGATTAAAATCTGTATCCGTTGAGATTACCCTATGATCGTTCATCCTGCTGCTTTGCAACTATCACAACAAATTTCCGGGGCATGCTTTCTGAGAATGAGCGTTTTCAGTGTGCCAAACTTTAGAGAAATTAGAAACTTGCTGACTTTGCTCTGTGAAAGCAGAGGAACTAACGGAGATCTGTCTTCAGTGGTGGCAGCCAATGCTGTCTCTTCCACTAGGATGGTAAATTTGTTCTGAGTTTTGTCTGAACTTTAAAGCAGCTGTTGAAGATACTAAGCCTGCTTGGGGTTAAGAACTTTGGATGGCTCATTTCAAGGGAGTGATTCATCACCTCAGTGACATGGAATTGGGAATTCCATTGTAGGTGAGGACAAATAGGCACCTCAATTTCTTTGTCATCTGTGTAAGAATTTAGTCTTCTCCATTTCATTCCAGCTGCCCCGTGTCCTTTTCCCCTGGATTCTGTTAAAGGTGCAAAATTTTGATATTCAAATATACTTAGGATGTAGATAGTTCATTAATGTGCCATGTTAGTTCTGATCAAAGAATTGTATGGGCAATGGAGCAAGCATGGAAATTTAAATATGAACACAGCAACATAGCAATCACACTGTTGAACCTTTTTGAGTTAACAGCTGCTTTTACAATAGGTCTCTCTCCTTTTTACTGTTCCAAATTTTCCCTCCCACTGAAATATCTGTTTCCCATTATTTTCCCCAAGATAAATGGTATGCATAGTTCTAAGCTGAATCTCACACTATTATTTCCTGCCCATATGGTGTCTCGAAAACCAAGGGGTCATAAAATAGACTGATGATGTATTGCATGAGAAGCAATGCTTTTATTTGTTTTTTAAAGAAAAAAAGTAAATTGTTATATTATGCTTTGTTTATGAATGGAGTAAAAGTGAAGGAGGCGCCCCAATCCTAAACATGCTGGCCTTGATTTCAGTGTGTCTATGAACAACTTCATATGCACTTTTAAACTTTTGGAAGATCATAGGGAGATAGAAACGTGAAGCATATGTTCTCTGGCAGAAGATTTGAGTACACGTTTACAGATGGGTCCGGCTAAGGCTCCCTCTGACTCAAGCCTCACTTATCTAGTAGTATCTGCAGACATTCTTTTCAAAAGATATCAGTGATATTTTAAGATAGATCTACACTGTAGAATTACTTTAACTCAATGCCATAGAATCATGGGAGGTTGTAGATTTACAAAGTCTTTAGCCCCTTTGCCAATGATTACTAGCACCTCATCATACTGGGGGTTTTTTGGGGTTCTTGCTGTTCTTCTGCCATGGGGCCTGCCGAGTGCCATCACATGATGCAGGCTGTGGCCCCACCCCATTCATGGCCAAAATGGCAAAGAAGTGTTGCAAGACATTTCCTCACTACAATGAAAAATAAGGTTTCTTTTGGGTAGCTCCAATGGAGCTACCCACAGTTTTGGCCTTTTCCCTCCATCTGATGGTGGAAAGGGCAACGCAGCAACACACGTTGCCGCCCTTTCCCCTGTCTGATGGGGCAGGGACATTCTCAAAAACCATGCCCCAGAAATTGTTTGTGATAGTTACAAAGCAGCAAGATGAACGGTCATAGTGTAATCTCAATGGCTATGGATTTTATTCATGTGATGGGGAAAAGAGGGAGAGTGCACGGCTCACCATGAACACTATGCATGCCTTCTGTTTCCTGGCAGCAGAGATCAATAAGATGAGGTCCCTGGTGTCTCACCAAACTACAAATCCCAGAATTCCAGAATATTAAGTCATGGCAGTTTAAGCTGCGTCAAGCTGCATTAATTCTGTTGTGTAGATGAACTCTTAGTTGTAGAGAAGAAAGACACAACAGTATAACAGCTGAGTTCTGCAGCATTACTGCTATGGACCAGAATTCCCAAAATTATATGTACCACGTTGACTAATGGATTCTGGGAGTTGTTATCCATAACAACTCCTGGTTCAGGACATAAGCTAGTACTAATTTTGCCAATAATCCTGAACTCTCTGTGACCAGATACTTTTTTCAGAAACCTTTTCTGCTCATTCAGGCCTTTGACTGTTAACTGTCTGATGTACTGTAGAAGGTCATTTGCTGGACGTGTTGTATATTTAATGTTGTAATTGTATTTTAAATAAATGTTTGTAATATGGCTATTTATTCATCAATTATTAACATTTACATATCAATCATTTAAACTGTAGTTTTAAACTCATATTGGCTGGTATTCCGTTAGTGAGTTATGCACTACAAACAATGGAAGAAACATGGAAACATTACATTTTCTAGACTACAGTTTTTGGCATCCTCCAATCAACATAACCACAGATCATGTGGCATGAGGAGCCTAAGTATTCTAATTAAAATGTAATGTTACCAAACTCTGTTTTTCAATTGCAAGTACACTGTGACAATTCCATTAACTTACAACTAATTGTAGCCAATCAGTGTCAGTTCCACACTCTGTTCATGACTTCTTTCTTTGGATCTTTGGAAGGAGACCCATAAGATAAAGGATGCTGCCTTCTGCCAGAGGGCACAATAAGCTGGCTATAGAGAGAAGCTCTGTGGTTTCTTTAGCCACTCCTTCTGCAAGTGGAGAGATCAAGAGATCGTGCTGTCATGCTGTTTGTTCACAAAATGCAAGAATTCCAGTGGACTCAGGGCTTGTTGTGTTATTAGAACACACCCACTGAGTCATCTACTCCTAGTTAGGCTTGATGAAGCTATTAAGGACTGTGTGGATCAGAGCAGAAACCTGTTTCATCCAGCATTCAGTTTCCCACAAAGCAACTTCCTACTCATGTATCCCAGCAAGCGGTGTTCATTCAGAAACATATCTCATAACTTGAAACGCACTGGATCTTGTACCCTATTGCCCTGAAGTCTTCTTGATGTAGACATACCAATGAACAATGGCTCTTCCAAGTTTCAAGTAAGCGTTTGATTCCCAACACTCTCTGGAAGTGTCAGGGGATGAACCTGTGACTGTCTGGATGTAGACCACATGATTTCTGTCTGTAAGGATAAATACAAAGCCTGACCACTTTATTTTGCTGTCCTCACTATATTCTGTCCTCAGCTGCACCAACAATTTCCATGACATGTGTTTTGCTTAGTGAAACCTCCCATACAGACTCAAGAACTATAGACAAATAGGCCAAAAATACAGAACTTAAAGCATTAATATATTGTCACTTTGTCTTCCATATTCCCAGAGTGGTTTTAATAATTAGAAAGGTCATGCAATGATTTACAGCCTTCCTTTATCCAGACACATACAAGGGGTGTTCATTAAAGATTTCCCCTTACCCACTTCCTCTGGACTTAGTGCAATGAAACTTGGCACAGTTATTAGTCCTTCTCTACATAGGTGCCACCTAGGGACACACACTTCTCCCATCTTTTTAAGCAATTGTAAACACCTTACTTGTAGAAATTGACAGGTTGCTCCAAAAGCCATGTTGTGACTTCAGAAATCAGAGTCTCATTATCTGAAAAATGCTTGCCTTTCAAAAATAACTTCATTGTCGGAAAGAGGTGGAAGTCCGATGGTGCAAGGTCGGGTCAGTAAGGGGGATGCGGTAGAATTTCAAAGCCACAGGAGCATGCTTCCATTTGGGCAACATGTGAGTTGTGAACCCATGCATTGTCTTGCAGAAGGTGAACACCTTTTAGCATGCCACATCTCTTGATTTTGATGGCCTCCCACAATTTTTGCAGCAGTGAAGCATGGTCCTCTTTGTGAGGAAATCCATCAATATTACTCCATGCTGGTCCCAAAATACTGTGAGCATGACCTTGGCTGCCAAGAGTTGGGCATGTGCCTTCTTTGGAGGCAGTGGATCATGATTCTTCCATTGCATTGACTGGACTTTAGTCTCAGGATCATAGTGATGGATCCAGCTTTCATCTTGTGTGATCAGTCTGTTGAAAAAGTCCTCCTGGTTTCCATAGCACATCATCAGTAGAGCCTGAGAGCATTTGACTTGTTCCTACTTCTGGAAAGTTTTGAGGAGTCAGGGGACCCAGCGAGCAGATACCTTATGCATGTTAAGATGGTCTTGGATGATTTTTTCAATGGACTCCACACTAATCTTGACATTTTGGGCTAGGTGGCAAATGGTTCAGTGGAGATTTTCCAAATTGGCAACCTCCACTTGCTGGATGGTGTGTTCATTAATAGCAGAGTGGGGTTATCCTGGGATTGGAGCTGTTTCCACTGAAGTCTGGCCACATTTGAATTGATGATGCCAGTTCTTGACTACATCATATGATGGGGAATCCTCACCATAAACTCTTTCATCTCATCAAATGTCTCATTTGGTGTGCGGCCTTTCAAGTAAAGGAACTTGATGACTGCTCTGTATTCCATTGGATCCATTATCAAACCCCACACCACTTCAGCACCTGTAAAATCAAGACCGTTATCAGTTCTGAATTGTAAATTGGCATGTATCCTACAAGGAGGGACTTATATCATTACACATGTGCAGTTTCAGCATCCTGTGATAAACAGAAGTGGGTCAGAGGAAATCTTTAATGAACACCCCTTGTAAGATCATGAGAGGAAAGAATCACATTTGAGGTTCTTCTCAATGATGTCCTAGATTCTTAGCTTCATTATTTCTGACCATTTTCTAGTCATGTGACCTAGAAGATTTTTTTCAGAAAAAAATGGAAAAGTAATCACAACCTTGAAACGGCCTCAGCTCAAAACATCAAGATTCTTGAATTATTGCATGAACTGCTTAACTTTTTAAGCTATAAATTCACTAGACATGATGACGCAGCCAAAGTTGAGCAACTATGGTTCCCTGGTTTAGTGAAAAAGGGAAGTCCATGGGACCGAACTGCTTGTCAGTTACATTTAATTAGTATTTGGACAGCTCTTTGCAAGGGATTACTATTGTTATGCTTTAAAGAAATAATGCTAGGAAAATGATGTGTTATCCTATATCTGCTTTGTTCCCTGCATTGGAGGGAGGGTACCTTTGAAAAACTACCAAAAACATGGGAGAGTTTGAGAACAACTGGAACTGTCCAATAGAGCACCTGCAGGAAGGGGTTTGGCAAGAATTTCTAAAGCAAAACATTGAGCACAAGTCTAGTAGAAACAGAACCAACGGAAACAATATGCCATTGGAAACAAGACTGGAAGGCTGGTTTCTAGGCAGGCCTTGTCTTGCAGAATCACCTTGCTCAAGAGGCATGCCATTCCTTTGAAAAGCATAAGAAATCCAGGTGCCACCTGTCCAGATGTCCTCAAGGGCTTAAAGACAGATTTAGTCATGCCTTCTTTGCCATTTCTATCCCTATGCCTTTCCAAGATTCAAGGTGATGGCACACTACAAAGCCAGATATAATACAAACATAATTTTATTCAGGTCAGAGTTTGGAAAAGTGATTTCTCTGGATGACAATAGCTAGCATCGGGAGATTCTGGGATGTGTAGATAACTCCCACAAGCTTTATTCAGGTGCAAGTTTCTGGAAACAGAAATCAAATCAAAATAAATTGGCCATATGTAAGTATTGTATGTGCATGTGTGCTGTCTTATTATCTTTTAAAAATGTTTTGAAATTATTTTACACTCTTTAAATTTATTGCATTTCAATACAGCAAAGTGTGTTGTTGTGAGCTTTGGACTGACTCTAGAAAACAGGGTTTTAATTTTTTCTTGGCCATGTAATCCATTGAGTGACTTTAGGCAAATTACTCTCTCTAAACATCAGAGGAAAGCAAAGGTAAACCCCTCTGAACAACTGTTGCCGGGAAAACCTGATAGGTTTGCCTTAGTGTCACCATAGGTTGAAAACAACTTGAAGGTATAACAACAAATATGACTGATTGTCTGTGTTACTTTTTATCATTGGGTTTTTGAATCCATTTGGGGGGTGTGTGTGTTTGTTTGCTTGGGTTCTATTGAGGACATAGACTGCCTTGTGTAAACCGTCCCGAGTCACCTTCGGGCTGAGAGGGGCGGTATAGAAAGGTGACAAATAAATAAATTTAAAGCGGCTTTGTGTCACAATTCAGGAGAAATAGGGGAGATAAATACCATACAATACCACAAATAAGTCAACAAACATTACTTCAATCCAAACTGACCATTATGGGCAACCAGTTTTTCCTTTCCTAAAAATGCTGGCTGTTCATTAGGCATGGGTAGGTTCGATCGGAATCTTTTTAATTCAGATTGAAATCGGAATAAATCCATTTTTGAAACGATTTTGAAACGATTTGGGAAACCGGAAGTACCCTTGCCCCTTTGAAGCCACTGTCGCCATCTTTTTTCTAATCCAGGAAATGAATCGGAAATGAATCAGCATTTGAAGGCAAGCAGCTGCTTGCATGCTGGGATGCTTGCCTCCAGCCATTGAGGGTAAACCACCTCGGGAGGAGCGGGGTTTCGACATGGCAGACATTGCCCTTTAAAAAGGGCCACAAGTGCCTCGTGGGCTCATTGCGAGCTGGGGACATAAAGGCAGAGGGACTAGGGCAGGCGGCTTGGGTGGGAAAGGTGCTACATCACTGCTCTGCAAGGGAAGAACTGGGTTGGGAACAAATTCTCCTTTGCTGTTAGTTAATAATTCCCTTCCTGAAGCAGGGAATCCAGCTTGTAAGGGTTTTTTTCTCTCCTTGGGTTTGTCTTCTGTGCTTTGGAATAACAAAATCCCCCTTTGCTGTTAATAATTCCCTTCCTGAAGCAGGGAATACGACTTATAAGGGCTTATTCTCTTCTTGGGGTTACTAGTTGTGCTTTGTGAAATTAGAAATCTACTAATCCAATCTTATCCTTGGGAATCAACACAATAGAACTTCGGAAGCCCCTTTTCCTCTCCTTGTGGTTTGACTTCTGTGCTTTGGAAAACAAGAAATCCTGTTATCTGCTAGTAATTTCCTTCCAGAACCTATTAATACAATTTTTAAGAATTTGCTAATTTAATCTTTTCCTTGGGGAGCAACAAAATAACAGTTTGGAAGGCCCCTTTCCTGACAGAGGATAATCTTTTCTACCACTGTGGCAACAGTAAAAACTGAGGAAAGGGAATCCCCCAAGTTTTGCCTGTCCCGTTTGCAGGTTTTCGCATATTGTGCAATTGCGCCCACCATTAATGAAGCAATTTGGAAATTTTGGAAAATTCTGACTTTTTTCGGAAAATTTTGGAAATCATTTCAGAGTCGAATTGCCAGTGCCCCTTATATCTGAAATGAGTTTTGAACATTTTTTTCCTTGATCAAACAAGCCTACTGTTCATTATTGATCTCCATCCAAGTACAACTTATCTTTCAAGATCGGATGGGATCTGGTGCTTTATTTGCTATCAAGTTAGCTTTGGCCTATGTTGACACTATGAATGAGAGACCTCCAAGAGCCCAGGTCCTCAACTGCCCAACTCAGTTCAATCTACCTTTAGTATAGTACTACCATCTACTTCTGCAAACATTGTCCTTTCAAGTGAGTCATGTTGGCAGCCACTCTGTTACTAAGTTACAATGGCCTAAGTAATAATAATGTCCCCAGGGACTTCTTGAAGCCCTTGAGGATGACTGTCACAGTCCATCAGGCTAATGGAAAAGAGCTGGGTGATTCTCTGCTGTTTCCCTTTCTCTCCATTGATATACCAGTGTGTGATAGCTTACTGAAAATGTGGGTGGGGACTACATTGAGATATGATTCATCATAGCTAAATGCCAGAGATATGTCTTATAATGCAGGTGGCAGCTATCACCTGTCCAAAGTATGATATGTCCACAGTAAGAAAACATTTTCACTTATAGCCACCCTGAGTCCCCATAGAGAGAGGGGGTGGGATACAAATAAAGTTTTGATTGATTGATTGATATAGTGAGACTTCATACTTCCACTACCTTTTCATGGTTATGAGACTGTGGTGTTCCTATGAGGCAAGAATGGCTGTAGCATTGCTACCAGCCAGGCATGTATCTAAGGGGCTTCAAATCAGGGTGGTCCGCGAGAAGGCCTTACTGGTACATTATTTAAACTGTTATGTTTATTCATATCATGATCTGATCACCATGCTCATTATATCCCACCTTCATGGGGTTATTGGGATAACAATACAAAGGTTTGCTAGGAAACCCTCTTAGTCTCAGCCCCCCCAGAACGGTGAACCAAAATCCTGGCTACCTACCAGCAGTATCTCCCAAATCAGGATTGTTGATCAGCACCAAGATAATGGTCAAATCTTTCTGAATGTATTTTACCTTGAAAACCATATTATGAGAGAATCGAAAAAGAAGTGACAGGCAGTGCCAGAAGATAAGACTCACAAGTAGGAAGGGATTCAATCAGCTACTGGGGAAGAGCAAAAGATTTTTGTTTGCTTTAAAAGCCCTATGCTGAGAAAATCCAAAATGAAGCATCCCACATTACAAAATGAGAACGTTGCCTTTTTTTAATCCTGTGGCATCAATGGAAGTGCCTATCTCTAGCTATGAAGGGTCATGCATGACAAATTCAATTCATCACAATGTTCCAAAGGATATCACATGTTTGTACAAAATATCAGATCACATGGGTATCTTCAGACCATGTGCACACGTTGTGCACAGTAATAAAACAGTTTATTCACTGTTTTCAGCAATGCACATTCTTTCTAGACTTCTCATAAACTATAGAAGATGGTTTTCAACTATTCAGAAGAAGTACTCTGCTCACTCAGGTAGAACACCGTTTTCTGTCATTTTCTTTCCTCTTCAGTTGCTACGTCTCTTCAAGAAGTGGCCCCTGAAATGAGGAGCAAAAAGGCATGGATTCCACCAGAGAAAGATGGAAAGGGGAAAGGAAATTTGACCTTTATTTTGACTCATTTTCCCCTAAATACCCCACCCCAAGCTTGTTTTTCCTCCAAATTCACAAGCCTTTGTTTATGACACAGCAACTAGTCTGCAATTTCTTGATGGAGAAAAAAGATGCTGAAGAAACAGACAGTGGCACGATGAGGGTAGGAACAATGTATAATGGAACAAATAAGGACCCATTTTCTCAGAAAACCTGCTTTAGAAAAAGAAATGCTATATTACAGCCTTTGAAGGCACACTGGAGCAGAACTTGTAGTTTTGCTTTGAGAGTGAACTCGAGTTTTCCTCCCACTAACCCACCCCTATTTGTCTATCCAGGGGAAGAGGAGCTGTATTGCACCAAATAGAGCATATTCAGTAGAGTAAATGTTAGACGAACAAACAGTTGTCCATGTGGCTAGTTCATTTCTAGCCTTAACAGCAACAGTTCGTACTTTCAACTAACTTACTGACCTCTCTGGGCTTTTCCTGCTAAAAAGCACACATTCCTCTAGCCATGCTACTATTCATTGCATCTTGTGTCTCAGAGTCAAATGAGGGCAAATTTCATTAATCAGACATTCACATGATCCGAGTGTATCTCCTCTGCCAATAAGAGAAGAGAGAGATGTAAAGCTAACTTCATCACACTGTGCTGTTGCAACATATGGAAATGCATTTTCTGTAAGTTTACATGCATATTTTAAGCTTAGTTCCACAGAAAATGGTTGGCATTTACACAGACAGTTCTAGTATTATATGACTGGTTACAGAAACATCTATGGCCCTTTCCACACTGCCCCTATATCCCAATATTTGATCCCAGATTATCTTCTTATCCCAGATTATCTGGCAGTGGAGACTCATATAATCTAGTTTAAAGCAGATAATCCAGTTTAAAGCAAATCCCAGGATATGGAATCAGATCCTGGGATATATGGCTGTGTAGAAGGGGACTAGGAGTGAACATATTAGACCCATATTGACATCACTCTACTAGTTTTTGGACAAAGTTTTTACCTTTAAAGCTCTATGTGGTTTGGGTCCAGGTTACCTACAGGATCGTCTTCTCCCATACAATCCACCCCAAACACTGAGGTCTTCTTAGGGGTGGCTACTCCGGAACCATCACCCACAGCTGTCAGAATTCAAGACACAACTGAAGACCTAGCTCTTCTGGCAGGCCTACCCAGTCAATTTTAAATTGAGAATTCTAACTTGCATTTTATTGGTGTTAGTGTTAGTTTAAAAAAAAGTTGTATTTATCTGTTTTAATCATGTTGTACCCTGCCTCAAGCCATAGTGAGAGGTGGGTAACAAATAAAATTATTTGTTGTTGTTGTTGTTATGTGTGTTAATGACAGAAAAAGAAGGCCATCTGTCGGGGGTGCTTTGAATGTGATTTTCTTGCTTCTTGGCAGGGCCTTGATAGCCCACGAGGTCTCGTCCAACTCTATAATTCTATAAGGTTTATATAGAACTTGAGGCTTATGTTGGGTGTCAGACATGGTTTTGGAGAATTATAGCCAGTATGGTTGTTATATGTTTAACTAGTTTAAAGACTAGTTAGCTAGTGGTATTTGCCTGTGTTAAAGAGCAGTTATCTGCTGGTTACCAATTAGTCAATTGGTTTTGATAGATAAAGTCCATGTTCTTCACTACTAGTTTACACTTCTTTCAGTGTAATAATTATTGCATATAAGTTAAGCTTACTCCAGTGTACATTTAAGTTTCCTGTCAACACAAGACTTGATCTCATCTATTATGGCTCTCTTCACTTACTCTTTTCCTAAGCTAAAATGGCCTAAATACTCTACAGGCATTCAAGTCTGTCTGATTATGAAAGCTAAGCAAGGGTGAACCCTGGATAGTAACTGCAGTTGCTGTAGGCTACATCTTAGAAGAAGGAACTGGTAAAATCACCAAGGAAAATGTATGGGGCCACCATTATACCTCTGCATTAATACTTAGTTGCAAATCTGATTTGCCTATATGTCACATTAAAGTAAGAAATACTGCACTTTAAGACTCATTTCCTCAGCTTGCCTTTCTCCTACTGAATGTCATCTTCCCACTTTCCACGTGTGGATTGTGTGTGAACAGATTGTTTCATAAACACAGTGTTTCCCCCCACTTCATCCTCAATGATCTCCTTACCTTCCCATTAACAAGTGAACATCAGCCAAAGGCAGCTGCAATAATTCTCCATCATCACCAAGGAAAATTCAGAAAGAATTTATGGATCTGTTCTGAAAGGATAAACTTGAACCAGTCCTACCACTTTCAATCCATAACTTCTATTCGCATGGCAAAATGGATTTCTGGTAGTTTGAATATTGTAATTAATCCTCTTCTCAATCGACTATTATTGGGCTTTGGAAAATGAACAAGACAGCTTGCATTTCCATGGATGTCTTTATCACAGTTGGAGCCAAGGACTGGGCAATCTCTGGGTGATGGGTCACATGTGGCTCTCTAGTTTTACAACCTTCCAATGTCCTCACCACCAGCAGCAAAAAGATGACATAAAAACCCAACATAGCAATGCATCAGCAGACACATGACTAGAGGTAATATTAGACCTTTAGACAGGCTTTTGTCAGTGATACAGGATTTCAGGGAAGTTCTGACCAAAGAGTGGTCCTATTACTTCACTAGAGCTTCTAATGATGTTGCCTAGAATTGCATTAGCCTTTCTGGCCACATCATACTATTGATTCATGTTTAGCTTGTGATCTATCAAGATTCAGAGATCTTTTTCTCATGTATTGTTGTCAAACTAGGTGTCTCTTATCCTATATCTATGCATTCATAGAATCATAGAATCATAGAGTTGGAAGAGACCTCATGGGCCACCCAGTCCAACCCCCTACCAAGAAGCAGGAAAATTGAATTCAAAGCACCCCTGACAGATAGCCATCCAGCCTCTGTTTAAGAGCCTCCAAAGAAGGAGCCTCCACCACACTCCGGGTCAGAGAGTTCCACTGCTGAACAGCTCTCACAGTCAGGAAGTTCTTCCTAATGTTTAGATGGAATCTCCTTTCTTGTATTTGAAGCCCTTGTTCCTTTCCCCCCATAGTACTCCTGCTAATCCTTTACCTTCCTGCTGGTTATCTATATTTCTGACCTCTTTTAGAATACAAGCAGAGGCAATAGGGGGAAAATGAAGCATTCTCCTCTCCAAGCACTTTGATGGATAGGGTCCAGAGCAGGGGTGGGCAATTATTTTTTCCAAGGGGGCCACATGAGAGCCAAAAAATATTATGGAGGGCTGCACCTAAAGGCGGAACTACATTCTAATTTACATTATTTATTTATTTATTTACTATATTTACTATATATTACACATCATTAATATTAACATATTAATATATCAAGAAATATTCATATATTATTAGTATTAATATCGTAAGTATTATATTATAGTATATATATATAGAGACATTATAATATATTGAAATTATAATATAATATAATAGAACATTATATTATATTATTTATTATATTATTATTATATTATTATAAAATTATTATAAAATAATAATAAAACCCACTAAAATAAAATAAAATAAAATTCAAGAAGACAAGGTGTGAACCAAGATGGAATGGTCCAATGGACCCAGCCCAGAGGATGGCAAAGTGGACCCAGCTGCCGCCGCAGCAGAGGAGAGCAGAGCAGCAGGCGATCGGAGGCTGCAGGCCTCCGTCTGCTTTCGCCCCCAGCCGTTCCCCGGCTGATCGCCCTGCTATGGAGTGCCTGCCATCCCTGGAGGTGATCCGGGCCTGCAGGGAGAGCAGGTGGCAATCGGAGGCGGCTAAACGCCCTGGCGACCCAGAAGACGATCAAGTCTTTTGGGTCGCCAGGGCAATCAGCCGCCGCAGGTTGCTGACTGCTCCCACTGCAGGCCCGGATCACCTCCAGGGATGGCAGGCACTCCAAAGCCGCCGCTCTTCTGGCCTGTCTGCCGATACAGGCCCCACAGAGCCCGCGATGGCCCCGCCCCCAACACCCTTCTCACCGGGCCGGACAGAATCAGCTGCCGGGCCACATCTGGCCCGCGGGCCGTAGGTTGCCCACCCCTGGTCTAGAGGAAGGTGGGAAACAAACTTAGAACTGGTGACAAGAAGAAGCAGGGTTTTTAAGGGGGCAAGTGAGGAATTATGTTGGGGCTTGTGTTGGCATTACACACAAGGATATTCAACCCACTGCATGAATTATTTGCGTGCCTCTTTATCTTCAGGAGGTGGACATGTGAACTGGTCTCCCAGTGTGTCAAGCAGACTTTCCTGACAGACACACCCCGACACTGGGAAACTTGACATTCCAGTGAGACAAAGTTCACTGTTTCCCCGAAGTTCGTTTCTCTGTGAAGGGCCCACATTCTTTTCTCCACATTGTGGCTGAGAAGGGCGGTGTTGGATAAATGACTCATGTGAAGAAATTCATCACCAACTTCTGTACCCAAGTAGTTGTTTATCTGTTTGTGTGCACTGTATCCCTTTTGCATTGTTACCACATTTGTAACTATGCATTTTTTTCTTTTTTTATGGTTGGCAACCAGAGCTCTAGTTTGTCTAAACAGACAGAGCCTGGATGTCACCCCCCTCTCTCTCTTGTCTTCTTACTCACCACCTCTTCCTAAACAGGCTCCTGTGGCAGCTGCACTCCTTGCACTGAGTCACGGAGAAAAGGAGACTGTGCAATTGCTGGTTCCCACCCAGCCACTTCTGGCTCACAGCCAAGGAAGCTGGGCGTAGCGTATTATTTTTTTCCCCCTTTAAAGCCAGACTGATTCATAGAAACTTTTTTAAAAACACAGTCAAAAGACACCACCCCATTGGACATCCCAATACACCAGCAGGGGAAAACTTATAACCCTGCCAGCCTGGGTGTTGCCTTCACTGAACCTCTAGGCTTCAAGGCAACCGGAGTGAGTACAAGAAAGCTCCTTCCACAAAAGACCTCTTTTGCCAAGGTAAGACTGCTTTTTTAATCATATGTGGCTGCACATATCTATGAGCTTGTGATTTTAAAGCTAGAAACAGATGCTTTCCCCATCAAACTTTCTAAAAATGTTAACATATTTAGGCAATGCAGCCGTCTCCGCAATTACTTGGGAGTACATCCCACTGAACTCAATAGTTCTGAGTTGGCTTGCTGGAGCTTGTGTTGTGTGATTTGACTGAAGAGGTCCCTTCAGCCACATTTCTTGCAGGAGCAAGAGAGCGTCTTAAGAGCGTCTTTGCTGAGTGGTGACAATAAAGGCATGAATGTTTACTCCACAGAGCGAAAGGGATGGCAGAGCCCCACGTGTGTCTGCTAGGACAGGAGAGAGGAATTGCCACATTCCTTTATGGTGACATGCTAGCATTTTCTGGTGGCTAAAACTTTTTTTAAAAAAACCTAACGAAACTTCAAGCATAGTTTCTAAGGCTATTTCAAACTGCTGAAAGTAAGATCACAGTGCACACCATCTGGAGTAGCCTCACTTTATTTCAGCACAGAACATCTGGGAGGTTATGAATTTGCAGCATACATTTGTACTGGACTGAGATATTGTCCTTGTATTGATCTGTGTGCCTTATTTGCTAAGTAGGTCTGGTCTCCCACTGACATTTCATCCCGACCACTGTAAGTAATAAGAAGCTGAGTTGCAAGCAGAGACCAAAACTGATGCTGAAACAGTTCTTGCAGCAAAAATGGTCACAATGACCAAGTTTTCACTTTTTAAAAGGAGGTGAATGAAGATATTTTAAGTGGGATGGATCCATCTAGATTTACGAGATTTAGCTGGCTGCAAAATAGATTTAGGAAGGATGACCCAGCCCAAGGACTCTTATTTCAGAGATAATCTTAACAGATTATGCCACTGCACTTGCAGGAAAAAAACCCCAATGATTTTCACATGGCGAAAAGAAATACAGGAGGACATTTTGTAAAAAACTTTGTATTGATTTTTAATGGTGTGTTCAAGAACTGAATGAAGAAGATGTTCTCCTAACTAATCATATGGATTTTTGGTAGAGCACATATTAATATATTATAGACACTGAGCCTCTGATAATACTCCAAGTGGCCAGTTATTGGTCAAAGGACATTTAATTGATGTATTACTGTGTATGACTCAAACTGTTGTAAACCGCTCCGAGCCTTCAGGGAGTGGCGATAAACAAGTTTGAAGTAATAAATAAATAAATAAATAAATAAAATTGAATACCGAGTTTGCAAACTTTGTGTTTTGTTTGTAATGCAATACAACCGTTTGGTTCACTCCTGACATGATAAATAATAATAATAACTGATAATACTGTAGGTACTACATACAGAGGGGGTGTATTGCTTGATATATTTGACAATAATGGAGGATTGTGTTTGGCATATTTTTGCAATTATATTCTTAATTTTGGGATTAAAAATTAAAATATATAGAAAAAAAATCTATCTTGGCATATTTACCTCTCCTCTGTCCCACTAAAGGTTTTTTTTGTGTCTTCAAAGAGTGACTAATGAATGTGTGTTGTGTTTATACTACTGAAGGTGTTAATT
The DNA here is from genome assembly GCA_030556195.1 of Anolis apletophallus. Lineage (NCBI taxonomy): Eukaryota > Metazoa > Chordata > Lepidosauria > Squamata > Anolidae > Anolis > Anolis apletophallus. The sequence continues at coordinate 93,909,495 of JARBWK010000009.1, forward strand.
AGTTAATGGATACATTAGTACCTTATTTGAATGTAGATTGTATAAAGCTCATGGTGGCATTTCACATTGCAACTGGCATTATTGCTGCAAGCAACTGATATGAACCTATCAATACATCAACCAAGGATCACGTATATAAAGTGCATTTAATTAGTTAATGTTATTAACTGGATCACATCCAAGCAGTTGAGTAACTATACAGGAGGGAATGTCTACTTGAACTAGGCTGTTACTTTGACTGTTGCTTTTCTTTCCAGCCTGGAGGCTGCCATATTCCAAGACAAAAAAAAATCATTTATTATGGCTAGATTTTTTTTTCTTATTCCTATGATGATTTTTCCAGAGCTTGAAAAAGTTATTCTTTTGGAACAGAATTCCCAGAATCCTACAATCTACATGACCAGTACACATATTTGCAGAGGGATCTGGGGAGTTGTAGTTCAAAAAAGTAACTTTTCCAAGCTTGGAACATTTGTCCCAGAGAAGTACGAATAGGTTTGCAAGCATAGAGCTGGCTGCATGAAAGGTTCTTGATGAATGGCAACATTATTACTCTTTAAATAGGAAGCCTGTTAATATGTTATCACTATCAACCCCACTTGTTACTGAAGTGGGAAGTTTGTTTGAATAGATCTGCATGATGCCAAAAGGAATGTCACTTTTCCTAGGTATGAGCCATTTCAATGTTTCTATTAAGTGAGGAGTTCTTTTAGTGCACACACAGTAAAGAGAATGAAGTGTTCATTCACTTGATGTAATTTAATTGCTTTTATACAGTAGCTTTAGTAATCCCATCCAAATCATCTAAATAATATAGATCAGTTCTGCTCACTCAACTGCCTTCTAGGTGCGCTGGACTACAACTCACATCACCACCAGGAAGCTGGCTGGGGATGACAAGAATCATAGTTCAGCATCCCAAATATGAATAGATCAATAGGTACTGCTTCTGCAGGAAGGCAACTGCGCCCTATGCAGTCATGCTGGCCACATGACCTTGGAGGTGTCTACAGACAACGCCGGCTCTTTGACTTAGAAATGGAGATGAGCACCACCCGCCAGAGTCGGACACTACTAGACTTAATGCCAGGGAAAACCTTTACCTTATCATTTTTCTAAAGCCTGGCAATATCACTTTGTTTTGTATCAAAGAGTGGTAATTAAGCCACCCCCCAGTTGTTGTTGGGCAGCAAGTCCGAACATCCCTGGCCAAGGGCAAAGAATATTTGGAGTTACAATCCACAATGCGTGCCTTCCATCATGTGGAGTTCAGCCATGATGATTAAGTGATAGTGCTTTACACATGCAGTGGCGCATGACAGAGGGATTCCTATATGAATGCAATTATGATGGCATGCCAGAATGTTTCAGATGATTCTAGCTTGTAGGAGGAGGAAGGAAAATTGAACTTTCTTCAAGTAACATCACATGGCAGCGAGCAGAGCCAACCTATTTGCTGCCTTTATCTGCTACCATACTGGACATGAAAAGGAACCTTTCACTTCAGGGCATGAGATGGTTTTCAGAACTATAATTTCAGGAATCTCACATACAATAGTCACTGGCTTGTAAAGCCTGGTAATAAGGTTTGGCTTGGAAGCTGTAGTCTAAGAAAGTAGTTTCATAGAATTGTAGAGCTGGAAGAGACCACAAAGACCACACCTGCCATTCAGGAACACACAATTAAAGTATGCCTGACAAATGGCCACCTGGTCTCTGTTTTAAAAACCTGCAATTTCGGAGACTCCTCCATACTCCAAGGCAGTGTATTCCACAGCTGAACAGCTTTTACCATCACAATGTTTGGTTTTTTCCCCTGAATGTTTAAGTGGAATCTCTTTTTCTGTACTTTGAGCAACCTGTTTCCAACCATGATCAGTTGGACTCCTTAGGGAAGCTACATTTTTCTCTTACTGTTTCATCCCAGCATCTCATTTTCAGAAGTGCAATCCTTCTGAACCTAGAGATTCCATTATCGGTCATGGTTGAAAGCATCCATTCCCACAAGCTTTCTTGTGATGTCATCACTTAATTTGGTCTATGTCCTGTTACAGTTCTTTCAAATGAAGGATGACTTCTTAACACATTACCTTGTTCCACGCAACTTCATCTTACTCATTAGCTTTTCTCTGGATATCCTCTTTTCAAAAAGAAGCAGGTGGTAGCTGGGAAACTTGTCTCCTCCATAGTAGTCCTACAGTGCTGAAACACAGTCCCCTGGCTGCTCACCCATTGCCTTCAACACATGAGTTTCAGATACTACTTGGGAACAAAATGTGGATTTCTTTTCACCTATAAGGCTAATATTTTCATAATCCCCCTGTCAAACAAATACATTAACATGGTTGTTAGTATTTTGTGGTTGGTATTTTTTTTATTTTGAGTCAGCTTTCTTTTTTTATTTATACAGCTAACATTACCTTTATTGACATTTTAATTGATTCTTTATATAAGCTACCTTGACTTTACATGAATATTACACAAATATTTACGTAAAGGTTGGATGTCACCATCTAAATACATAAAGCATACACCCATATGTATTGTAATATATTATAGTTTAGTTCTAATGGATCCTTCATGTTTCAGCTCCTGACTTTTGAAAAATGTAAGGATGGGTCTTCAACAAGGCTTGAAACATAAATGGATAATTGAGACCTGAATGCATCTATCATTCATGAAAGATGGATGTTTGTATCAAATGGGGCATAGGCTGCTATCTGATGATGCTTAGCAGGCTCAAGCCTTTGTCGATTGTTACCTTTGCATCTCTCAGTCTAAAACAATAGTAAGATTGATCACAGCTATTCTGTAAGCCTCTCAAAGCCCCTTTGAAATATCTCCTGATTCCTATGCTAAGGTGAAGTATTTTGCCATATTGGCTTGCACAAATACAAGAAATTAATGGAGCCAGATTTTTTTATATATTTGTGTGTGTGTGTGTGTAGATCTACAACTGCAGCAATCTTCTAAAATGAACTACCAGTACTATGTTGTTTGCCATTCTCGTAGCACTATCTGACCATTTGTAGTTCAAAAGAAAAATTGCAATAAATTGCATGTAGAGCTACACTAACTCATACGTGTGTGTGTGTGTGTGTGTGTGTGTGAGAGAGAGAGAGAGAGAGAGAGAGAAACAGACAACAAGAGTAAGAGAGAGAAGGAGAAAAGCGAGAATGAAGGGGAGAAGAACAGCCTCTCTAGGCTGCAACGACTCCCATCCACTCTGCTAGCATAGTCATGTAGAGGTGATGGGAATTGTAATTTCACACATCTAGAAGGAACTAGGTTGCCAAATGGGTAGGCAAAGTTACTAATGGAATGCAAAATTAGTAAACAGGAGAGTTCTAGCTATTAACAGTTATCAGTGTCTTATTTTCTCGCGAAATGCTAAAATGTGAGGAATATAGGAGATGATCAGGTGGGGAGATGACGGCCTCCATATGTAATCATTTCCCCTCTTCTTTCTGTGCTGATTGTGCCAAGTCTAGGCCCAAATTTTAGCACTCGTCAAATTTTCCATCTGTAAAAGAGAGAGAAAGAAAAGAAGAACATTTATTCTGCTTGAGAGGAGGATATCTAGAAATCTGAAAGGAATCTTGTAGGCTGCTTGAGGGACACAGGCACATAAAGCATAACATTTGAGTCTTTTATAAAAATCTATAGATTTGCTCAATTCTCCCCCCCTCCCCCAAATTGTATTGTATATCACATGTCAGGAAAGAGGACTGCAAAAAAAAATTATTCGAAGTTCAGTTTAATTTCCATCATAGCTTCATGCTGGGGGAAAAGATTTCCCACAAATCAAAAACATTTCTATCATGGCCACATTTTGTTCTGAGGAAACAGAAATCATCTGACAGCTGACATTTGGGATAAAGCCTCTGCTTTTTAATAGCCAGGGGCTTTTGCATAAGTGAAATAGAAAAACAGAACGGCCATTTTTTACTTTGATGTGTAGAGCCACAAGTAGGTACTTTAGGAATCCAGCATCCTCATCTGACCGTCCCTAATTTTCCCCATGCTGCTCTTAGTACACTTGGGAATCCTCTTTGGTAGTCACAAGGGTTTTACAGACACATCCCTTGAAAAAAATGTGCAAAGAGCATGTACATTCCTGCTTGCAGTTTCAGGTCAGAGTCTGAGAATCGTTGGAGGAATCCAATGTCCACATGTATGATGTCAGTAGGCTGTAGTAAGACTCTTCTAAAGGAGATGGGAGGAACCTAATCAGAGTGGGGCAGAATAGCAAACAGTTGGAAATGAGAGCAAAGGGCAAAAGGGAAGTGTAGAAAATCTCTGGATCTCCAGAACAAGAATTGGATCATTTGCAATTACGCGTATACACAGATAAGAGAGAGCACCTCATTTGCATTAACTAACTCTGTACCAACGCCTGGGTAGTTACCTTTAAAAAATAATTTATGATGCATTTTACTACAACCCCAAGAGTTTCTGAGATTTTAAGAGTAGCTCATTATACTACTTGATGTTTTTGTCTTTTAAATTCATTTTTAAAGAGAAAAAATCCAAGTGAAGACATCTCCTCAGAATTCCCATCAGAGGAATTTTTATTTCCCAAACAGACACAAAAATCAGCTAGTAAATATACTATTTGTTATACAAATAATCTCATAGTATTGAGAGTCATTATTTGGGTTTGCAAAAGGAACACTATTGCTTGTGAAATCCTGAACACTCTGGCAGAATTTCCTACTCAGAAGCTAGTCTCTTATACTCTCAGCTTGCCCCCTTATTATCACTACAGGTTTTGGGTAAAATCAGGAGTATAAGCATGTTTTGAAAATGGAAGCTAGAGGTGAAAGCAATGCACAGCCCGCTCAGTGTTACACTGCCTGGCAGCGATTCTCTAGGGTTTTCAGCAGGAATCTTCCATGTTTTTTCTAAATGTGTCAAGGTCTGAATTTTGAATCTTCTGCATGCAAAAGCACGTGTTCTACACCACAAAACGCCAGCTCCTCCACAAGGATGCAGGGTAAATGTTTGCAGAGTTCTTTCTTGTCATACTTTGTACACATCATTAACTGAAATGCCCCAGAGAAAAATGCTCAGGCAATCCAGACTAGGACAACTCTCACTCCAGTTTGATCTTTCAAATTGTATGGTTCCTAACATTTTACCTATCATCTTCAACTGTGATTTATTTTGTTTTTCTCAACAAAATAACCCAACAAGTTTCCAACCTCATCAGACGAGTCTTCAGCAACATTGTAGGACACTTTTGTCTGAGTTGAGCTATGAAGCCCCATGCTGCCCATCAGATGACACAGGCTCACTTCCAGCAGGGCTCCATGGCTCAATTGTGGCACAAGTGTCCTATGATGCTGCCCCCAGAACTCAAGAGGCTTCCCATGTTGTGTTACAAAAAGGCCCAGTGCACGGGGAAGCTGCAATGTGATGTTTCCCCACGTGTGATGGGGAAGTGTCACTATGAGTGAGGCAGGGCACTAGGATTATTGCACTGCCCCTCATCTATATGATCAGGTCCCCAGTCCTCAGCAACTGCCCAGGGAAACTTTTTCATTGCAAGGCTAGAAAAACTGTCAACAACTGTTAATTGCTCTAGATCAGTGGTTCTTAACCTGTGGGCCGCAGACCACCAGTGGACCATGAGGATGAAAATCTGGTCCATGAGCCTTCTTCCTCTTTATTTTATTTTTTATTTTCCACTACTTTCACAACTGCCACTCCTTCCCTGTCTCTGACCATGGCATATGTTCTGTATCAGAAACGAGAGCTGATGTGATCTATCCAATCTGAATCAGCGTCCCAAATTGAATTAAAAGTTGACCAAAAATTAGTACCCTTTTGGTACTAATGTTGGAGAGTGGTCCCTGGTCAAAACTGGTCCCTGGTCAAAAAAAGGTTGGGAAACACTGCTTTAGATCAAATAACTGGTAAAGTAGCCATGAATGCAGGTAGTAAGGAGGATTTACTTTAAGGCAAGGTATGTGTCTTTCAGTCCAATTTTTCTGTATGGATATAGGGTATACAATGGAGGGGGGGGGGGTTCTTTCAACCTGTAACTTCTGAAGGCCTGTTTGCAAGACTCTCCTAAAGACAGAATTGCAAGCTCTGGCTAAAGCTAGTCAAACCTGTGAAGTAGCACAATATGTGGTATTTTTGATGAACCTTGAGCGTAGTTTCTTGCCCCTTTTCAAAAACTGTTTATATTTCATAGCCTGCGATATGTTTCTCTTGCTTAAATGTTTTTACTAGTCTGGTTGAGGGGGAAAAAACCAAATCCAGCCCCAATTATGAAAACATATCTGTTTTTATTGCCATACCCAAGCCAGAGGTGGGGCATGTACGTGTAACTACTTGTAGTAGGGATAAAGCCAAAAGCTACATTGCCTGTTTTCAGAACTATTTTAACAGTGAGAGACTGGTTGCACCAGTCAGTTCTAATCAGAACAGATCAAATTTTCCTCCCCACCTATTACTATTTTAATATCATAACAATCATGTTGAAGTAAGAAGAAGGGGAAAATCCTTGCTCTGTGTAAGCACTCAATAACCAGATGACAAAATCCTGTGCTTTGTTTAAGTTAGTTCATCAACAATGAAAATAGTTCTATATAGAAGACTAAGCTTATGAATGTTGTATTAGACACATAGACAGGGAAGGCACTAGAACTGAAAGTATGCCTTGCCAAAGACCACCCAGCTGAGCTGATGGTTGAAATTGGAAACTATAACCTCCAGTTCAAATAAATGTATTTGTTTCCCTCTTAAATCAGTTCTGCTCTTGCTTCGTTTCTATTATCCTAAAAAAAAAGTAAAGGTTTCAATTCTTTCGTTGTTGTTTTTTTTTTTTAACAAAACAGCTATTCTGAACATTATCATCAATTACATGCTGGCCCTGTTGTTACATAGCCTGAGGTTGCCACTTCTGACAGAAGTATGTTGAGAGAAGGAGAGCAGCAGTAGTGTCCATGGAAGTTCTAGCACATAGCTTTCCATGAACTCCACAGATAGCTCATTGCCCTATTCATGCCCTAGTCACCTATTTTAAAATAAAGTTGAACTGCCAATCCAGTTGGCTTTTGTTCCTGGAGAAACTTTTTTGTATTCTTCTCTCATGAGGATGGAGAAGGTCAACTCATCTTGATAGGATGGAATGAAAAGCCTCAATCTATAAGGGATTCCATTGGACCAACAATAGTTACTGTTGAATGTGGGACCTTTGACAACTTGGCCTCTAAAATCAGTTCTTCTCTGCTTTCTCTATAAAGGACACAAGAGACAGGGCAGGAACATAGGCTGTAGTCATGTGCTAAAGAGATTGTGTATTATCAGGCTGCGAAAACACAGCCCCGCTGTATTCTACTTCTATATCTCTAAAAAGCTCCAGCAATATGGGAAACAATGGCTGCAGTATCACTATTTCTAGCCTTCACAGATGGCCATGGGATATGGATTATAATGGTTTGCTCAGGGTTTCCATGTCAGATGAGTTTACAAGAAAGATATGGAATTAGTAATGACTGTAGAAGAAACTGCTTATCCCACTTTCAATTGGATTTCCTTTGCAGAAGTATTGTTTTGGTATCTATGTGCTGGAGCTCAAATAAGGTCTCCGAGTCCTTTTCTGAAAGATGTGGGTGTGACTTGTGACAATCCTGATCAATCCTGTGTCATCCCAATTCTTTTAGCAGATTTTTAGATGTCCCAATTATTCTCACCTCCTGGATTTCTCTCTTATGTGCAGCTTAAACAAAAGGCTATAAACGGAGTTCAAAGTGTAAAACTAATTTACACACAATTAACTCAGTGGTGGGAAGAGGGGACAGAAGTTTGCCCTTCCCTGTAAACTTGGGCAAAAGCAAATTGCTGGAGCCCCTCCTAGCTTGTCTATTCTTCCTCACTGATCTTTTGTCATCTTGTCTGAACCTTAATGTGGCTTAGCCACATTGGTTGTTTTCACCTGTCAAATCTTGGAGCGTATGCACAAGCCAGAGCAGAAGACAAGTCCAAAGAGATATATCAGAAGAAAGCTCCATTTCTATATTCTGGAGACGTTTGTCTCTGATCTTCCTCTTTCAGTCAACTTCAAGGAAATGTGGGAGTAATAGTTTTAGTTTCCCCTGGTAATACATGGGAACATATGGTCATATTCCACAAGGGAAAGTTCAGTGCTTAAAACCTGGTACTCTCCTGGGTCCATTTGTTCATATGCTGATATGCTTTTCTCCTGCTCCCTGTGTTTTCTCTGCCATTGTACTGAGGAAGGCGCGTCAACCCAACCGGGACAGCCTTCCACCTGGAAACCGATGTCCTGATTGCAGGAGAACATGCAAATCAAGAACAGGGCTCCACAGCCACCTATGGACCGACCGTCAAGACACTACACTTGGAGTACCATCATCCTCGGGCTATGCGGGATTGCCTAACAACACTGAGGACAAAACAAGAACCTTTTAATATATAATGCAACTAGGGTTGCCAGATCAAAGCTATCCCGGGACCTAAGATTTCTGGTCCAAAACCAGAAACTTAGGGATGATCCCTTTGTGCTGCCACAGATAATGTGCCTTGGTGAAGTCATGAAATGTGACAATGTATGCAGCAACCACAGCTGCACAGAGGATGCCATTCAAGTAAAACACCCAAAAAACTTAACAAATGAGGAATGAATATCTGTGTGTGTGTGTGTGTGTGTGTGTGTACACTTTTCAAGTCCAAACATAATTCATTTTAAATAATGTACCAGAAAGGAGGTCCAGGTCTGAGATCTTGCAACCCTAAATTCAACCAATAGAAACATACAAACCTAGCCCTTCCTGAGGTACCCAGGTCTTTGCAGGGAGGCAAGTCCTATTTTTAAAAGCAGAGTTTGAGAAGCAGCTGTTTTGCACTAAAACTCTGTGCTGGCTGGGGGATTCTGGGTAAATTGCACTCAAAACAGCACACTATCTGAATTGAAGAAAGTGCTCTGTGTGGCCTTCATTCACTCTGGGTCCCTGCATCCTTTGTTCCTACTTTCTGCTCCTTCCCTCTCTCTTCTTTATACTTCTGAAGATACAGGCGGGTGCAAAGAAGTAGAGCGTTTTTCTCCAGTGGTTGCTCTTGGCTGGCTTCCAGGCCCTAGGCTGTTGCTTGCCTCTGCCCCTCCCTTCTGCCAAGAGAGAGAGAGAATGAGAAAGAGAGCAACCGAGTCTCTGCGCGTGAGAGAGAAAGAGAGAGCTTTGGAGTTTCTGTTGAACCTCTCACATGGCTCAGTGCTCCAGGGCTGCCTCTTGTCTTTTTCTTTTTTTGAGAAAATGCCAGCTGCTTGGCACATCTTGCCTTTGCAATCGAGAGTCACCCATTCTCTGGATGAATCACAGTAATCATTGGAGCTGGGAACCCGAGACGTATCTCATGTTTTCCATACCCCACTCACTGCAAGCTAGAGCAAAGCTCTTCCCTCCAGTCAGCTTTTTAGAACAGTTGCTCATATTCCCTTCAGACATGAGGGTTGGCAAGTGAAAGGGGGGTTTTCCACTTTTTCCCTCAGGAGACTGTGCCATTTCTTTATGGGTTTCCCTTCTAGGAAACTGCCTTTGCTAACCAGCCCTGAACGTGTTCAGTCAACTTAGGGGCCCATCCAGTTCCTGTTTGCCTTGAGCCCCCTCTAAATGGTGGATGTTTGCATACTCTTGGGCAGTTCAGAATACTTTGCCCCAAGCCATTGTATGTACACAGAAAGTGCATATTTGGATCTTTCTAATTACTCCTCATAAATCAAAAAGCCCTAAAGCTCCCAGGGGTTCTATCTTGCTTTTGAAAGAACTCACTTGCCAAGTCATGTTAAAGTATCAAGGACAGAGTGTACAAGCTGCCTGTAGTAACACATCTGTGCCATTGCTAAAGGTGGGAACAGACAATACGAGACTGGAGGAGAAAACATCATGCTGTTGGCCTTTATTGTACTCTACCTTTGTACTAAATGGGCTTTATTGTACTTTGTGTTTTGGATTGTAGAATCATAGAATAATAGAGTTGGAAGAGACCACATGGACCATTCAATCCAACCTCCTGCCATGCAGGAAAAGCACAAAGTATACCTGAGAGATGGCCATCTAGCCTTTGTTTAAAAGCCTCAAAAGAAGAAGCTTCCACCTCTTTCAGCCTCTTCCAACTTTCAACTTGAGGGTAAAGGGTGCCCCCTCAAAGCCCTCACTTGCCTACTGATTAATTGTGATAAATGAGTCAGTAGACAGCAAGATCCTTCTCTCAGATCAGCTGTTTTGCAGTCATACATCCTAAACAGGACTCACAATGAAACTCAGTTACTTCCTGTGAAAAGAAGGAAGTACAGAATGTGACTTCATCTATAAGTCATAGGAAGTTGCCTAGTATAAGGTCTTGCCTCAGAATGAAGACCTCCATATGTGTGGACCGCGACGACTGTAATTCCCAGTTAACTCAACCAGCATGATGGAAGTTGCAGGTGGATTGGGGGGGGGGGGGGTCTTCTCTTCCCTTCTTTGTCCATCAGGGTCAGGGTGGTTTGTTCTAACTGGTTGTGTCTCTTCTGGTCTGAGGGAAAACAGAAACTGCTAACTGATGCTTCTAAATAGTTGATAGAGATTGGATTGGAATCTTTAACCACATTTTCTACCCTTTTTATCACATCTAGCACATTTATTAATGAGGAGGTTTCCCCAAAACTCCTATATTGACGTATTGGAAACTGGTGTAACACCAAATAAAGACATGCTCAAAATCTTGTTTCCCCAGGAGACAGAGAGAATAAAAAGATAAAGGCATACATTTACTTTTTCTTCCTTTCAGCAGATGGCTGGTGGCAGTGTGGGCATAAATGATCCAAGGATCCCAAATGCAACTATACTGATTTTGAGATGAATGGCATATTTTACTGGGGGAGGCATGCAGTACTTGCTATGTCACAAATCTTTCCATGTATTTGCTCTTGGTTTTGATTCATTGCTTTAATTTCCAAATGTCCTCGTCTTTGATTTAAGCTACGCTTTGCTCTATTAGTCATTCTTTTGAATAGGAGCTAGTTTTTCCCCCCTTCCTGCTAGTCTGTTTTGTGAGAGAGAGACAGAGGAAAGGTACTCTCTGGTCCTTTCCACCTATGTGCAGAGCTGAGGAGGAAGGAAACAGTATGATCCTGTGGGTAATAGCATGTCTTTTGAAATGAATGACTTCTGACAGAAGATACCACAAAGAAAGTATCTTAGAACCTAGAACTGTGGTTCTCAACCTGTGGGTCCCCAGGTGTTTTGGCCTACAACTCCCAGAAATCCCAGCCAATTTACCAAGGATGTCTGCGAGTTGAAGGCCAAAACATCTGGGATCCACAGGCTGAGAACCACTGACCTAGAATTTTCCTAGAGATAACATATTTTGTCAGATGCAGGTAGATCAGTGGTTCTCAATCTGTGCTTTCAGGGTATTTAGGTGGAAAGAAAGGAAGGAGATAGTTGGGTAAAATCCCTGACACTTTGAGTCTGTGTTGGCCTGAATAGTGCAAAAGCAAACATCCCCTTACAAAGTAAATGTTGGTATTTCAACAGAGTGACTATCATGTCTCTGGCTAAATTTCAGCACATCAAAGTCTTGGATAAGTACCAAATACATATTAACTATCTTATACAGATAGTTGTGTATAAAGCCCCCACTCTGACACAAATTAAAACATAAAGTCATGTAAATTTTTCAGAACAAACAATCACATTTAGTTTGTAGGATGATTAAGGGAGAAGATGGTCTTGCCTTGGGATCAGTGCCAGCTCTCAGCAGCTGGACCAATGTGTGTGTCCATTACCCATGATATATAACCATTTCAGTAACTACTGAGAAGAAAATTCCTTGAGGGGCTGAGCAGCCAGACCCCTCTGGGTGAAGAAATACAGTAAGACATACATACATACCTCTTCCCCTCCACTCCCATCCCCGCCTCTCCACTCCCATCTTCACCTCCATCCCTTGGACATTTTTGTTGCCCTCACCTTTTCCAGTTCCGTTATATCCTTCTTGGTCCCTGGTAGATGTTCTCAGTGACATCTTTCTCATTCTGTCTTGTCTTTCTAACCAATTATCTTATCCTTCCACTGCCCACATCTCTTTCTGTCACTCTGCCTTCTCCTCCATTTGTCTTCCATCTCTGTGACCATTCTCTTCTATTTCCCTCTCTCCTGTTCCCCACTTCTATCTCTATCAAGGTATTGCAGCAGTAAGGGGAGCATGCACAGAAACTGGCTGACAGGTGGCACTTTGACCAAGGCTGGATTAAGATGTGTCAAGGCCCCATACTCAAGATGTTGTTGGATTGCAAATCCCAGCAGCACTTACTCAATACCGCCAGTGGTGAGGATAGTTGAGAACTAAAGTTCAACAACATTGAAAGGGTGGAATAATTTCCATCATGGCCATGTTCCCCAGAATTACTTCCAATCCCTCCCAAAATACTGTCCTGTTTTAACATTTTAATTAAAAATTGTATTCCTTCTTAATTTGAGGACCTAAACTGCACTTTACTTAGTCTGTGCATAAATCTAGCATTGGTTGTAAGGGACACTTCCAGAGCTGCAAGTGACAGCTATATGGAGGGCATCATCTCAGTTGCCTTGGAAGCCAAAATATTTTCCTCTGCTATGAAAAGATTAGGGTATCTACCTCTCAAAGTCTGGTTTCATACCATTCTCTGGTATCATGTGTGTCCTGCTCATGATGGGATCTTTCCAAATCAGGGTGATCAAGATAAGATCAAATCATGGCTTAAGAAGATTTTAAATATTTTTCTTGTTACAGCAGCACTTCTCAACCTGAGGTTTAGGACCCGGGGGGGGGGGGGGTGCAAAGGGAGTGTCAGAGGGGTCGCCAAATACCATTACAGTATTTTCTGGTGGTCATGAGGGGTGAGAAGTTGGACTAATTCTATCATTGGTGGTGTTCATAATGCTCCTTGATTGTAAGGCCAACGATAAATCCCAGCAACTACAACTCCCAAATGTCAACATCTATTTTCCCCAAACTCCACCAGTGTTCACATTTGGGTATATGGAGCATTTGTGCCAAGTTTGGTCCAGATCCATCATTGTTTGAGTCCACAGTGCTCTCTGGATGTAGGTGAACTACAATTCCAAAACTCAAGGTCAATGCCCACCAATCCCTTCCAGTATTTTCTGTTGGTCATGGGAGTTTTATGTGCCAAGTTTGGTCCAATTCCATCTTCGGTTGAATTCAGAATGCTCTTTAATGGTAAATTAACTATAAATTTCAGCAACTCATTCCCCACAACCCTGCCAGTATTCAAATTTGGGTTTGTGAATGAAAATACACCCTTCATATCAGATATTTACATTATGATTCATAACAGCAGCAAAATTACAGTTGTAAAGTAGCAACAAAACTAATTTCATTGTTAGGGGTCACCACAACATGAGGAACTGTATTAAGGGGTCATGGCATTAGGAAGGTTGAGAACACTTGCATGAAGAAATTTTGTCATGACTGACATGATAAATTAACAGTATTTTCCCATTTCTCAAAAGGAACTAACAAATTAGTAGCATTAAAACTGTGCATACTGAAAGCTGATCTCTGAGGCTTTTCTCCCATTTACCTTCTTATTGTTTCAAAACTGATAACAGAATATGAGACAATGGCATGTGGCTTTTTAACCTTGTGATTTTTCTCCTCCATTATTACATCCTGGTAACACAGTGGCTTTCCCTTGACCCATGAGACTGAATGCAATCTGCTTAACATGAAATATTTCATTGTCATAGGTAAAACTGACAGTTTCTGACTTTTTCTGAATACCAGACCTGTGGATTGGACTCTTCTTACTGAACAGTACAGGTGTAGCCAGGGCTTTCTTTTAGTTATTTACTGTTCCAGGTTGTGGGATTCATCTGTATCTTGCAGTAGGGTGAGACCACATGAAAACCCTCCAGGCATAGGTCAGGTGGAAAGGGTGCATACTTTTCATACTCTTGTGCTGGGGCAGGTGGAGTTGTAAATTGCTTTTATTAGACTGCAACAGTCTCCTGACATTTCTGGGACCCTTCACTCCCACCGCCATGCCCTTTATATCATAACAGCACAAGTGAACTGTCAGACACTTATATGTTAGAAAGCAGGACCAATTTTAAATAATTTGGGGACTGAGAGATTATGCTTAGAAAATATTGAGGTGTCTTAATTCAGAAACATCTGACAAGAGCCTTAGAGATGCTGATAGGAAGAGTCTTAACAAAGCACAGAAGCACATAAATGGAGACATAAGCACAGCAGCATGGGTGCAACTGCCATTGTTATTCTGAGAGTTGGAGTCCAAAACCCATAGCATTTGCAGGCACTGTTTTCCAGTGCCTCCAAAGTTTGTGTGTGTGTGTGATAGAACTGGTTACATTTGGAACCAGGAAGGATTAAGGCATCCTAGCTTACTCAGCATTCCAGTGTCCACAGTGTATCAATGGGAAAGATTTCTTCACATGTGATACTAAAGAATAAGATGCTACTAAGCATCATAATATAAAATAAGCACAACACACTAAGAAATTGGTTTAATGGTGGTTGGGACCCAAGCTGATCGGTGTCCCAATTCTAAAATAAATACATGGTTACAATACAAATTTATTTATTTATGTATCATGTCAGAAGTGAATTGAGAAAGCAGTTATAATGTATAGAAAAACCACAAACAAAGTTTTAAAACTTGGCATTATACTAAATTTCCTTTGACCAGAAGCTGACCACTTGTTGTGCCTCTAGTGTTGCTGTAAGAAGGTCCTCCACTGTGCATGTGGCTGGGCTCAGACTGCATTGTAGTAAGTGGTCTGTGGTTTGCTCTTCTCCACACTCGCATGTCGAGGACTCCACTTTGTGGCCCCATTTCTTAAGGTTAGCTCTGCATATCATGGTACCATAGCACAGTCTGTTCAGTAACTTCCAAGTCACTCAGCCTTCTGTGTGCCCAAGGGGGAGTTTCTCATCTGGTATCAGCCACTACTTTTGGTTTTGGGTTTTAACCTGCCACTTTTGGACTCTTGCTTGCTGAGGTGTTACTGCGAGTACCTCTGTAGATCTTAGGAAGCTATTTCTTGATTTAAGGTGTTGGCTTAACCTATAAAATGTATAGGATGAAAGACTTATACTGATATGATTATAAGCCTCTGGCTTTCTCAAGTGAATAAAATCATGTAGATAGTGTAGAGATTTTGTTTGGAGCACTTTACAATAGAAGGAAGAAAGGTAAAGTGGGAAATTGGGTCCAATGATATAGTAGCAAGTCAAATTGGACGACAAAGATCACTATGTAGTTGAACCCTTCAGGAATGATCAGTCAGAAGTATGCTAGGTGGTCATTATTTTGCTTAGCTTTTATGGAACTCTATAAAATCAAAATAAAAAAATTGTTACACTCTTCAGTTGGATGATGCGTTATGATTTTACAAAGAGCCCAGAGTAGAAAAAGCATAGCCCTGCCTGGACCTAAGTATGACCAAGCAAGCAAGCAAGCAAGCTGTTTTCTTCTCCAATTTGTGTAATTCTGAGCATTCTTGCTAGTTATTGGCTGATCCTGATAGAGGCTATGTGGCATGAGAGTACTAGTGGTTGACAAATCTAGTAAAAATGGGGGAAAGTTGTGTTATCCTGTTCCAAAAAAGACATAATAATTTTTAAGAGTCTCTCTCATACACACAGGGTGCAATTAGATGAAATGGAGGGAGGGGGGGAAGTTAGGAGAAATGAATAACATATGTGACTCTGCAAAGCCTGGTGGTTAAAGATTTCCATGGCAAACACCATTAAAAAAAGCTGTGTGCTATTATATGTTTCATCATTATTATTACGCTTCTATTTCTAATTTTTTATTCTATTTCCTTCTGATTACTGGACAGTGTCTCTTTAACAAACTATTGTGCAACTTTCATCCACGTTAACCAGACTCAGTTCCAACTGATTTGCCTCACCCCTCGGCATTAAATGTCTGTATAGATGTGCCCTGGGATATAGCTATGTGAATTTTACCAATCTATGGTTCATGGAATCTTATCAGTAACTGACACCACCAAGTGAGCTACAATTTTGTCCCTTCCTCTACAAAATCATAGAATCATAGAGTTGGAAGAGACCTCATGGGCCATCCAGTCAAAAACCCTGGCAAGAAGTGAGTCCCCCCTCGGGGGTTGAGAAGAGCGGGATAAAAATGCTGGAAATAAAATAAGAAACTCACATTCAAAGCACCCTGACAGATGGCCATCCAGCTTCTGTTTAAAAGCCACCAAAGAAGGAGCCTCCACCACACTCCAGGGCAGAGAGTTCCACTGCTGAATAGCTATCACAGGCGGGAAGTTTACCCCAATGTTCAGGTGAAATTTCCTTTTCAGTAGTTTGCAGCTATTGTTCTGCACCCTAGCCTCCAGAGCAGCAGAAAACAAGCCTGCTCCTTCCTCCATATTTATTCCCCTCACATATTTATTCATGGCCATCGTGTCTTCTCTTAGCCTTCTATTCTGCAGGCTAAACATGCCCAGCTCTTTAAGCCGCTCCTCATAGGGCGTGTTCTCCAGACCCTTGATCATTTTATTTGCTTTCCTTTGGACACATTACAGCTTGCCAACATCTCCCTTCAATTGTGATGCCCAGAATTGGACACAGTATTCTAGGTGTTGTCTGACCAAGGCAGAATAGACAAATAGCATGTCTTCCCTGGATCTAGACACTATACTCCTATTTATGCAGGCCAAAACCCCATCGCATGACATTGTTGCCTCAGGTTTAACTTGTCCACAAGGACTTCAGGATCTTTTTCACACGTACTGCTGTTGAACCAGGCGTCCCCCATTCCATATCTTTGCATTTCAATGGTTGGATTATGGAAATTGTAGACCAAAAAGCCCAACTTTTTCAAGCTCTGGAATTTAAGTTGCAAATTAAATTCCATGGTTATACTCTACTTGCAATGTGATGTCAAGAGGAGAGCCAACATCATCCTAGTTGTGATCAACATGATATGCTTACTAGCAGACAGGAGGACGCTTCAATTCTTTTTTCAATCGAATACTAATATTGTATTCCAGGAACAGGCAGCAAAGCGAGTAGGACAGCCACACCCTTTGTTAAAAAGGAATTTTGAGAATGCAGATGTAAGATTCCCCACGCTGCCACAAACACAGCAATGAATCTATTTCATAACCGCAACAAGACTGACCAAATGCAGCCAAGCTAATTAGAACTTGTTGCATAGATGGGAAAGAATAGAGAAATGAATCAACTTCATTGCAAGTAAATGCTGTTTTTTTCTGGAAATGCGCTGAGGCAAGCTCATTGTATTAAAATAATGGGATGGATCCCTTATTTCAAAGCCTGGTTTGTTTGTGTGCATGAACCGTTGCAATAACATCATTGATTCATCTCTTCCAACAATAGATCTTCAAAAACGTATTTTGTTGTCAAAAGCTTCATCGTGAAGTAGCCCATGGGAAAGCCAGCTGAGCAACACAATCAAGTGGTATGGCTTGTCTCAAATTGTATCCATTTAGGCAGGTGGGGAAAATGCATAAGAGGATGCCCCAAATCAGAATGCCATTTCTAAAATTCCCAGAATTTCTATGCCAACCAAGATGGTACTGGAAGTTATAGTTCTGGAAGTATTTTTTCCTAAAAGATCTTAATGGCTTCAAACGATAGGAAAGGAGATTCCACCTGAAGATGAGGAAGAACCTCTTAACTGTGAGAGCTGTTAATTGGTGGAACTCTCTGCTCCAGGGTGCAGTGGAGGCTCCTTCTTTGGAGGCATTTAAACAGAGGCTGGATGACCATCTGTCGGAGGTGCTTTGAATGTGATTTTCCTGCTTCTAGGCAGGGGGTTGGACTGGATGGCCCATGAGGTCTCTTCCAACTCTATGATTCAATTATTCTAATGCCCTTAGGTAAGGGTATCTAAAGGGATAATCTTGTGCCACATTAGCTTGCTTGCTCATTAATAATAATATAATAATAAACTTTATTTATACCCACCACCATCTCCCCGAGGGGGACTCGGGGCAGCTTACATGAGGCCAAGCCCAGAAGTGCATTTCAATACAATAACATAAAAACATAAAACAGCATTACATTCAAATCTCGTAGAATTAAAAAAGCTGGCCACACATGCAAAATACAATGATAAAAAACTAAGGATGAGATAAGATTAAAATCTATATATTTATAAGGGGAGGTTCAGAGACAAGGCATTATGAAAATACCCATTTTAGGGGAGATTGACAAGGAAAATGTAAAATCGTTCTCCAAAAGCGCAACGGAAAAGCCACGTTTTGAGGTTCTTCTTGAAAATTTCCAAGGTGGGGGCTAACCTAACCTTGCTGGGCAATGTTTCCCAAAGTCGAGGGGCCACAGAGGAGAAGGCTCTCTCCCTTGTGCCCACAAGTCAGGTCTGTGATAATGGATGGGGCAAAAGGAGGGCTTCCTCCGAAGAATGAAGGGTCGAGCAGGTTTGTGGGGGAGAGGCTCTTCTCTGCATACATTTGATGATGGAGGAAAACCAACAAGGATCTTCTTTGGGAAGATGGCTTCTCCTGGTTTCTTGAGCTTGCTTTCATTAGCTGACTGATACCGAGAAGCTGAGCCATGTCACTTGTTGGCCCTGAAGAAGTGATGTGTAGAGCCATCCAGCAAACAAAGTTGCCCTCTGCTGGGTGGGCTGACTATTTTGGAAGATCCACGTTCATGGTTTGGATGTAAATTCAAGTTCAGCCCTGAACTTCGAGCGGCCAGCTTTCAGTAGTGGTCACAAATGCTTTTATTTTTATTTATTTTATTAATCACCTTGCAGGCCCTTTTTATTCTGAAATGTTTTTAGCTGCAAAAGCTGACTTGAATTTACATTTAAATTAAACTAAACTTAGAATTTTAATAATGTGTGGTGCCTGCCTTGTTTTTGAACTGTTGAATGTTGCTTCCCATTTTAATTTGTAAGTGATTTTAATTTAAATCAAGAAAGTCTAAATGAAATATTGCTTGTATATATTTTCTTCTTCTATGGAGATAGGGGGCAAAAGGCCTAGATATTGTCCTTGCTGTAGTCCAGATTCAAAGGAGCCATAGTACATTCTTATGCTTTCAGATTAAGAAAATAATATCTTAAGGGCAGGACACAGATTTCCAAGGTAATATCTAGTAGTTACTAGTAGGTCCTTAGCTTAAAATTGAGGGATAGGTACATCAAAATTTCTGTTTTGGTTCTGACAAATTCACAATAGCATACTGGTTGGAGCAGTAGACTAGGGGTGCATCTGCAGTGTAGGATTAATGCAATTTGACATGGCTCCCATGGCTCAATGCTATGGAATCCCTATGCAGCCAATGAAATCCATAGAGTGGAGTCCCCGGTGATGAAATAGGTTAAACCTAGCAGCCGTTGTCCTGTGCTAGCAGTTCTGGAGACCAACAGGTCAGAGGTTTGAATCGGCAGAAAGTTCAGAGGAGCTCCCCCTGTCAGCTCCAGCTCCCCATGCAGGGACATGAGAGAGCCTCCCACAAGGATGGTAAAACATCAAAACATATGGGTGTTCCCTTGCAAATGGCCAATTCTCTCACTCCAGAAGCGACTTACAGTTTCTCAAGTCACTCCTGACACACATACACACACAAAACTCATAGAGTGACCTATGACAGGTTGTACTCTTTTAGAATAGGAGGAAGGCAATTTCACACCTCCTCTGATTAAATTAGCCTAGAAAATCACATGATAGGGACACCTTAATTTGAATGGATGTAACAACAAGTAGAGCCCGATAGGATATATATCCAGAATTGTCTCTGTTACGCCACTTGTACAAGTTGAAGTCAAGTGTCTCATTTACTGGAAGTAGTCAGTTATACTTTCACAGCATTTCTAGATTCGACACCTCTTTTTATATTCTTCTATATGTGTTCCTCTCCAACAGACTTCTCTTCCTTTGAGGTACCCCTGCAGTGAAGAGCCAAGATGTTGGTGCTACTGGCTGGTATTTTTGTGATCCATATCGCCACCACGATCATGCTGTTTGTTTCCACCATTGCTAATGTAAGTAGCAAAGCCTTTCTTGAGTGTTTTATTGACATAGTCTTTCAGTCTTTTCAAGTTAGATGCAAAAGAAGTGTGAGTGACTTTTTTCCATTAGAAAATGATATTTTGTCATGGATAATATGCTGGAAGCCAAATGCTGTTAAGACTGAAGCCAATGGTATATCGGACTTGAGTCATCACGAAATAAAGCTGACCTGATCACTCTCTGCTTTCCACTCAAATGTGCCCTCCTTTTTCCTACTCAGTGGGATGTTGGAAAGGAAGAGATCACACTGCCAAAGCCCTAAACAGCTTGCTCCTGAAATTGGCTCAACATCGTTTTTAGTCTGGACATCAAAATACACTTCTAGACTCGCTTACAAGGGTCAATATCAGTGATGCTTTTATATTGGTGTAGTCTAGGCAACAACTTGTCCCTAGGGAGGTAAAAAAAGAAAGACAAAACTTTTCATGTTCATATATGTTGCTTAAGGTGGCTGTTGCTTTGCATACCTGGTGGTAGCTGAAACCTATAAGAGCAGCCACACCCTGAGGAACTGGGACACTCCCTATTTATTAACTGAAACAAGGCAGCAATTCAGTGCAACCTAAAGGTTTGAAATAGTAGCATATGCACTCTCCTATCTTGGAAAAGAAACACCCAGGCACACCTCACTCTGAAACCAGTTGAGTGAGTAGAATTAGTACATCATCAGTTGGAGGCAATCTATCATTATACCTGCCAGACAGTCTGCTACATAATTACGAGTTCTTCCTTTTTTCATCTCTTTCTCTACTCATAAAATGTTGTCTGATCAAAGCCAAGTAGAGTAAGAGGCATTATTTAAAACAGGGGGGCATCTATAACATAGTTATAGCAATCCAAGCTCACTTTAATGATTGTGGTACCATCCTATGGAATCCTAGGATTTGTAGTTTGAAGAGGGAATGGGAATCTTCTGCAAGAGTGCCTTGGTGCTTTATATCGGGGAGCCCCCGGTGGCGCAATGGGTTAAACCCTTGTGGTGGCAGGACTGAAGACTAACAGGACACAGGTTCAAATCCGGTGAGAGCACAGATGAGCTCCCTCTATCAAGTCCAGCTCCTCATGCAGGGACATGAGAGAAGCCTCCCACAAAGATGATAAAGCATCAAAACATCTGGGCGTCCCCTGCGCAACGTCCTTGCAGACGGGCAGTTCTCTCACACCAGAAGCGGCTTGCAGTTTCTCAAGTTGCTCCTGACACGACAAAAATAAATAAATCAGGGGAGTGCAGTCCAATAAGCTCCCAGGAAATTCTGCCAAGACTACATGGAACAATGAGAATTCATAGCAAACTGCTGTAACTGTGGCTTTCAGTTTCTACTACATCCTAGCATTCTGTTCCTGGATCAAAGCCACTGGGAATTCTGGATCACTTAAAAACTTCTACTAGCATTCCAGATCACGCCCCTGATTATCCTTACTTCAGTATCTTCTAACCACTTGTCTTGCTTACTCTCTCAGCCCTGGCCTTAATTGTTTCCAACCACTTCTTTCCCCCATTTAAACATTTCAGGACAGGAATCATTCCAGAGGTTCTTCCTCTCAAGTGCTTTCTCAGCAGCCCATCGCTACACTGCTCCCTAGTGGACACCAATATACAGACCCACAGAGACCTGGAGAGTTCAGATCCTCATCACACTGACTAGAGCATGGATCCACTTTAAATCCAGTTTCTGCCCCCTACAGGATTCTGGAGCTTGTAGTTTATGGAGGGGCCTTTGAACTGCTCGGCCAGGCAGGTCCTGGGCCTCAGAATTCTCTAGGAGGCAGAAACCGGATTTAAGGAATCCGTGCTCTAGTGTGATGAGGCTGAAACAGTACCTCAAGTGTGGCCAAAGTGTGGCCAGGGTAACTAAAGGATCCCCCCCCCTCTGATTTTCTAGAATTTTTCTTAAGGTCTCCAGAATAAAATAGGTTTGGACTCCAGGAGCAATGACTTAGCTCAAAGTATCCCTCAAGCCCCCTTAAACCTTCTACCAAACCTTGAATTGTAGCTGGAGATAGACTTCTAATCATTTTGGTGGTGGTTCTTAAGTGATTTACTGCACATTCATGTCTAGTGTAGCCTCTGGCAGGTTCTCAGGAGTAAAAACTGGGCTTCAGCCCACATTGATTCCTTATCAACCTTTGGGGAATGCTTTTGGAGCAGAGCATCACACAGACTCCCCATCGGACCCTGAAAGAACAATAGCTGGAACCCTATTGGGGTCTTACATCTGTGGAAATTAGAATTGTGCAGTTGTGTGATATCCACATCCAGTAAACAGCTTGTGTTACATTACTATTCAGATCAGCCATTAAAGGGCCTGAGGTGCAATACAACTGATGTTCATTGCATAGTTCCCAATGTGCACCAGACACCAGTGTTTACTGGGCACTCTTGCTAGTGCCCCAATGAACACTTTCAGAATTATTATTTATTATTTATTTCTGGTATTTGTACCCCATCACTTCTCCAGCCCCAAAGGGGGACTCAGGACGGCTTACACTCGCAACGGTACGAGGCCGCTACACCACAAATACAACAATATAATCACAGTCAGATACATAAACATTAAAACAATTTCATAATAATTTTAAAAACCTATATACATATATATATATATATATATATAGCATTAATTAAAACCATAAAACAAAGCATAATGTCATCTGCCTCAACGCCATTCCAGTCAATGTCCACTAAAGTGCAAATTACATCTGCTGCCCAAAGGACTGGTCCCAGAACCACGATTTTAATTTTTTCCCTAAAAGCCAAGAGGGATGGAATCGATCTTATCTCGTTTGGGAGTGTGTTCCATAGGCGGGGGGCCACCACCAAGAAGGCCCTGTCTCTCATCCCCACCAAACGGGGACTTAATTAACTTTGTTTCTAAGTGCTTTTGCTACTTAACTAAATACAGTGCCGTCCATGTATCCATGGGGATTACATCCCCAAACTTTGCATAGATACATGAAACCATGAATAATAAACACTATTGAAATTAAGGACTTTTGGCCCAGGAATAGCATAGAATTGTGCTGGAATATCTAGAAAATGCCTATAGAAGGCATTTTTGATCAGACATGGCTAAATGAAACTGAGGGTATCAATTCTGCAGATACTAAGCTCATACTGTAAATGCAAATTTACTTACATAAAAGGTCCTATAAGAGTCTTGCCAATGTAACTGCATCCATGTCAGAAGTTGCTAGAGAACAGAATGCATCAATTTATTTATTTATTTATTTATTTATTTATTTATTTATTTATTTATTTATTTTAGGTAGAAGTATGGCCAGGTAATTGGTTAGGCTGATTTGACTGAACTGCTTTAGATGCTTCAGTTCTTGATTGATTAGTCCTTGCCTACACCCAAGGCATAGACACAGTAATATATGGTTCGTGTCATATAAGTCACATATCATCCATTTGATTGTTATGTTCCAGCTTCTGTTGGTCTGTGTGATGATTAAAACAAATATGTGTAGAGAAAATAGTTGATACCTATTTCTGTGCCTGCTTGCTTCAACCAGCCAGTGATGTTTTAAGATTAAGACCTTGCTGTGTCACCGCTGGGAATTGCCTACAAATCCAGTAGTACATATTGTAAAATACATCCACAAGTCTATTACCTGCACGCAGTCAGGCGTCAAAGACTTTCAAAGGAGTTTTCAGGCAAAGCTTTGTTTGATACCAATTTTCATGGGCTTTTGGTTGCTCAAAATCCAATAGTAAAAGACAATACGAAAGGCAGAGTATTTCTGGGAAACTTCTTGGCAGAAAACCACAACAGCCTTAAGCAACCCGGCATCCTTTGGATGTGTTAGATTACAACTACTTTCACTCACAACCAGCATAGCCATTGGTAGAGAGATGATGGAAGTTTTAGTGTATCATGCCCAGAGACCTCAGAGTTGGGAAAAGAAGCATTAAGAACATTCATGTTCATAGAATTAGAAGAACAGTTTTAATACACAGATTGACAGAGTGAAAGCCAGACACAAACCTACAGAGGTCTACAGACAATGCATTTGCCACAGAACAAGTTAAATTTTCCACATGACCAAAGTTGAACTATATTGTTATATTTAATGTACAGTTGTTAATGCAAGTATCAGTTATAAAGACTCCGGGAATCATAATAATTCAGGAGAACTACTGAAGAAGGACCCCACTCCCACTTCAGAGTTCCTCACTGCAACCCAGGGGGAAATGCTAATCCAGACTTCAGGTCTGATTGGAACTCATCCATCAAGCTCCAAACTCCTCCAAATGTGAAAGACTAAATGCTTATCACTCAACACCCTGAACTCACAGTGGCGGTTCTTACAAAAACACATTGGTGTTATTTTCATTATTTTGCTTCATAGTCATTGAATCCTGGTTTTAAATAAACAAATGAATATTGAAAGTGCCAGTAAGAGATACCAAAAATATTTTGTTTACATGTTTTGTTGCTGTTTTTAACCGCTGTTGTTGTTTTATGGTGCCTTGTATGGCTCTTGTGAGCCGCCCCGAGCCCTCCCGGGAGTGGCGGCATAGAATAAATAAATAAATTAATTAAAAATAAAAATATTGTTTACTTTGATAGCTTGATCACATACGTTTAGGACACAAAGACCAAGGTTTTAAAAGGTGGAACATAAAGCTACACTAATGTAGTTAGACTTTGGGTGGTTCCAGTTAGCACTTTAAACCCAAATGGACTCGGGGGTGAATCCTCACAGGTCCAATACCCCATTAGACCTGGGCCTTTTTGGAAGGCCCGGATGTAATGGGGTATCTAATTAATTTGTGACACAGCAGGATTTACCTGCTTTGCCCCAAATTAATTCGCTTTTACCTGAAGTGCCATTTGGATGCCTCAGGCCCCACATTTTTGGAGCTGTCTGGAAGGGCCCTAAGTGCGAACAATTAATTTTCAGTGTCTTATGCTTCGCAATGTTAGAAATGTTGGGGCTGATGGACAAACTTAGTGGGATGACACAACTCTTATTTTGGAGCAGAGGGGCATGGACTCATTTTATCGCCCCTTAGCTACATCTCTGAATACAGGAACATGTTGATTTATTGAGTCCTGATGTTCACTGTGCCAAGAGATTATTCTCCAGTATCATGTACTATCTGATTCAGTAACTTATCAGCTACTGAAAGAGTTATCAGATAATATGTGAGGCTGCTTAAACAGTTACTCTGGTTTAATAGCCCCTTAAGAAGAGATTATTTGCCTGGAAAGTGTTGGGCCTTATGCATATTGATTATCAACAAATTCTGAGCACTTCTCCGATTCTCTTTTTGTTACATTTCCTTTCCTGAAATTGTATCCCTCCTTCCCCTTTTCCACTATGAGTCAAAGCAGCTTCTGGTTTAAGAGACAGCTCATAATCTCAGTTAGTCATATGTAATTAAAAATCAAATTGTCAGGAAGGTCTTTCCAAGATAAGCAATAAAGAGCAGAAGAGCTTCTCCACTATTTCCTTTGGAATGGTCTCATGGCATGGCCAAACATTTTGGGAGGCAGGGTTGGGGAGGATTGCCTATGGCTTTTTAGAAATATCTGCTGAAAGATTCATAATGGTTGCTTTCCCTGCAGCACTTTCCTTGGAATAAAAAGCAGATATACAAAATAGATCTTCCTGTGTCCCTAAGACCAATCAGAAAACAAAGTGAGGGCTGGTGCTGTAATGGCTTATTTAGATTCAATCTGTGTTAAGGAGAGCACTTGCTTAGGAAAAGTCCCATTGAATTTAATTGGAATAATTTCAGAATCAGGATTAAGCTACATGGAGTGATTCTCAACCTGGGGGTCGGGACCCCTGGGGGGAGGTTGTGAGGGGGTTTCAGAGAGGTTGCCAAAGACCATCAGAAAGCACAATATTTTATTTTGATCATGGGGGTTCTGTGTGAAAAGCCCAATTCTATCATTAGTGGGGTCCAGAGTGCTCTTTGATTGTAGGTGAACTATAAATCCCAGCAAGTACAACTCACAAATGACAAGGTCTATTTTCGCCAAACCCCACCAGTGCTCACATTTGTGCATATTGAGTATTTGTGCCAAGTTTGGTCCAAATTTATCAGTGTTTGAATCCACAGTGCTGTCTGGAGGTAGGTGAACTACAACTCCAAAACTCAAGGTCAATGCCTACCAAACCCTTCCAGTATTTTCTGTTGGTCATGGGAGTTCTGTGTGCCAAATATAGTTCAATTCCATCATTGGTGCAATTCAGAATGCTCTTTGATTTTAGGTTAACTATAAATCCCAGCAACTACAACTCTCAAATGACAAAATCCACCCACCCCCCGGCAACCCCACCAGTATTCAAATTTGGGTGTATCAGGTATTTGTGCCAAATTTGGTCCAGTGAATGAAAATACATCCTGCATATCAGATATTTACATTATGATTCCTAACAGTAGCAAAATTACAATTATGAAGTAGCAATGAAAATAATTTTATAGTTGGGGTTCCTACAACCTGAGGAACTGTTAAGGGGTCACAGCATTTGGAAGGTTGAGAACCACTGCCCTAATGAGTAACAGAACTGAAAAAGCAGGGAGGGGCAGGAAAATTTGACTAAACCAAGCACATGTTTGCATAATCCCAGAAACACAATCATATGTTTGCATAATCCCAGAAAGGTTCCTTTGCTTTGGTTTCTGATGACCCCTGCTGGAGGCTCCTGTCTGGAAAGAACCAATCATTTAAGCCATTATTACTTCTTCTTTCTTTTTTTTATTTTTAAAAAGCCAGCATATTATTGAGTAACAACAGGAAGGTCAATTTGAAGCCAAAAAAGCTCAGGAAACCACAGGGAGTTCTTTTTATTTTATCAGCACTCTGTTGTTCCAGGGTTTGGCACAGGTCCGGCCTGAGCAGACATCCAAGGGAACAGCCCTCTGTGGTCTGCAGGGAGCGGCTTAAGGAGATCATAGTCATTCCTCCTAAACCAAGAGCAGCTTCCCGTCCTCAGTACTGAATGAACAATGCAGGAAATATGCTGGAAATGGGCCAATGGGCCTAAGTTTTCCCATGTGGATTTCCCTCTTTATCTATCTATTTATCTATCTATCTATCATCTATCTATCATCTATCTATCTATCTATCTATCTATCTATCTATCCAGGCATGTAGCCAGGGGGGGGGGCTAAGGGGGCTTCACACCCCCCGAAATTCTCAGGGTGGTCCGTGAAAAGGCCTTACTGGTACATTATTTAAACTGTTATGTTTATTCATATCATGATCTGATCACCATGCTCATTATATCCCACATTAATGAGGTTATTGGGATAACAATACAAAAGGTTTGCTAGGGTAGACCCTCTTCCACCCAGTCTCAGCCCCCCCGAACCAAACTCACCCCCCCTCCCCGAATCAAAATCCTGGCTACGGCCCTGTATCTATCTATCTATTTACTTACTTAATAATATGGGAGTTGTTGTAGGTTTTTTGGGCTATATGACCATGCTCTAGGAGCATTTTCTTCTGAAGTTCCACCTGCATCTATGAAGTTCCTCAGAGGTTGTGAAGTCTGTTGGAAACTAGGAAAATTGGGTTTATATATCTGGAATATTCTTTCTTCTATCCTGGACAGTCCACAGATATATAAACCAATTTTCCTAGTTTCCAACAGACCTCACAACCTCTGAGGATGCCTGCCGTAGATGCAGGCAAAATGTCAGGAGAGAATGCTTCTAGAACATGGCCATATTGCCCAAAAAAACCTACAACAACCCAGTGATTCTGCCCATGAAAGCCTTTGACAATACATTCATGACATGCCATTTTTCTATATCGGGCCAAAGTTGGCTCACACCCTGCATTAAAACAAGATATGTAAATTAAAAATGATTAACAAAAAAACATTTTAAAAAAATTAAATAAGGTATTATAAAAATTAAATATGGTATTATAAAATCAATAATTTAAAACAATATAAATTCATTGAAATCCATATACATCTCATGTAACCATCAGGGATGGCATAAACCATACTTCATCAAATTGCCACCATTCTAGCTCCCACAAAGTTACTCCATCCCCCCAAAGTATGTTCTAAGAGGGATTTAAAAAAAAACTCTTATGTATTGGTTTGTTTATTTTATTAAGAGGCTCTTCAGAATCTGAAGGGTAGTTTACTTAATTTGTGGGTAAATCCAATCCTGAGTGTGCAAAGTGCCAAAGAGATTCTGACCTGACTTCTAGTTGGAACATTTGATTATAGCATTTTCTAAACCTGTTTTAGGACCTCATCACATGGAGGCCAAGAATACAAGGGACAGTGGGGGAAACCGTGAGGCAGTATACCACTTCGTGCCCTTATTGTCATTGGTTGTGGGAACTTTTCTTACGATGTTTCCCCGCTGTCCCTGGCTTCTTCCCACATTTCCCCCGGCTTTGTCTATGCACCCGACTCCCCAGGGCTCCATGCTCTTTGTGCTGCTGGCACAGAGCCCAGCAGAGCTCTGCCAGAATTTGTTCCGCATCATCTGATAGTTTATGTTGTCCTGGGAGGTTTAGTTTCCAAAGATCCAACCCCTTTTCTAGGTGCATCTGCACTGGAGAATAAATGCAGTCGGGACCCATTTATTATTATTATTATTATTCCATATGCAATTGAGTCCTCCTGGGAGTTATACTTTACCAAGGTCCATACCTTTCTCTGGGTGCATCTACACTGTGAAATGAATGTAGTTGGACCTTACTTTAAATTTTATTTATTTATTTATTTATTAATGTAGTTGGACCGCCACAGGTTAAAACATAAAAACAGTTAAAAACAGTTAAAACAATTAAACAGCCATGCAATGGTCAGCAGGAAAAAATGCCATGTTTCCATAAATGGTCTTGCAAAATGAATTTTCTCTGAGTGAATCTACACTGTGAAATGAATGCAGCTGGACTTTACTTTAAATACGATAGATCCATACTATGCAGTCATGGGAGATATAGTTTTCCAAGGTCCACACTCTTCTCTATGGGGCAGCCAAGCTTGGGAGGGGGGGGAGTGCATTGTTGCTTTTCCTCCCTCCCTTTATGCTTCCTTACTTCCGAAATTGAAGACAAATAACAGTTGACATTTCAAAGAGAGGTGCCTAGCAATTACAGTTTGATGGCAGATCTACTAAAAGAATGCTGAGTACAACTGAGTAACACGGATACATTTAACAGTGTGATGAAGGTAGGGAACTCATCCGTTTCATTTCAAAACTGAGTCAGACTGAGCTCTACCCTACCAAACACTTCCTTGCTTCAATGTGATGAAGTCCTTAGACTCTTTCACCAACCAGTTGAATGCTGCAGCTCCTCCTGCTTTCTAAACGATGGCAATAGCATGGGTGCAGCTGGAGGCCCAGTCAGGCCCCCTGAGCAAAGACTTTCCACTCTTACTTTAACTCATATGTTTCTGCGTGCTTTTCTTTGTGTGAAATCAATAATTTTGTAATGAAGATCACCATGCCAATTTACTTTGCATTTAAGTTTATGCTATCCCAAGTTTGCAAATAAGAGTGAAGAAAAGAAAATACAGATACATAGATTTTGCAGATTGCACACTGATGTTCAGTTTCTGGTAACATCATTTGTAAGTCTTTTTTGTGTAATAGTGCCAACCTATCCAAGATACAGGGTTGTTGTAGGTTTTCGGGCTGTATAGTCATGTTCTAGAAGCATTCTCTCCTGATGTTTCGCCTGCATCTATGGCAGGCATCCTCAGAGGTTGTGAGGTCACAACCTCTGAGGATGCCTGGCATAGATTCTGGCAATGAAAGCCTTTAACACAGTGGTTCTCAACCTGTGGGTCCCCAGGTGTTTTGACCTTCAACTCCCAGAAATCCCAGCCAGTTTACCAGCTGTTAGGATTTTTGGGAGTTGAAGGCCAAACATCTGGGGACACAGTAGCACTATGAATATGAATTGAACCTAAGCACCCTTTCTATTGAATCGTTACTGCTCTTTATGATGTATTGTTGAATTATAGCTTTCTTTGTTATATGCATTGTGTGATCCTTTAAGACAGTGTTTCTCAACCAGTGTGCCGGGGCACACTAGTGTGCCGTGAGCAACCATCAGGTGTGCCGTGGGAAATTGGAACCTCGGGGGGGGGGGTCTAGTGTGTTGAAGTATAAAAACCCTAAGAAACCTACCTAGATAAAGGCACAAAATTACAAACACCGCCCCCCCCCGCTTCGCACCCGTTGTCTACTTGGTCTCTCCCTCTCCATGCATTGGGAAGGCCCGCCTCCCTTTCCCCAAGTAGAGACCTCCTAATGCCTCCTGGGGGTTCTGTGTGGGAAGTCTGGCCTAGTTCTATCATTGGTGGGGTTCAGAATGCTCTTTGATTGTAGGGGAACTATAAATCCCAGCAACTACAACTCCCAAATGTCAAGGTCTATTTCCCCTGAACTCAATCTGCGTTCATATTTGGGCATATTGAGTATTCATGCCAAGTTTGGTCGTGATCCAACATTGTTTGAGTCCACAGTACTCTCTGGATATAGGTGAACTACAACTCCAAAACTCAAGGTCAATGCCCACCAAACGCTTATAGCATTTTCTCTTGGTTCTGGGAGTTCTGTGTGGGAAGTTTGTGTCTTTCTGTCATTCCTGCCAGGATATCTATGTTGTGGTCATCGAAACAGGCCCAGGTTTCACACTGAGTGTATAAATACAGTTAAAAACATATTAACTATCTGTATTACTGTGTTAGAGTGTCATTTTGTGTCATTTGTGTCAATCCTGGTGGTGTGCCCCAGGATTTTGCAAATGTAAAAAGTGTGCCGCGGCTCAAAAAAGGTTGGGAAACACTGCTTTAAGACACCAACCTGTGTTTCTAGTCAAACATCTAGGGACCCACAGGTTGAGAACCAGTGCTTTAACAATACATTCTCCAAGATTCAGCCATCAGAAATCCAGTAATAGTCAACTCCATGTCTGCAAGCATATGCTTGAAGCTTAAGTACTTCATGCTGTTCTAGCATAAGCCTGGTTAATTCATTTTTTAAGGTTGAGCAAAAAATACATTACATCTTTTCTGTTTTGTTTCAGGTGTGGATGGCAGGCAAGTTTAATAATGCAACAACAAACTCATCTGGTCTCTGGCTTCAATGTGTAAATGAGAAGTGCAAAGAGCTTACCTTTCCTGAGAACGACCTCTGTAAGAGACTATTTATTACCATCTAATATATACTATTAAAGTACCGTTGTGCATTTTGGCATCAGGAGGAAACTCCAGTTTCATACTTTTTTTTTCCTTTTCTCTCTCCCATATGTTATTAGCTGCCCTCAAGGCTGTTCAGGCTTTCATGATTCTAGCCATCATCTTCTCCTTTGTCTCCCTGGTCATGTTTGTGGTTCAGCTCTTCACTATGGAGAAAGGAAAACGCTTCTATATCACTGGAGGGATAAAGCTGATTTGTTGTAAGTAAAGGCATTCAATTAGTAATCTATCAGTGCAAAAAGAAAATATGAAATAGTGTAATGACAAATTGGAGTGGCCACGGACTATGATATTGGATTGCATGATTTTAAATAATTGGTTTTATGGTTTTATGGTGCAATGGGTTAAACACTTGTGCCGGGAGGACTGGAGACCAAAAGATCGGAGGCTCAAATCTGGGGAGAGCACGGATGGGCTCCCTCTATCAGCTCCAGCTCCCCATGCAGGAACATCAGAGAAGCCTCCCACAAGGATGGTAAAACATCAAAACATCCGGGCATCCCCTGGGCAACCTCCTTGCAGATGGCCAATTCTCTCACATCAGAAGCAACTTACAGTTTCTCAAGTCTCTCCTGACATGGAACCCCCCAAAGTGCTTAGGGGTTCTAAAGGTTTTGATCTGACTCTGATTACAATATATATCACAGAACTGAGAACTAGAATGGCTTGGAGGCCAAACTACAGTGGAGACGACAAAGACAAAAAGTTTATGCCCCATAACTGCATTATAGCTGTTCCTCTCATCTGCACACTTATAGTTGGCTAAAAATCACAATACTCGTTGGCCTCAAAAGATGATGGCTTAAGGAAGCTGATGTATCTTTTGACAATTAAGCATGATGCCCCACCTAAAGTTGTACAGTTCTGGGGCATGCATTTTTTTTGCATCACTCTTAAAACCAGACTTGAAAAATCTATCTGTGATATATAAAAAAGACCCGAAATCATCAGGATAGGCCAAAAGTTGATGTAATCACTTTCCTGCTTTTTTCTCTCTCCTTTCACAGGGCTCTTCATTATGATTGCCGTCTCAATTTACACTGCCCGGTTCCCACAGTATTTTAAAGGAGAGCAAGACCACCACGGCTACTCCTTCATCCTTGCTTGGATCTGTTTTTGCTTTAGCTTCATCACCGGGGTTCTGTATCTTGTACTCAGAAAGAAATGAGGGTCATAGGGATAGCTTGGGAGGGAGGACTGGAAAATTGGGAGGGCTTGTGGGAGGGATATGAAGGTCACTTTTTCTATGAGGACTGTTTGCCAAAAGAATTGAATCCACATGCTGCTCACCTAACATTCCCGGCCGCAGAACAGAATCTACCACAGAGAGAAAGAGAAGCTGCTGACATCATGGATCTCTGAGACAATGAAAATGCTTGAAGAACCTTCTAAGCAGCCAAAGACCATCTCCTTTTTTATACTGTGACACAAGTCTTCCATCTTAAAGGACTTTGAAACTCTGCCTTCCTGTTTGCAAAAAAAGAAAAAAAGAAAGAAGAAGCTAGAAATGACATCAGAGTTCGTGGCTTTCTTTTCCTAAACCTTCTGCAGTGAGGATACATCTACTGCCCCTGTGCTTTCTACTGCTTATTCCCACTCATTTACGGAAGGTGTTGCGAAAGGATACATGAGAATGCCAGATCCTCTAATTAAATGACAGCACAGAGCCTTAGTTACATGTTCTTGAAAAATGAAAGTCATGAAATGTGAAAGTGGCTGGATTGAAGTGAGGCCAAATCTCAACATTAAAAGCACAATTGCAAGCTTTTATAGTTCAATCACTGTCTTTAAGTGCCTTTAAAATACAAAAAAGGAGATAGCCCTCCTGCTATGGAAGACTTTAGAAGGAAAAATAGCCATCAGGAAGTAATGAGGGAAGGTGAACAGGGGTGGCAGATGATAGACCTTGTGGGGGAAACAGTCTAACTATGAAGAAGGGAGAGTCCTTAGTGGGTGGGAAAATTCCATCATGGTGTGGGACATTCATTACAGCTCATTGTACCAATTTGATGCAACTGCACTACAAAGAGGATATGGAGTCCCCCATGATAACATTGAATTGTTAGGTCTGTAATGTTTGCATTTTACAAAACATCAAACTGAAAGGGCTATTTCTAGTCAGATCGGCCACGCCTCATGGGACCTTCCTTCTCACCACCAAATTAGATTTCCCTTGCTAATATCCCTGGAAAAATACTAAGCCAGAATCATCCAAGCCATAGTATTTCTATGTATGGTTGTGAGGGTTGGACAATGAAATATGTGACAAGAAAAAAATTTAAGTCATTGAAATGTGGTGCCAGAGAAAAGATCTTTGGATACCACAGACCACTAAATATACAAATAAATTAGTCCTAGAGCAAAACAAGCCTGAAGTTTTACCACAAGCCAAGATGACTGCATTCAGACTGTCTTAGTCTAGATGTATCATGAGAACACATGATTCATTGGAAAAGAGTATAATGCTGGCTAAAGTAGAAGGCAGTAGGAAAAAAAGTCAAAGGCAGCAGCTCATGTGCACTGACTCAATATAGGAAGCCATGGCTCTGAATTTGCAAGACCTGAGCAGGCCAGTTGGTGAATGGAGCTCTTGAAGATGTCTCATTCATAGGTTTGCCATCAATCTAAGTTGACTTGATGGTAAATAAAAACAAATATATGAGTAACAGAGAATATATACTTGGTGCAAAGAATAGAGTTGGGCTTTCGGGTGGGTGGGTTGTTCTAAAACACCAGATCTTGCATTGACTGTATTATCACTTTTATATTTCCCTCTCAAATGTCCTAAAATTTTAGAAACGGTAGCTAGAGCTGAGCTCCTGGGACAGGATTTTGCTTGGCTAGGTTTTCTTACATAGGAACCATCAGCTTTTAGTGCCTTTTCTTAACCCGCTCCCCACATGCTTTCATTTCATATATTACACATCTCTCATGGGTTTAGAAGCTAATTAAATTTTACAGACAGTAGGCCAAGCAGGAAGTGACTGTATGGAGATGGAAAGAATTACAATGTCATAGTTATTGTTTGCACTGGGATTTTCAGCCCATGTATTCCTGCCATTTAGATCAGTTACAATAATGATTGGAAACAATGAATGGCAAGAGGCAGATGCTTTCTCCGCTTTGCTCTACTCATTCAAAAGGGGAGACAAATCCAGGACTGCAAGTTTCGTATAAACAGTATTCTCTTTCTTTGTCTTCTTGTTACATTCTTTTTCCATGTACACTTTTGTAATTGGGTGGATACGTTCTGCTATTATACTTGCCGTTTCTCTACGTTTATTTCATGTGCAGTCATTGTAAATATTTTGATACAAGTGTGCCTGTAAGTAGGGATATCAAAATAAAATCCAGTTCCCTTTATCATACGCAAAGAGTCTTGCTTGAATTTGTGGTATTCGGCATGAATCAGGGGTGCATCTTTTCTCCCTTTGAAATAGGCTCCCTAACACAATGTAAAACCTACCAAGTGATGACAGGATAGTTTAGCCTGTAAGGTGGCTTAAAACATTAAACATAATTAACATTTACAGCATAGAAAAGTTAAAACTGAATTAAGCTCTCAAAACATTGAGTTAAAAACACAATCCATTAAAGAACGCTAAAAATAAATTCTGTATATTATACAAGGTATGTTTCCCCTGAAGTTCATTCTTTAGAGCCGGCGTGGGCAAACTTTGGCCCTCCAGGTGTTTTGGACTACAACTCCCACAATTCCTAACAGCCTACTGGCTGTTAGGAATTGTGGGAGCTGTAGTCCAAAACACCTGGAGGGCCAAAGTTTGCCCACGCCGGCTCTAAAGAATGAACTTCAGGGGAAACATACTGGCTGTTAGGAATTGTGGGAGTTGTAGTCCAAAACACCTGGAGGGCCAAAGTTTGCCCACACCTGTTTTAGAGCCTGCTGGAATCAAAGGGTCTTCATTTTTTGTGTGGAGAGATAGTAAGGAGAGTGCCAGTCTCAGCTCTCAAGGAGGGAAGATCTAGAGCCTGGGGTAGCCACCCAGAGAAAGCGAAATTTCTCACAACATTACAAATCCCAGAATTCCATAGCATTGACAGAGACTTTATTTACATTGCAGAGCTGTAGTAGTTAATGTAATGTCGAATGTGCAAAAAACTTCAGTTGCTTTAGGGCAGTGGTTCTCAACCTATGGGCCCCAGCCCATGGGTGGGCTGCAAGACCTAAAATAAGGTCCGCAAGAGGGAGAGAAGGAAGGAGATGCCAGCATGTTGCCCTCGCCAGCACTTTCTCAGCCGGCAGTGAAGACTCACCTGACAGCATACCCAAGGGGGCTTTCTCAGCCTTGGGATGCTTCCCAGGCCAGGGTGGAGAAGACTCACCCGGAGGCATGAGCAAGGAAGTGAGTGAGAGAAGGAGAATCCCCCAAAGTAACAGTAGTAGTAGTAGTAGTAGTAGTAATATAAGAAGAAGAAGCTCCCATTGCCACACATCAGTTGTAATGGGAAAGCAGCCCTTTGTAAGACCCTGTTTAGTCCCCCAAAGTAGTAGTAGTAGCAGCAATAATAATAATAGACCTTAAGGACAGTTTATTGGGTCTCGTGCTCCACTTTTTGTACTTTTTCAACCTCAGCCCTTCCCCTTCTTTTTTATACACACAGTAACAAAATCCACAGATAATAACACAGCCCAACCAAAAAAAAGAGGCTTCTTTGTTTTTAGGCCTGTTCTTGGGGTTAGTTGGGGTGCTGATTCAGAAAATTGCATCGGATAGGCCACATCAGCTCTAGATTATTAAATATGGTTTTCTATGGGCAAGCAAATGGCGCCTACTGGATGGCATATGTTCTGAATAAGAAACTAGAGCTGATGTGGTCTATCCAATGCAATTTTCTGAATCAGCACTCCAACTAACCAAACCGAAGCTAAAGTTGACCAAAAACTGATTCATATTCCTTTTGGTACTAATGTTGGAAAGTGGTCTCTGGTCAAAAAAAG
Source organism: Anolis apletophallus (assembly GCA_030556195.1). Lineage (NCBI taxonomy): Eukaryota > Metazoa > Chordata > Lepidosauria > Squamata > Anolidae > Anolis > Anolis apletophallus. Next base: position 93,945,735 of record JARBWK010000009.1, read on the forward strand.
GTTGGGAACCACTGATTTAGGAGACTGGATTGGAAAAACCCCTTCACTTTGAGGGGACATGATATAATTCATGCCTGTCTGGGAACTAAGGATCACAATCCTTTATCAAAGCATCCCTGTTCAAGTTCATATATGCCAAGGTGCAACTAGCTGTCCAATAACAATGTACACGCAGCCATAATTTCACATACAATTGCATCATGAAAAAAGGATACAAAATGCCTCATCTGTGGTCTGGCAACTAACTGTGCAATTATTGGATGATGCTAACATTAATTATATATACGCAATTAAAAGTGCTATAATTATATGCTAAATACTTTGGCAAAACGGACCGCATGTCTCCATGGTAATTAATTACAGAAAGGAAGGTTGAAAAATGCATATATGTATCCGGAAGCATTTCAAAATCTCAGCAACCAAATTCCGGGCCAGTTGTTGACAAGAGCATGACAAAGATGCCTATTTGAAGGTCAAAAATATAAAGCATGGAAGAGTACATCCTGTGAAAGAAGAAACTGAAAAGCTGTAGTAAAAGTGATGATGGCTTGTCTTCAAATTTCATTTTACTGCTGGAAGTTAAAACGAGTGCAACCCAGAAGTCACAGGAAACAGCTTTGTGATGCTGAACTTCAAAGGCACTATTAGCAGCAGATCTGCCTGCCTGCCTGCCTGCCTGATGGTGCTACAGATGGTAACAGCAGACATCCTTTCTCAGCAGCCCTGCTGCCACTGTGTTTCTCCCATAATGCCTTGGGTGCCTGAATCCAGCATCATTTCAGAGCATTCTGGGTCATAAATGACATTCACCACGAGTTACCACCATGCCCCTCACACTCTCACACACCCCATTACTTGGAATGAAGCTAAAGCTAGGCTACTGTGGCTGGGAACAAAATATCATCCATACTATGTGAACTGTGATATAACAGAGGGGAAAATAAAAAGAAATAAAAAGAAATAGGCAATTGCTGCTTAATTTGAGAGATGATTTTTTTTTTGCTGTACATCTAATGAATTTCAAAATGCCCTTCCTGTTTTGGAAAGCCAAATTTCATGCGTTTTCTTCCCATTCAAGCACGCCTTTTGATCCAGTCAAGATAACGGAGCTATTGTGTCATTAAATGAACAGCTTGTTTAAATAGCATACTGCCTAGATTATGCTTATTTAGGGGTTGATTAAGTGGACTCAACAAGGGCTGCGCAAGGCTCCTTGGTTCCATTTAAATCCTGATTGAATTATTTGAATAGTGCCATGATTTCATCTGGACTTATCTAGCTGTAGTAGAGAACTCCACATGTACTATTCAGGGACCGTGAGCAATCCTCTCCACCCTTTGCCTTAAACCTCCCATCTGCTATGACTGAAGATTGTTAGTAAGGTTTTCACCCCACACAGGAGACAGAACTATCACTGAGCAACTAATTTCCTTCCCACTGTGGCATTTTCCTTGTGTTGTATTATGATGTACTTGGACGCAATGTATGCTTCCCCAGACACTCTTGATTAATCCAGATAAATTTGGATCAGGGCTGTCTGCCACTGATTCAGATTGGTCTCATCCAATTTGGACCTCACCCAAATGGATCCAAATCAACCTGATGAAGTTCAGAAATGTGGAGTTTATCTGCAGTGGTCACACAGGACTGGAATAAATCTAAATCTACTCACATGGTACCTCCGCATATTTGGACTACAATTTCCTTAACCCCAATCATGTGCCATGTTGGTTGGGACTTATGGAAGTTGTAGTACAAAACCTTCTGGAGGTCTCCATGGTAAGAGGAATGGTTAATCATTCAATGTTATTGTTTGGTTAATGACAAGAAAAAGGGTGGACATGAATCAGGTCATGGGGATCTGTGACACCTCCACAATTGAATATCACCTCAAGCAACTGACGCCCCTTCCACACAGCTGTATAAAATCCACATTGAACTGGATTATATGGCAGTGTGGACCCAGATAATCCAGTTCAAAGCAGATATTGTGGTTTATCTGCCTTGGTATTCTGGGTTATATGGCTGTGTGGAAGGGCCGTGAAATAAAATATGATCTTACTTTGTTTTTCAACGATGAAGAGGAAAAAGAAAGACAAATACTAAAAATGGCTACTTTTCTAGCACACCCAAATTATGGGATTAGTAGACAATAGGAAAGTATGAAGTTTGGTATAATTTCTACAAAATATCAAATCAGAGGGAAAATTCAATCTTCAAATTCCTAAATAGTCTCTAATATTATTCTGCAAAATGCAGCCAAATTCACACCCTTATAATAGCTATCATTGGGAGTACTTTGTGCTTTACTGCATAGCAGATGGTTGGACAGGATGGTCCATGTGGTTGCTTCCAACTCTATGATTCTATACAATTCTATGACTCTAGACAATTGTGCATCCACTAGGGGCCCCTCCACTCTGCCCCTTATCCCATGATCTGATCCCAGATTATCTGTTTATCCCAGGTTATCTGGCAGTGGGGACTCATATTCCACTTTAAAGCACATAGTCTGGGATCAGATCCTGGGATAAAGGGCAGTGTGGAAGGGCCCTAAGAAAGACCAGGATCATTCTAGTCCTAAATCTGAAGCTGTTCTTATGAAATGGTAGTCACCTGCTTGGCAAAGAGCACCCTAGAGCCAAAACATTCCAACGTGTGGATCTTCACATTAGGACAGCCCTTCAGTGATAACAATAAGCAGTTAGTTCATGGCCTTAGAGTCTACAGCTTAGGTATTCATAGCATGAATTACTTGAGACATCTTGCTGTCTGAGGCACAGCCACAAAAACCATCTCACAATTACCATGATTAAATGCGTACTAACCAAGTGCAGCTGAGTGATTTTAACACATGAGGCATCAAATACCACAAGCATCCTTCCAATTCCCCATCGCTAGCAAACTGAATAACTAATTATTCATTGTCCTTGGATGCCAGCTTAAATCTTCTGCCTGGGAGGGAGGCTGCCTGCTATTTCCTTTTGGTGAATCCAAACATACGCAAAGCTCCAATTCTTGAAGCTCCATTCACTTGCCCTGACCCCAATTTCACTCAATGATCTCTTCGCAAAAGCACCTGGCAAGAATGTTACCTTCTGTATCATTTGGACTTCTCCCAAGAACAGCTGAAAAATCAAGGCACCATCCCACCCATGTACCTGTATTTTCTTATCCTCTAGGAGACAGCAAACATCAACAAATTCTGAGATGGGGGAACGGCATGCAACCCACTGCTTTTGACATTATTTTCAAAACAGCAGTGGGGTTTCTAGTTTCCTTAGCAAGGAGCTCAATGACATGAGGTGAAACTGATAATGCAGTGAGGAAGAATAGCAGAATATGGGATGATTTGATGGTGAACACATTCTGATGCTATCTTAGCAAGCTGGGAAATACAGTCAGCTGCAGGGGACCCTCTGAGGATAATGATGAAAATTTGCTAGATGAAAAGATCAAGACAGATGGCACTGAAAATAATATTTCAGATGAAGAAATTGGCCAAACCACTTTGGAGTATTCCTTGCCTACATTGACCTTATGGAATTCATTGGGGGGGGGGGGGGTCCATAAATCAACATCTGATTTAATGGCACATGCATCATTAGCCAGGATTTTGTTTCGGGGGGGCTGAGTTTGGTTCGGGGGGCTGAGACTGGGTGGAAGAGGGTCTACCCTAGCAAATCTTTTATATTGTTATCCCAATAACCCCATTAATGTGGGATATAATGAGCATGGTGATCAGATCATGATATGAATAAACATAACAGTTTAAATAATGTACCAGTAAGGCCTTTTCGCGGACCACCCTGAGAATTTCCCCCCTTAGCCCCCTGGCTACATGCCTGCACACTGACCATCACAGAACTCTGTGTAACAAGTTGAAGGATGTGGAGGTCTAAGCTGGAGTGAAGGGGGAAATAATTATCTGTCAATGTTGAGGCTTCTAGACTTTCAAACTGTTTTTTTAGTTTTGAGCCTTGTCCTTAGACTTTCATCAATGTGACTGAGAGCCAAAATGGCTTGGAATGATAGGAGATGTAGTCCAATATATCTGGAGGATGCCATGCTGGGAAAGCTGTTTTGAATTGCTACCACAGTTTTGGTCTTGAAACATCTGTGATGGTTCAGTCACTACAAGAATAATATATAATGCCGGGCGATAGAAATATTGAAATTATGGCTGAATCGGGTTTGTAGGTATTGAGTGATTACAATTGGGAAAATATAGTATTGTTTTGCCTTAGTCTTTCTTTTCCTTCTCTCCCCCCTCGCTTCGAGTCCCTTACATAATTCTATAAATATATTAAAAATCGAAAGGGAGGACTAATAAAGGTCCCAAGAATGGTCTGCCCTACCACTCTTTTAACTTTCTATTTTCGTCTTTTCCCCTTTCCTAGACTCCCACCCTTCACTACCCCCTTCCCTAACTCCCCCTCTTGCCTATTATTTTCCCTACCCCTTCCATATCCTTTCGTGTTCCGTCGCAGGAAATGGGAAGGGAAGGCCAAGCCCTCCCCTCCACCTGCCCGCTGGCAGGCCAATTGTCCAACAGTACAGCGTCGGAACCGCAAATGTTGTTGTAATGTTCGTGTTGTATGTGATTTTAAGCTGAAATTCAATAAAACATTTGTAAAAAAAAAGAATATTATGGTGGGAGAGGAATACTGGAGATGTAACATTGTTCTGATTTCTTATCTTGGATGTCAGCACACCTCCTTTCTGCACGTCCAGGAAGGATTTGTGCTCTGTTGTTTTTACACAATGCCACTAGAGGTCAGGGAAAGATTAACAATAGTTTCACCACTGATCAGTAACATTCTGGGTTGGAATTGGCTCGTGGAAGCTGGTGAGCTCTTATCTTTGATTGCCAATTATTGCAGAAACTGGCAATCTGTATTCCCAGCTGTAGTCATGTCCAATATTGCAGAGGCTTTTTTAGTGACCTTGAATATTAAGGAACCTGTGGTTGATGCACCTGACACCTGCAATGTTACTGTTTTCTAGGGGGCAAAATTTAGTTGGTGTCTGTTATTATTTGCAGCAGGGCAAGCAAAGCCCACCAGAAATCTTCAAAGCAACCTCTTAGCTTTTGTAGACAAACACAAGAGCTTGAAATTTTCAGATGAAGGACAAGCACATCAAGTAACACAAAACAACACGGAAGTGAAGGAAGATGGCTGAAGAGGTCACCTCCTGCCTCCCTCCTCAGTGTGCATGGGCTCTGAGGGCCCTTCTACACAGCTGTAAATCCCAGCATATCAAGGCAGAAAACCCCACATTATCTGAGCGTGGACTCGGATAAACCAGTTCAAAGCAGATATTGTGGGATTTTCTGTCTTGATATTCTGGGTTATAGGGCTATGTGGAAGGGCCCTAGGTCATCTGTTCTATCCTACGCCACATTGTGTCCAGCATGTGGCTGCTGTGCCGTCTTATGTTCTTATGTTCTTACTGTGTTTTTAGTTAAGTTTCAACTGTGATTTTAATCTTGTTATGTATGATTGTTTTTATGAGTATGTTGTTAGCCGCCCCGAGCCTTTGTGGAAGGGCAGCAAACAAGTATGAATGAATGAATGAATGAATGAATGATAATGAATGAATAATAGGTCCACACTCAGATAATGTGGGATTTTCTTCCTTGATATTCTGGGATATAGGGCTGTGTGCAAGAGCTCTCATTGACATTAGGCAGAGCACCAGGAATAAGATAGGTGCTATGTGGTGGCTGGGGCCCACGGTGGCACGGGGGGTACAGACGACTGTCATCCCATGTCCCTGGACAACCTGAATCTGGAGAATGCAAGATGATAGTCAGGAAATTTGCATCTATTTCTGTTTTGGAACCAGTCAACCATCCTGACTGCCATAAGTCAAGGGAAAGCCTGAATCCTGAGACAAGATCACATTAATCTGGATCAACCTCATGCCACTGTGGGGTTGATCCATTTTTAAACCAACCTTTGCCCCATGAGGAGAAACATTATTTTAGTTGGGTTGTTGTAGGTTTTTTGAGCTATATTGCCATGTTCTAGAAGCATTCTCACAACCTCTGAAGATGTCTGCCATGGATGCAGGCGAAACATCAGGAGAGAATGCTTCTAGAACATGGCCATATAGCCCAAAAACCTACAACAACCCAGTGATTCCGGCCATGAAAGCCTTTGACAATGCTATTTCCGTTAGCCACAAGAAATGGAGCCAGTTCAACATCCCTAGGCAAGGAATTCTGCAGATGAGAAAGTGCCATTACAGAAAGCTTTGTGAAGAGTTGAGATATGCCATAGGGCTGAGAATTTCAAGTATAGGGCAGGTTTCTATGGGAGGAGGTGGTCATATAAAGACCTACCACTCTGTCCCTTCTAACTTCTTTATCCTGTCTGGTGGAAATGCTTCTTCTGCATTTCCTTTTTGCTTGTGTGTGTGTGTGCAGGTGTTAAAATTAGCAGCAACTTCCTGCCCCCTCTCATCTCATGGAAGCAAAGCATTCTTTGAATGGTGTTCCAACTGCTGGGGAAAGAAATATGACTCACCTAGCCCTGTAACCAGTCACATTATTTTCTATGCATACACCCCACGGCTGTCCCCTACTACCATCTCTTTCAGTCTTTCAAACCAACTCCTCAGCACATTCTGCTGTTGACTACAAAAGCCTGCACCTATGATTAAACTATCTAAATAAGCCACTCTGGCTATAGTCCATTCAGCCGACAATTACATGCACTTAAACCCCACTCGTTCCAATGGGAGTTGTTGGAATGTGAATAGCTGTGGGCTTGATTACAGGCGTCCTTTTCATAAACACGATGAGCAATTCTTGAAGCCAATAGTAGTTATGAGTATATATGCTGGATCCAACTATCCAGACAGATGGTTGAAGTGCTGCAACTTAAGTACCCACAGATAGAAGTATCCCAATTTGAACCCCTTAAAAAAACACAGTATCCCACTCAAGTACCTATAGTCATGAAAAAATGCCTTTTTTGTAGTCATACATGTAGGATATTTACAGTGAGTGACAGTTGCACAGAAAAAAACAGCATTTGAAAACCTCTAATGGAAAACAGCAGCATTTTGAAGCATTCATTACTTCTTCGTGACCCATTTGGAAACAAAGCACCCCAAAAAGTTGTTATTTTTAGAGTTCCTTAAGGGTCTAAATGAATGTTTCACAGAGAGCCGATTCATGTGCGCTACTGAATCGGCAGCACACTAGTTGCCAATGGAAACCTTTGATATATCTATAGCACCTAGAACCTTTTTTCTAAGGTTAGGAAAGTGGGTTTTCTCTTGTTAAAGTGTAATTTGTGCTTCTGCAATTTCATTTTAAAAGCTTGTAAAACAGCTGTGGGGGTTAAAATTGTATGCATGATGTCAAAAGCACTAGCAAAATGCCCATTTGTGACCTCCTCAGAAAGACATCTGTTTTTGCAGTCCCTTAGTATCCCTGGTGAGTAACCACTGCTATCCAAATAGGTTGGAGGGATCCCCCTCCTTGTTTCTTGTGAAATCTCTCTTACCTTCTGCTTTTAAAGTCATATTCGCTTTGTGGATTTTTCCTCACATCTTCACATCAATTGGATTTATCTTCATCACTGGGAAGCTGGGAGATCACTATTGCAGTTTGACAGATTAAGAACTGGAGCTCAGAGAGATTAAAGACTTGTTAGAGTCTATACCTGATTCCGTCTCTCTCAGCCATTGTCCAGGAGAAAAAAGCACAATGTTTGTTACCCTCGGTCAATCAGGCTGAAATTCCAGTTGGCCTCACATCAGCAAAAGAAGCAAACTGATGCAAAACTAGAAGTTGGAAAAGTTACTTTTGAGACTACAGTTTCTAGAAGCTGCTTACCAGTATGGGTGTTGGGAATTCAAATGTAAAAAATAATCCCCCACCCAACCCCCCAGTTCTGGGCTCTCCCTCCACCATTGATAAAGAAAACAATGAAAAACAAGCACACTTTGCTCAAGACCCTGGCATGTAAAGGATCATGAGATCCAATATTGACCAGAGATATAATTCTTCATGGGTGAGCCCCTGGTGGTAGAGCAGGTTAAACCACTGAGCCGTGGAACTTGCTGACCAACAGGTCAGCGGTTCAAATCTCGGGAGCAGAGTGAGCTCCCACTGTTAGCCCCAGCTTTTGCCAAACTAGCAGTTTGAAAATATGCAAATGTGAATAGATCAATAGGAACCATATTGGCAAGAAGGTAAAGGTGCTCCATGCAGTCATGCTGACCGTATGACTTTGGAGGTGTCTATGAACAATGCTGGCTCTTCGACTTAGAAATGGAGATGAGTGACACCCCACAATGTCAGACACAACTAGACTTAATTCTATATAACTGGTGGGGACCGTGCTAAAACAAAGCTCAAAGTACACAGTAGAATTGTATGAGAATGATCACTATGCAAATAATAATCACAAGCGTGTAGACTTTATATATCAAGAGTAAATATCATGATAGTATCAATATAAAGTGTGGCATACATACAAATAAACATTAAAGTCATAACGCATCCAACACACTCTCAGGAGGAGAGAAATCATAGTCTCTGAAACCCTCAAGGCTGGGAGCAGTGACTCTGAGGCGGGAGGAGGCAGGCGATGTATATCGTCAGCCGCACATGTATGTGTATTGTACACCTGATATTCTATATTACCACGTGGCCTTGAGAAAGGCCAAGAGGTCGAAACGAGAAGTGGCCAAGGCAAATGCCCCCTCGTCGGCCCGTATCTTGTGGTTTGATCTGATACGCGACTGCTCCCAGCCTGGATTTCCAGGAGCAGTGCGCGATTCTACAGCGGCTTTTTGCCTGAACAGCCGGCTCTGCGTTTGTTTACTACTACAGGCACGGCGTGCTGGGCTGCTCCGGCTTTCCTCCACACTCTCTTTACCTGGAGGCTTCCTCGTGTGAGTGACTACCCCACAGTGAGCATTTCCACTGAGTTGCTTCTGCCCCTGCGGACATTATCATTTTGGAACTTTCCTCCATTCACTTGTCTTCTTTCAGGGACTGAATCTCAACTTGAGGGTTTCAGAGACTATGATTTCTCTCCTCCTGAGAGTGTGTTGGCTGCGTTATGACTTTAATGTTTATTTGTATGTATGCCACACCTTATATTGATACTATCATGATATTTACTCTTGATATATAAAGTCTACACAACTAGACTTAATTTCAGGGGAAACCTTTACCTTTACCCATTACTGTTTATACTGCACTTGCAGTGCCTTGTAAGCTGCCCAAGTTCCTTTTGGGAGATGGAGGCGGGATATAAATGATGATGATGATTATTATCATCATCATCTCCTGCAAGAAAGGAGATGATAATAGTCAAGGATTTGCATCTCTAGCTCAGACACCTGCTGGCTTACATCTTGGTTTAGGGACCCAATGAATTCTTGATACAATGAGACTTTTGAATTCATTCTGGTTTAACAAAGGCCCACCCAGGTTCAGTGTCTATATTTATTTTATTTATTTGTTCGATTTCTAGGCCGCCACTCCCAGAATGGCTCGGGGTGGCTCACAAATTCGACAGAACACAGCAAATAGCATTAAAACATTAACATTTTTAAATATAAAACATTACAACATAAGAGCATTTAGCACATTTGACTGACTACACATTGTCAGAGATAGTTGGGCCAATTTAGGTTGGAATGGTAATGGCACTCCATGCAGTCATGCCGGCCACATGACCTTGGAGGCATCTGTGGACAATGCCGGCTTTTCGGCTTAGAAATTGAGATGAGGTTCACTCCCTAAAGTCAGACATGTCTAGACTTAATGTCAAGGGAAACCTTTACATTTTATAATTCCTCACTATTTTTTCCAACTGCAAGAAAATCTTCAAAACTGTATCGTTATCAACAACTACTTGTAGTATGTGTATTACCCGTTTCCCATACAACAAGTGATTGTTGGCAACATACACATACAAGGAATATATAAAGCATCAATTAAGGTAAAGTGACTTTTGGAATAATGTAAATCGAGATAAAACTTCTTTGGAAAAAGTTTATTTAATGGAATAAATGTACTAATAAAATAAAAAAAAAAAACACTTTTAGTTTGGAAAATATTTTGTGAAAAAATCACACATGGCATTTTTGTACAGAAAACTTTATTTTCCATGCAGAAAATGATGTTCTTGTCATAAAAACCCATGTGCATATTTTGTTCAGAATAAGTTCCAAAATGTGAAGATTCTCATCAGTTCTGGCTTCTCTTTAACAAGGTTTCCTGACAATGTAAAATATTTCTAAAAAATATTTTTTAATATTCTTTCCATCCCTAGCAATGACCTACCTTGAACAGACAGTGAGGCAATTAAAAAGTAATGCTGCCTGCCCATTTGGGTCTGGGCCTAAGCAGGATGTCACTGTGCCTGCTTCTGTTCTCTCCCTCTGAGCACAGGGCAGTGGCAGTTGGGTGAAGATACGCTATTTCCAAATGGAGTAAATACACTCTTAGTGACCTCAAACTGATATACTTGTTTTATAATAGCATTCCATTATTAATCTATTTTCAGCTACTGTCCATTTCTCAATTTTTCAGTAGCTTCACAGTATGTTGTTCTGGTTGTTGAGCGAAAGATACCGAGTTCCGTCACCCATTTTCCGCTGGTTGTTTGGGCACTTTGGCATTTGGCATGCTCCTTGTTGAGCTGGGCAACAAACAACCTAATACAGGATTTGTTTTTTATTTTGGCACCTTTACTCTGGCCTTTCAATAAAAGCCTGTTTGCTGTGAGATCCTACCAGTATCAATGCTATATCTGTGTATACCAATCTGGCAGAATCCAAAAACAAATTCCATACTTGATTGGAAAGAACAATGGCAACTATGGAAAAAACCATAAACACATTAAAGTTTGGGAAACACTGTTGTTAAGGAGAAGAGTACAACACTAGGTTCAGAAACATTCAAGAACAGGAAAAGGAGAATATTAAGGAAACTATAGTTACGATCATCTCAGAGATGTTGCAAACTACCACCGAAGAAATAGAAGGAGACATTCCTTGATTCTTAATTAGAATCTAAATCACTTATGATGCAGAATTCCAATCAGTAACAATGGTAGGATGTAAAACCAAGCAAAATATCAAATAATAATAATAACAAAAATAACAATAAGTCACTAGAAGGCATGCCATCAAAGCCAGAATTGAAAAGTTGAAGACAGTTTTCAAGTGTAGACTCTGTAAGGAAGAAGATGAAACGATGGATCACATACTCAGCTGCTGAAAGAAGATCATGCAGACAGACTATAAGCAGAGGCATACCATTGCTCAGATGATCCATTGGAACTTCTGCCACAAATACCATCTGCCTATGACAAAGAACTGGTGGAATCACAAGCCTGAAAAGTTATGGAAAATAAAAATGTCAAACTACTCTGGGACTTCCGAATTCAGACTGACTCCTGACCTCACAATTGTGGGGAAAAAATGGATTGTCGATGTTGCAATCCCAAGTGGCAGTAGGATTGATGAGAAGCAACTGGAAAAGCTTACAGAATATGAGGATGTAAAGATTGAACTGCAAAGACTCTGGCTCAAGCCAGTAAATGTGGTGCCAGTGGTGATCGGCATGCTGGGTGCAGTGCCTAAAGACCTTGGCCTGCACTTAAACACAATCGGCGCTGACAAATTTTCCATCTGTCAGCTGCAAAAGGCCACCTTACTTGGATCTGCACGCATTATTCACAGATACATCACACAGTCCTAGACACTTGGGAGGTATCCAATGTGTGATCAAATACAAAAGCCAGCATAGTCTTCTTGTTTGCTGTGTACTAATCTTGTTGTATATCAAGTTGTTGTTGTTATTATTATTAGATCTAAAGATCTACCAGTAAAGGCCAAGTGCAAAAATGAAGACGTTGAGTTGGTTTGGAGGTGCCTAGCTAGAAGGAAGGACTGCTTGAAAGTAGAGACTTCTTATTTGGGAATGTGAAGAAATGTTACGTGGAGAACTGTCTGTTCATGTTGTGTGTTTTTATCACATTGCAAAGCTGTGATATTTTCATGGTGACAGATTCAGGAAGGAGCGGGGAGATAGAAAGCAAGCCAGAGATAGAGATGATAACTTTTTAATATTTATAGGCGGCACATGCATTAGATAAATTCATGTTCATTGGTCAAAGAGGCATAAAAAACTGCCTATCTGATCTGACAATTGACAATTGGAGAGTTCGTTTGAGGAGATAGAACGGAGTGGGTTGTAAATGGATGTGTGAGCAAGGATAGATGAAAAGCCGTGGGAGGAAACATACATGTGATAATTAAAATCTACTGAGAGTTGCAAGTAAATCTGAATTTGGCTGGAGTGAATTTGGCTGAAAGAAAATGTCTTCCAGAGCTGGTGACAGCAGCAACTATCTCAAAATCTTTAGAAACTGTCACTATTTCTGAAAGAAATACACAAACTGTTAACAAATATTTCCTTCAGTAAAATAGAATCCATTTAATGAATACTTGCACTTAGTTGACTTGGGTGATTGTGGTTTATCACATGGCTAAGTTTAGAGGTGAACAGGAAGCTTTTAAACTTAGTGGCAGCAGGAACGAGTGGGTGGGGGTGGTGGTGGTGGTAGTGGTGAGGAAGAAAAACTATAAAGATGGCACTGAGGAAGGCTGTTATATAAGAAATACAAATACATACAAGTAGATACTTCCTAGTCATTACTTTCCTAAGCATTGCTTTCCTAGGAATGCTTCCTTAGCAGAAAAAAAATACTAGAGGCCGAAATACCATGGAAAGAATAGGTATAGGATCCTAATTATTTATTTACTATATTTATACCCCACTCTTCTCACCCCATAGGGGACTCAGAGCAGCTTACCACTCTCTCTCTCTCTCTCTCTCTCTCTCTCTCTCTCTCTCTCTCTCTCAAAAAGGGTACATCAACATGTCTCAGCAAACATTTAAATTCAAAACTAATAATAATGATGATGATGATGATGATAAATCTTTATTTCTCCCTAAATGGGACCCAAAACAATGCAAAACAACATACATATGTAAAACAAAACCTATAGAAACAATTTACAATGGATGTAAGGAAACATTTATCCAATACAGTTATTACAGGCAACTCAACAGAAAGATGATAAATTTAGCATGACTCAATAAAAGTTAGCCTTCCTGTCATTACAGCTAAGTATCTTCATCAAAGGCTTCTTCCACTCCATTATCATTATCAATAAAAGTTCAAGCTTCTTTGTCATTTGCTCATCACTTTGTAGAAAAGAAAAAGTAAAATTGCAATGACAAAAGGAAAGTGTTCTGGCTCCTTTAAAAGATACATGGAATAAAGTACTTCTGCTAGAATTGGTTGTATGTCGACCTGCCCCTGCTGATAAATGCGTTTGTAGTTCAATCTGAAGGCTGCATGTCTACTTTCAATAGATCTGGACAGCATCACCAATGGGGAAGCCCACCATTCTTGAGGTCCTCAGGGGGGTGGGGGGGGGGTGGCTACTCCAAAAGGTTAGAACCTGATTGTCCCGTAGGACCTTTACATTGGCCACCCCATGACTGCTGAATGACCACTGGCAGTTTGCACACACAGGTTAATGAGATCTTTCTGTTTGGACATCCTCGGCCAAATTGTCCTGCCACCTTAATCCTACATTTTCTTCTACCAAAGTGGCCATTTAATTTGATGTTTCTTTTTAATTGTTGCAATTCATTGCTGAATGGTTTTTTTCCATCTCAGACAAGTTGGCTTTCTGTAGATCAGGAGAGGAAATGGAGTGGGAGAAGCAATAGGGCAATCTATGTGGTTCTGGTGGCTACTTTTGAGAGTCTCTAGGACAGTGGTTCCCAACCTGTGGGTCCCCAGGTGCCCTTGACCACAACTCCCAGACAGTTGTTAGGATTTCAGGGAACTGAAGGCCAAAACATCTTGGGACCCACAGAGAACCACTGTTCTAAGAGAAATTAGGTACCGCGTAAAAAAGTGGGGGAGGTTTTTACAATGCCATAAAGAAAAAAGAAGACCAGATAAAGGCTGGAATGCGGAATGCTGGAATGCGTAAGTCCTGACAGCTCTTCGTCATAAAGAATGGCGCAACAGCACCCCCTGTGGCACGACACAAAAACCTCCTTCTGTTCTGTTCTGTCTATGTACTGTGTATGTCTATACAAATGGCATTGAATGTTTGCTGTATATGTGTACTTGTGATCCGCCCTGAGTCCCCTTCGGGGTGAGAAGGGTGGAATATAAATAAAGTGTTATTATTATTATTACTATTATTATTTGTAAAAAGGAACTTTACTGCCATAGGCTTTTGTTAACTGAGGCATGTCTATATTTCACACAAGCAGGTGTGTATGTAAATGGGAAGCTACACTTCCTAGTATTTTAAAACTGCTGGAATTGTACTCTGTATGACTGTTGTGTAATATATAAATACAAAGAAGGGAGGGAAGAGGAAAGGGTAGATTCGACATAATTGTTCAACCAGCATTTTAAATATTCACACACACATGCACATATTTGCCCTTTAAAAGCATAAATTAATTATTTCTAACCTCAAGTGTCTTAAATCATAATTTGTTCCACAAATGATAGTCTAATTCCTAATTAAGATATGCTAATGAGACTGACCATATATCATCCCAAACCACAATAAGAAGCTTACTTGCTGTTTCCTGGTTATCTTATTCCTCCATTCTTAAGATTTGCATTACAATCCTTTCCCCTCCACCCATCCAGCATTCAATACCACTGCTATGTGCTTGTTAATGATGAATTTAATGTAGAAACTTTTTATTGAGAGCTCTAGAATCTGGTTTCATAAATCTCTAGTATCAACCTGTAAAAGAAGTGTAGACGGGCTTAGGCAACTGAGGGCCCATCTAAAGAGTACCCTTATTGTGGCATCTTGGAAGGTGAGGGAGAAACCCACTATTTCCAGTTCTGGACTGCAGAATTCCAGACAATATTCCCACTGGGCTAAATAAGCCCGGTAAACTGTGGGAATACCCACCCCCCCCTTCCCCTAAGCCTCCAGACCCCTTAGAAAAGTAATAGAAACTTACGCGGTCTCCATCACAGGCTTCGGACAGCTCTCCCAACATGCAAAAATGACACGCCAGGAGAGGGGGGGGGAGGGAGGAAAATTGCTTCCCCCCCCCCCCCCGCTCTCCTGATGTGTCATTTCTTTGCACTGTGAGAGCTGGCCGAAGCCTGTAATGGAGACCGCATAAGTTTTCATTACTTTTCTAAGAGGTCTGGGGGCTTGGGGGGAGGGCTGCCAGTCGTTCTCTCGGGCTAGTTGCGAGACAACGTTTGGACAACCACCCCAGAAACTGCGTGCTTTCTGGGGTGGATGTAGACAGTCTCCCAAAAAAAAATCTGCATTTTTAAATGTGGATGCTTCTGGGATAAAAAAACTGTCTGGATCTGCCCAGAGATGTTGGTTCTCTTACTAAAATGAACTTCCTGTGACCGTAGCGCCCTTTCACATCAAAAGTACCTGAAACAAGCCCTTGAAGAAAAATGACTTCTTCTTACTGTTTAATTCAGAGATACTTTTTCTATTCAAAAATGATAGTCTTGCCCCCCAAAATCATTCCTAGGCCCTGAAGCAGATGAAATGCTGCTGACCTGGCTGTGGATGCAGGGAAGAAATTTAATCTCCTTCCCACTGTTATTCCCCTTTCCTTGTGTGCTGTGTCTTATTTAGATCATATAGGCAGTGAACTGTCAAATTAACAATTTATAAGCTGCTCTGAAGGCCATTGTGGCTGAAGAATTGGGCATACATTCTCTAAATAAATAAATATTAAATGCAATTATATTTTTTAAAATCATAAAATATGTCTTCTGTACTACTTGTCTCTGTTACTATTTCTGATTCTTGAGAACAGGGGGAAAAAATCATCTTTCAGGGGGAGAGATTGCTTGTCACCCACACCTTTCTTTGGTAAGTAGTACATCCATGTGGTGAGAAATATGTGTCCAGCTTTCCAGGATCTTCTCCTAGCTCCACCTCACTTGCTTCTGCTCAACATTGGGAGGATGCAGGGGAAGCCAGATAGGATTCAGGAGGCTGTAGCCTCTCACAATCCTCTCCAACCTCCTCCATCTACCTGCACACAGTACTGGGAAACAGGTAACCTTGCTGTGTTTTGTTATTTAACTCACAATGATGCAGACATCATTACAGTATGTCAGCCACTACTTCTGCACTCACAACTTGTGGAGGTAGAATATATGAGTTTAGGTTGGGTGTGTGTGTGTGTGTGTTCTATTTGAAGAATGAGGACAAGAGAGCTTTAGGAGGATTCTTTTCATAGGGATTTTCAGAAAGTTCAAAGGCTGGAAGCATTCAAGTATTCTTTCCAGCCCTCATCCAGAGTTGGATGCTAGGACAGCCCTTCCTCAAAAGCCATGGAAAGTTTCAATAGGATGGTCATGCTTACCCCCCCCCCCCATCCATTGGCCCAGGGACCTCCAAAACAGGGGGGATGTTCAAACTTTTTAAAGTGAATAATTAATAATAGTTTCATAACACAAAAATATTTAAATTATATGGTTCGTTCTAATTTTATATAGATTTAATTAAATAAAATTTCTATTTTAGTTACAAAGTTTCAAGTCTTAAAATAAATGAAAATGACTGTTAATTGGTAATTTATAGTTACAAAAGAATACCACAATGTCTGTTGGAAACACTTGAAAACTGTGCCAATACACTTTGACAGAAACCAGGCTCCGTTGATAAACTTTGGTGGACACTCAAGAAGGCAAGTCAGAGCGTGAACACTGGAATGAACACATTTCAGTGTTCAGTTAATTCTAATATACTGGCAAAGGCCATAAAGCTGAATGCGAGGCTTAGAACAAGATGGTTGACCCCTTAACCACCCCCCACCCTTGGCTACAGCCCTGACCCACCACTGTCTTAATAATAGTGTGGAAATGGAAGTGTGAGTGAAATGATGTATCTTCCAGTTTGACTTTGGGGCTAGGATATGGGACAAATAATATTTCTTTTATTTATTTATTTTAAAAAAATGTGCCCTGGCCTTCTCACCTCTATTGAGGGACTCAGACCGGCATAACAGCAAAAATTCAATGCTATACAATTTAAAAACAACTACAACAACATATTAAAATACATTTTTAAAACCCAGCATAAAACCACATCGCCATTAAAACAATTCCACTCAATCTGTAAGCGTGGTCATACATTCAAACAATAGCCCATCTCAGCCTATTCTGGGAAGGTTTGGTTCCACATCCAGGTCTTCACCAGCCTCCTCAAGGAAAACAGAGAGGGGGCAGATCTGGCATCACTTGGTAGGGAGTTCCACAGCCGAGGGGCGACCACAGAGAAGGCCCTGTCTCTTGTCCCCACCAGCCGTGCTTGCGAAGCTGGTGGGATCGAGAGTAGGGCCTCTCTGGAGGATCTTAATGCTCTTGATGGTTCGTAGAGGAGAATCCGTTCGGACAGGTAAACTGGGCCAGAACCGTATAGGATTTTTGTCCATGCCTTTATAACCATCCCTAATGTCATGAAAGAATGAAGGGAGGACACCTAGGAGTGGTGAAATCTAAATGACTTAAAGACAATGTTTCATTGCTTTCTTCCTTCTCCTGTGCAGGATGCTAGCCGTGACAGCTTCTTCTCACCCTAGTGAGTCATATACTTAGACTTATTGCAAATCTCCCAGCATATAAATAAACCTTCAAGTGTTTCCTTTTACTTGATTAAATGCCAAACCGATTGGATACTACATTTTTTAAGGCCAACCTAGACATGATATCAGCAGTTCCCGTTGCTTAAATCTATGTTGGGCCATTGATGTTGTAGAAAATACTGTTCATTTTTTTAAAAAGGGAAGCACATCTGAGAGAAATCCACCCGTCCCCTGTTTCATAGCCTATTTCCCAGAGGAATTTTTCTCCCACTTGGCCTCGCTTTGGGTATTAGAGACTGGTGGGAGGAAAAAAGATTTGAGGTGTAGAGTGATCCAAAGATAAACTTGCAGGAATTGTGGTGAGGCCATAATCTAACACCTACATCTACAATTGTACACCAGACTGAAAAATCACAGAAGCTTGGCTGGCCTGGTGATTATATAATCAGCTGCAGAAGAAGCTGATTTACATTGCATAACATTATTTCTCTACCTAACCCAGGACTGCCTAGTCCAATTGGCAGCAGGTATCTCTTCTCTTGGATATTGAGTGCATTTACACTGTCAAATTATGCAATGCGACACTACTTTAATTGCCACGTGGTGGCATAGCAGTTAAAGCACTGAGCTGCTGAACTTGTTGAACAAAAGGTTGGAGGTTCAAATCCGAGGAGCGGGGGAAGCTCCCGCTGTTAGCCCGTTTCTGCCAACCTAGCAGTTCAAAAATATGAAAATGTGCATGGATAAATTGGTACTGTTTCTGTGGGAAGGTAATGGTGCTCCAAGCAGTTATGTTGGCCACATGACCTTGGAGGTGTCTATGGACAACGCTGGCTCTTTGGCTTAGAAATTGTCACACCTCAAGGGCCTCAGGCCTCAGTTTTGCTTGAGCATGACCGCAGCCATGTCAGCTGCAGAGAACTTTCCAAGCCAGCTTGTTTCACTCCAGAGACTCCCTCTGGGCCCCTTTGCCTTTCCCGTGAGAAGCAGGTACCGAATGCACAACATGGACAGGCCAAGGTTACTCAAACAGGCCTCCCCTGATAAGCGAAGCGCCTCAGAGATGCTTCGAGTCCAGCTCCCTTCGCCAGCTGCGAGCTCCTAACGAGTTGTGCATTCCGGAGAAGCTGAGGTAGCCAAACATACGGACAGTCATCCATCATGGGACTTTGACACTCGACGTCGGCTGCAGATCAAAGCCACTGAACAGTATAACTGCTGGGAGATGCCCATTGAAGGTATCTCGTACCAACTCCGCATTCAAGGATGCTCCTGTGAGAGAGGCCGCTTTCGGGCCTTCCAGAAGCCTGTGCCAGCCAGCATTGGGCTGTCTTGATCCTGCTCCAGTGCTACGTTCCTGTGTTGTTCCTGCAAAGACTCTCCAAGCTACTGAACTTTGTTACTTTCAAGAAAACCTTCCTTGCCATCTTAAACCGGCTGGGAATCCTTTAGAGACTTCCATTTGCATCCGGCTTGTTTCCTGAATCCATCCGCTTGGATCCCTGTTGCCACGGGATTATATATCCACTGCTGATTCCTGTTTGCTGCTATTTGGAGTCATTATAGAACTGCCTCCCAACTCTTGCCTATACCTTTTATTCACAATAAACCTGTTGTGCCTCAGCTGCTGTGTGGTTTATCCAGGGAGGTCAAGTCCAAGGGCCTAGAGGGCGATAGAAATGGAGATAAGCACTACCCCCCAGAGTCGGACACAACTAGACTTAATGGCATGGGAAACCTTTATCTTAACTGCCATGGCGCAATACTATGAAAGATAGGAGTTGTAGTTTGATGAAGCACCAGCAGAAGGCTAAAGACCTATTAAACAGAGATAAGATAAAGGCAAAATACCCACAAATAGCAAGATAGAGGAAAATTATGTCTATATTGTGGGCAGCTTCAAGAATCAGAGGTGGTTGCTGTCGTTGCCATTGCTTTTGCTTGTACACAGGATCTTGTAGACACAGAGCTTAGAAATATCACTCTTTTTGGTCGATGACACCCAGAATACCCAGTGAGCATTGCTGCTGACCCTACTAGCTGGGGAATTCTGGTACTTATAGAAGCCAAAATAATACCTTTCTGAAGCTTTCTGTGTGACTAATGGTATTTCAATTAATACTTGTTGATTTTCCACCATGCTTCTGGCTGGGTGGTAGAAGTTATTTGATGTCAGCATACATACATGACTGATGGTGCTATCTACAGCAGCACAGCTGAAAGTCAGCTGAGAATGAATGACGAGTCAGCTACCCTTGGCTGGCACACAGGGATATGAATCAGCTATGAGGATCGTATCTTTGGAAAACTTCAACCAATATTTACAAACTCATTAACTTCACCTAAGGTTGTGTTGTCAAGAGTCCAGTTATCAAACTGATTTGCAGATCATATTTATGATCAGACAGCTGTAGATATTGTCTGGAATTCACTAAGGCAGTTACAAATGAATAACCTAGAGTGATGCATTTGTGACTGGTTTGTATTAATGATCCCTATGCATTGCCTAGTTTGAGGATACACTGGGGCAGTTCTTGGGTTTGGGGGTGTTTTTTTGTCATGTCAGGAGCAACTTGAGAAACTGCAAGTCGCTTCTCGTGTGAGAGAATTGGCCGTCTGCAAGGATATTGCCCAGGGACGCCAGGATGTTTTGATGTTTTACCATCCTTGTGGGAGACTTCTCTCGTGTCTCTGCATGGGGAGCCGGAGCCAACAAAGGGAGCTCATCTGCACTCTCCCCGGATTCAAACCTGCGACCTGTCGGTCTTCAGTCCTGTCAGCACAAGGGTTTAACCCACAGCTCTCGGATCCCCACTTATTAGGCAGCACCACTGCTATCTGTTACTTTGTTGATTGGAAAACAATTGACACTCTCATTTTCTCCTCTTGCAAGCAATATCTGGTGTGAGGAGGAATTGTGACAGGTTGTCGTACCAGAGGTGGCTCAAAAAGGAGTTGGGAATCTTAGCTAGTTGATTATTTTTCAAGAAGGGAACAAGCTCTGGCAAACTAAATGCAAAGCAACCGTCAGGAAAGCCAAGAGAGATTTTGAGGCACATATAGCAAAGAATATTTTAAAAAATAACAAAAACTTCTTTAAGTACATCAGAAGCAGGAACCCAACTAGAAAAGCAGTTGGGCCACTTGACGAAAATGGTAAGAAAGGGACAATAAGTGAAGACAAGGAGATTGCTGATGTAGCACCCATGGGCCCGCTCGTGCCACTGAGGGGTGACGCGCCGGGGTCCCGTTGGCATTGGGACCCGCACAGGCTGGAAGGGACTCGGAGGATGAGTTGGAAGGCCCAGAGCAAGATTGGTCAGCCGTACCTTTGCCCAGTTCACCTGTAGAGAGTTTAGCCTGGGATCTTGAGTGGAAGCATTCTCCCGGGGAAGGAGCGGACCAGGTGGAGATGGGAGGCAGCGAAGCAGATAGCGGAGATAATTATGAATTCCCAAATGGCCGAGGTTCCCAAGAGCTGGCCGGGCAGCAGATGGAGGCTAGCGGCTGGGAAACTCCGGGGAGGCTGCTTCTCAGGAAGATAGCGATACTGGACTGGAAGAGCGGGGCCGTTCTCACAACAGGCGCAGGGACATAGAGGAGGGCAGGAGGAGCTGGCATCTGTCCCTAGACCGTCACCGTTCGGAAAGTAGAGACTGGAGACGCTGGGCCCTAGATCGTCGGGGTTCCAGGCCGAGGATTAAGAACGGCCCGTGGGAACTGATCGTCAGTTCTCCGGCCACGTCTTACCTGAAAAGGCAAGAAGAGGAGTGGGACCACAAGCCAGCAGTGGTCATCAAGCCTTGCCTTGCCTTTGCCTTGTTTCTTGAGCCGCAGCGGTTTGCGGCACCTTGCCCTGTTTCTTGATTCGCATGGGATTGCGAAACCTTGCCCTGTTTCCTGATTCGCATTGAATTGCGGAGCCTTGCCACGTTTCCAGCTTATTTGCTACGTTACTTTGGACTACTTGCTTAACACCCTGGACAATTGCATATTATTGGACTATTTACTCTTTGGAACTGTTTTTATATACTCAATAAAGTAGTTAGCCTTCAGTACGTCTCTGTGTGTGTGATTAAGGGGCCCGCCAGGTCCGTGATCGTGACAGCTGAGCGGCTAAATGACTTCTTTGCCTCCGTTTTCACACAGGAGGACAGACAACATATGCCTGCAGCTGAGTCAGTTTTTTCAGGGAGGGAATTAAATGAATTAAACCAGATAGAGATAAACAAGGAAGATGTTCTCACATGCCTTACTAAACTAAATGTCAACAAATCACCAGGGCCAGACGGCATCCACCCCAGAGTTCTTAAGGAACTCAAGTGTGAAATTGCTGAAATTCTAGCCAAAATATATAACCTTTCTCTAAGATCAGGCACTGTACCCGAGGACTGGAGGGAGGCAAATGTAACTCCGATCTTCAAGAAAGGATCCAGGGGTGATCCAGGAAATTATAGGCCAGTTAGTCTAACCTCAGTTCCAGGCAAAGTGATGGAAACCATTATTAAAGAAAAAGTTACTAAGCACATAGAAGAACAGGCATTGCTGAAGGAAAATCAACATGGTTTCTGCAAAGGCAAATCATGTCTTACTAACTTGATAGAATTCTTTGAGGGTGTAAATAAACACATAGATAAAGGGGACCCAGTCGATATTGTTTACCTTGACTTTCAAAAGGCTTTTGACAAAGTCCCTCACCAAAGGCTCCTAAATAAGCTCTTCAGCCATGGAATCAGGGACAGGTCTTGTCCTGGATTGGAACCTGGCTAAACTGTAGGAAACAAAGGGTGGTAATAAATGGACACTTCTCTGGATGGAAAGAGGTGAGAAGTGGCGTACCCCAAGGTTCAGTTTTAGGACCGTTACTTTTTAATTTATTCATAAATGATCTGGATGTAGAAGTAAATTGTGAGGTAGCAAAGTTTGCAGATGACACTAAACTGTTCAGGGTAGTTAAAAATGAAACTGACTGTAAAGAGCTCCAGAAAGATCTCTCGAAATTGAGTGAATGGGCAACAAAGTGGCAAATGCATTTTAACCTAAACAAGTGTAAAGTCATGCACATCGGGGCAAAGAACCCCAAATACACTTATCAACTGATGGGATCAAAGCTTTCTGAGACAAACCAGGAAAGGGATCTTGGGGTTTTGGTGGACAGCTCAATGAAGATGTCAACCCAGTGTGCTGCAGCAGTGAAAAAAGTAAATTCTATGCTTGGCATGATCAGGAAGGGAATCGAAAATAGGTCGGCAAATGTTGTATTGCCTCTCTACAAATCTATGGTGAGGCCACATCTGGAGTACTGTGTACAATTCTGGTCACCGCACCTCAAGAAGGATATAACGGAACTGGAAAAGGTATTAAGAAGGGCAACAAAAATGATCCAAGGGATGGAGCAGCTCCCTTATGAAATCAGGTTGCAACGCCTTGGTCTTTTCAGCCTTGAAAGACGGCGTTTAAGAGGTGACTTGATCGAAGTGTATAAAATCATGCATGGGATAGAAAAGGTGAATAAAGAAAAATATTTTCTCTGTCACACAACACTAGGACTAGGGGGCACTCCCTAAAGCTCCAAGGTAGGAAAGTTAGGACAAATAAAGGGAAATATTTCTTCACCCAGAGGGTCATCGGGTTATGGAACTCACTTCCAGAGGAGGTTGTGACAGCTGTCAGCCTGGACAGCTTCAAGGCAGGATTAGACAGATTCATGGATACCAAGGGAATCAGTAGTTACTGAAATGGACATCCAAGTGCCACCTCTGTGTTGATGGAGGCAGGCAGGATTTTCCCGGGTACTGGTTGTGGGGGTCGGGGTTTTGCCCTCATTTCTGCTAGAGATCCCTGTGTACAACTAGTGGGCCACTGTGTGACACAGAATGCTGGACTAGATGGGCTGAGGCCCGATTCAGCATGGCTCTTCTTATGTTCTTATGTTCTTATGTAAGCCCTTTCCACTGAAGTGGCTGCTGCCAGGAAGGTGGGAATTGGAGGGGTTGAACTTGGAGATACTATGTAGCCAGGCATGTAGCCAGGGGGGGCTAAGGGGGCTTCAGCCCCCCCCCGAAATTCTCAGGATGGTCCGCGAAAAGGCCTTACTGGTACATTATTTAAACTGTTATGTGCATTTAAATCATGATCTGATCACCATGCTCATTATATCCCATATTAATGGGGTTATTGGGATAACAATACAAAAGGTTTGCTAGGGTAGACCCTCTTCCACCCAGTCTCAGCCCCCCCAAACCAAACTCAGCCCCCCGAATCAAAATCCTGGCTACGGCCCTGTATGTAGCAATATCACTAGGGGCATGTCCAGACATTAAAAAGACCAGGAAGGAGACCTATACATGTTTTCTTTACCCTGTCAACTCCAGATATGTCCAGAGATCTTTTTATACCCTTTCTTCAGGTTATTTTATTTTAGCCAAGTATAAAACAAAAACAAGAGCAATATCTGCGACTTTTCAATTGACCTGAATGTGTCCTAAGGTGATGATTTGTGACCTCATCAGATGGGTGGTTTTCCCCCGTCTGTGCGCTGCTGGCATGCTGCTGGGACTGAAGCCCATCAAATGACATGGGCTACTTCTGGTGGGACTTTGTGCTGGCAGCAAACTTCAGCACACAGAGAATGAGCCCTGCCAGGTGACTACCCAAGGCCTCATAGAAGACACAGAGACAGCAAAGAAGGAAGCGGAGGCCAGTGGGGAAACATTGTGGGATGCCAGCTTATGGCCCATGGCGGTAAGGGGACGAAGTGGAAAGTTGCCCCACAGTTTCCCCCACTGTCCCTGGCTTCTGGACCTCCATGTGTTGAGGTCCATTGTCATACCTAATGAATTCCAGCTATCATTCTGTTGATTATTGGCTTCAGTGATACATAAACGCACTTACAGTGAAAAGTATTAAGGTATGTCTCTGTTCCCTTGCTGGTCTAGGTGAAGAAAACTGTGTCTCTCCAGATGTTATTGGACTCTAATTCCCATTTGGTTCAGCCAAGCTGGATGCTGGTTTGGGATCATGAGAACAATAATCCCTCAAATGTCTGGACTGCCACGGCCTCCTCTGCTTTGATATGTTCCACAAAGTTGTATAAAATGCACATTGAAGTGGATTACATGGCAGTGTGGACTCAGATAACCCAGTTTAAAACAGATATTTTGGATTACCTGCCATAATATTCTGGGTTATATGACTGTATGGGAGTTTTGGTATTGCAGCCTTTTTATGTTTTACTGCTGATACTTTTTTAAAATCAATCTCTCTATGCTGTTGCTCTTTTTCAATGATGCATATTTTTATATTATGTTTTCTTTTCATTTTAAGATAGTTACTGATAATTGTTTTAACAGACAAGGGGATGATATGAATAATAAACGCTTTGTCAAAATAATACTACAAATGGCAGAAAAGCAACTTCAGACCCTTTCACACAGCCATATAACCCAGAATGTCAAGGCAGAAAATCCCACAATATTTGAACTGGGTGATCTGAGTCCACACTGCCATATATTCCAGTTCAAAGCAGATATTGTGGGGTATTTTGCCTTGATATTCTGGGTTATATGGCTGTGTGGAAGAGCCCTTCCTTACAAGGAAGAGAAAATAACAAGGGGAAAGAGAAGAAAACACAATTCAGCATGCCACCTCTTATATACACTGAGGCTCTTCTACACTGCCACATAATCCAAATTATCAAATCAAATAATCCTCATGGTCTGCTTTGAACTGGATTAAATGAGCCTACACTGCCATATAATCAAAGTACATAATCAGAATTTTATATCACAGTGTAGAAGGGGCGACACAGAGATAAAAAAGGGAAAGAGATCCAGAATTAAAAACTAGCATATTAAGCAAAAGAAGCATTAAATAAAATTGATTAAATTGTATTGCATGATGAAGTATTTCTTTACATCTTTTTAAAAACAATTTTCCAGACTGTTTTTAAAGAGTCAGTGTAAAAATTACTCTTGAAGGATGATTAAGCAAGTTAAAATGCAAAACTTTCAGTTGTCTATTTCACTTTGCTCACCGCATCTCCTGAGAACACGAGATCCTTTGTATTATAGTGACACTGTTTTGCTGTCGTAGAAACATAAATGACTGTTGTTTTATAAGGATGATGGATGGCAGATATATGAATTTCTAGGTTATTCACAAACAATGGAAGGCTTCATTCAAATGATCTCGTGAAACTGCAGGCACCAGTGGTCAGCGGGGGTTCTTTGTTGATTGGAGGTCTGTATCATTTTTGTGTATCAAAAATAAGGAGGTTGGAAGGAAAATTAGTTGAATGAATTTGCTTCCATAAAATGTGGCCATGGCTGTTGGTTTAGAGCAGGGGTCTCCAAACTAAGGCCTGTGGCCTGGATGCATTATAAGATCATTCCCATCATTCATAATCATGTCGCACAAGAGCCATGCCACTGATGACTGCTGGACAGACCACAGGTGAATTCAATCCACGATGGCCATAAAAAATCGCTCCCCAACACAGATTCCAAGGAAGAAAAATAAGGCATAAAATTAACACCCAAGCCCTTAAAGAGCCCTCCAAACAAGCCCTTCTCCAAACAACACTCAAGGATCATCTAGCCATAGAACACCCTGATAATGTTGAGGAACAGTTAATTGGGATTAGAGGTAGGTGCATCAAGCCAACTCTTGTTGGGAGCACCTTCCACCTGGAAATCAATGTCTTCACTGCGAAAGAACATGCAGATCAGGAATAGGCCTCTACAGTTACCTATGGCCCATGACACTTGGAGGGCAATCATACTCAGCCATGTGTGATAGCCTATGATGATGATGATTCTTGTGATAATTCCCATCATTCATATGGAGTGGTAAGATGCTTCCCTGGTCAATGACTAACAAGTTCTAGTTGCTGAACTGAAGATTCTTCAAAGGTGGGCAATGCTACAAAGAGATCGAATAATACTCCTCTCTACACATTCCTTGTGTGAAAGGTATCCATATACTAAATAGATGAGAAGAGTCATCCTGCATGCCTTGCTTAGAGTTGTACTGTAGCTTTGCCATCAAACTCATCAACCACACATTAGAAGATATATGTAGGTTGTGAAAGTTCACATGCGTAGAATAATCCATGTACAGAGATCACACAAGAACTCCGTGTGATCAGCATGCCATAACATGGGAAAACCTTCTGCAAATAGGCTTTCCTGCTTCACATGACTACCGATATTGGCTGACATTTTGTTAATGGCATTTACTGACATAGGTTTGCCCACCTATGCCACCTCATCTTACCATTGTGCCTCAGTAGTTCCTTCTCTCATAATCATTTTACTGAGATTGCTCAAGGACCTGTGAAAATCCCAAAGGAATACAGTATGTTCTTAGTCTACCTCCAGTTATTGAAATGATCTTCACTAACAATGAGAAACGTAAGTATGGCTATCACAGCACAATGATTACTCCCAGGGTGATGATAGAGTAATCATACCGAATCCTGCATCCAGGACTTTTATATTACACTCAGCTAGGTAGGATCATGGCCATTATGCAGATTTGGTGAAGAAGAGGAAAGCAAACCAACTTGACATTAGAAGCAGGGTGAACATTGTTGCCCCACTCTTCCTTTCAGGATGTGAAGTAAAGCATGCAGGAGCCAGGAAAAAAAACCTACTCGTCCTTTGCATTCTGATTCACAAGACATCCAGATTCTCCTCCAGACTCATACTTTGAGAAATGTCACATTATTCCAATGCGTGAGCATAATTAAAATCGAACAGAACAATCTGTTTTGTAGTTATAAAATATGCAGTGTGAGTATGGCCTGCACAAGTCATTAGCAAATTTGCACAACTAATGAGGTCCAAGCTGGTTGAAAGATTCACTAAGCTGAGCTTCCTAAAACTGTTTGAAAGCCTGGAATGGGCTGAGGAGGTTTGTGGGCTCTTTCACCTTCTATTGGCATTGCCGTCTGGGTCACAAGAAATCTGTGTGGCTTATTATTTATTTATTTACTATATTTTTATACCGCCATTCTCAGCTCAGGGGTGACTCATGGCAGTTTACAGAGCAGCACAATTCGATGCCCATAACAATATAAAAATAGCTAAAACATTTAAACATAGATAAAAATTCATTACATAATAACATCAATAAAACATAATGTGATCAGTTGCATCGACTCACATAATGTCATTTTATGAGAGATTTTAAAATGGTATTTCTTTGTCAATGTGGAGAATCTTCCTCCCAGCAGCTCATGAAGCAAGAGCACACTCTGAACTCTGTATCTCTGTGTCTGCTTCTCTTCTCTCTAAGCACCTGCACACAGCTCAAGCCTGGAAAATATAACTGTATCCAAAAGTCCCAGGCTCAGCCATCTTCCTGGGTGTTGTCCAGCCAAACAGTTTTGACCAGCAAACACTAACTGATTTCTCGCGTGCTCCAACACCCTTGACATTAAAAATGAGCCATCATGGCTATGCTATAGGGCTGGGTCACAGGGAGTTATAAGATGTTAAAAAGAGGGATGGGTGCAATTGAAACCCGTCAAATCCTGGAGTGAATCCAATGTGGAATATAACTGTATATTAGTTGTAATCCTGCTGTATGGAACATAGCTGTGGCCAGCTCCAGGCAGGGCCGGATCTAGGTAATTTTAAATGGTAAGCGAACAGAATTTTGCCCCCCCCCCAACCAATCACTGAATGTATATATATATATATATATATATATATATAGAGAGAGAGAGAGAGAGAGAGAGAGAGAGAGAGAGAGAGTGTTGGGGGGCATAGACAAATTGTGGCCCTCCAGGCATTTTGGACTTTCTACTGGCTGTTTGGAATTGTGGGAGTTGAAGTCCAAAACACACGGAGGGCCGAAGTTCGCCCATGCTGTGTGTGTGTGTGTGTATACATATATATATATATATATATACACACATACATACACACCTTCCTTCCTTCTTACCCTTTCCCCTGCCCTCTTCCTATTCTCTTTGTGTGTGTGTGTGTATCTGTATCTATTCACCTTCCTGCCTTCTCAGGGCCCTTCCACACAGCCCTATATCCCAGAATATCAAGGCAGGAGATCCCGCAATATCTGCTTTGAACTGGGTTATCTGAGTCCACACTGCCATATATCCCAGTTCAATGCAGATAATGTGGGATTTCCTGCCTTGATGTTCTGGCGGCCCTTACACAGCCCTATATCCCAGAATATCAAGGCAGAGAATCCCACAATACATGCTATGAACTGGGTTATTTCAGTCCACACTGCCATATATTCCAGTTCAAAGCAGTAAATGTTTGGTTTTATTCAGCTGTGTGGGAGTCTCAAAGCCCTTCCACACAGCCCTATATCCCAGAATATCAAGGCAGGAGATCCCACAATATCTGCTTTGAACTTGGTTATCTGAGTCCACACTGCCATATATCCCAGTTCAAAGCAGATAATGTGGGATTTCCTGCCTTGATGTTCTGGGGGCCCTTCCACACAGCCATATTATCAAGGCAGATAATACACAATACCTGCTTTGAACTGGATTATATGTGTCCACACTGTTACATATTCCAGCTCAAAGCATTGTTTTGGATTGTTTTTGCCTGTGGTACAGCCTCTTTCCCTTTGTATAATACACCATTAAGAAGAAGAAAGGGTGCCACAGAAGTATGATTAATATAAATTGGTATTAATATAAATTGGTATTAAATAATAACTCTCTCTCTCTCTATATATATATATACACACATACACACACTACTATTAAATATGAATAAATAATATTGAATATATATTACTTAATACCTTATTAGATAAGTATTAAATACTATTATAACTCTCTCTCTCTCTCTCTCTCTCTCTCTCTCTCTCTATATATAAAATAAAATATTATATTATATATCTGGTACTAACATTAAATAACTATAAAATAATATCATAAATAATAGTAATATATACATATATATTATACATATTATAATTATATACCTGGGACTAAACCTTAATAATAATAATATTATATATATATATATATAACATACATCATATTCAGAGTGCATAATATTACAAATAATATACATTATATTATAAATAATTGATTACATTATATACTCAACACTAATATTAAACAGGCATTAAATAATATTACAAATATATATTGTATTACAAATAATCTATTACATTATCTACTCAGGAGTAATATTAAGTAGTTATTAAATAATATAAATAATACAACATATTCTAAATAATCTATTACATTATACACTCAACACTAATATTAAACAGGCATTAAATAATATTGCAAATAATATATAATATTACAATATATATTATATTATAAATATTTTATTATATATTCCACCCGACAGGAGCAATGCAGGGGGCAGAACCTTCTCTAAGTGCTGGCTGAGCCAGGGTCTTGTGACTTGCTGGAGCACTGAGCAGAAGACATACTTTGCTGATGGGTTGGCTGCCATGTTTCTCTGCTCAGCTCCGGCTCCAGGCAGGGCAGCACCTGAATCCCGTCAGCCCCCTCCTTCTACAAGCCACGGTTTGTTTACATTCTCAAACCATTGGGAAACTCCTCATCTCTTCCTGTAGATTGCAGTACCTTCTCTGCCCATATGGAAGCAACTCCTCTTCCTTTGCTCCTAGCGCAGCACCTCCGCCAGGCAGTCTTCCTCTCCCTGGCGGGCGCCTCCTCACAGCAATTCAGCCACGTGGCAACCCGAATCCGGAGGAGGGCCCCCAGCAGCACCTGGGCCTGCTGCGCGGTCCCCGGATGGAGCCCGGGCATCTGGGACGAGTAGGCCACCTCCAAGACGAGCAGGGGCCCCGCCACGTGCCCCTCCAAGCCTTGGGCCTCCTTCAGTCTGGAGACGAGGCTGGAGAAGGCTTCCCTGCCTGGGCCTGCTGCCTCGTCATGGCGAGGAAGAAGAGAAGAGAGAGGGGAAAGAGCGCGGGGGGAGCATGTGAGGCAGAAGGGAAGGGAGGGGTGCTCGCTCCCTCCCTCCCAGGCCTCCTCCCTTCCCATCCGTCGGCCAGATGCGCCCCTGGCCACGTGGCGCCCTGAGGCGACCGCTTAATTCGCCTCCGCCTAAATCCGCCCCTGGCTCCAGGTTACCATTTCAATAGGATTTCATCTATGGAGACAAATCACCCCAACACACGCTTCTGTTATATATGTGCAGCCTGCGATTCAGCTCCCATAGAAGTTTGCAGATGTTCATCCTTCTTAATATTCATAAAGCTGGCCAAAGAATTTGTTTAAAATTCCTCTTATTCCTAATCAATTACAGTCGGCTAAATCACTTTTATGTTGCTAACAGACTCGTTAACTTTATATGCTGAACAGTTTCAATGCGAATATGCATTGGATTTTATTCTCATTAACAGCTTTAATAGATAAATAATCAAATCTGTGGGTGCCAATGGACCGTATTGGCTAGCATGTGAATGATGATGAACAGCATAATTCTACTAATCCACAAAAATTGGGGTTGTTTTATGTTAGTTATGTTAACAAGGAATGTATGGGGTCGCCTTAAATCGACAGCCGACTTGAAGGCACATAAACATATATGAGAAAAGGGTGCTTTTCATACCCCTTGCAATTTGCCTTTTCTCGTCATTTACTTATTTAATTGGTGTATTGCTATATTGCCTTCTAAGAGGAAGCCCTTTCCCCCAAGTGGTTCACAATGTACAAATATATTGAACTTAGCTGGGAGTGTAGCTAATGGTTTGTGTGTGAGGGAACATGCCTCTCTTAAGTAAAAATTCTTCTCCTGGAAAATCTTTCTTTCAGTTCCCAAATTTATTGCTTTGCAATAATATAAAACTTCAGGTTGGTATCTAGAAATACAGTTTAGGCAGCCAAAGAAAAGGGTCATGTAAAGTTACTAAAGAAATGCAAACAGCAAATTTCTTGTGAACATTTTTCAGTGTCCCATTCTGTGCGATGCTAAAATTTGGGGACTGAAGGAAAATTTCATTGTAGGGGTATAGAAGTCCTGCCGTGTCACTGCCACACTGTCACAGATGCTATGTGCTCGATCACTGGGGTTTATAGTGGGGGGGGGGGGGACTTTTAACTTTTTAAACTGTTTTAACTGTTTTTAGCTGTTTTATAATGTCACTTTGATTTGTTTTATTTGTTTCTGTTTGCGTGCTGTAAACTCTCATAATCCAGTTCAATAAATATAAATAAATAAATTATGGGGGAAGCCCTAACTGAGGTCCCAGCTACACTGCCATTGAATTATATGGCAGTGTAAACTCTCATAATCCAGTTCAAAGCAAATAATCTGGATTATTTGATTTGAGAATCTGGTTTATATGACAGTGTAGATCCAACCTGAGGAAATCCTGTACTTGAGGGAGTAGGTTTTGTGTCATTGCAGGGGTTTCCTCCCTTTTCTTCCAGTTTAATTACTTTGCCTGTTGCAAAGCCTAAATATGTTTACAATCTAGATAGTAAATAGACTTTTCCAAAAGACACATAGCAGCTAATACCTCCTACTGGCCAGGAGGGAGGGGGATGATCTAATATCACTGGAGAGAGAGCTCCACAGCCAAGGGGCCACCACTGAGAAGGCCATCTCTCGTCCCCACCAACTGTGCCTGCGAAAAAGTTGAGACTGAGAGCAGGGCCTCCCCAAAAGATCTTAATCTCCACAATGGTCCATACAGCGATATACCTTTGGACTGGTAAACTGGGCTGGAACTCTTTAGGACGTTATAGGCTAAAGCCAACACTTTGAATTGTGCTTGGTAGCCGATTGGAAGCTAGTGGAGTTGACGTAACAGAGGGGTTGTATGCTTCCTGTATGTCTCTTCAGTGAGGAACCTGGCTGCAGCCCATTGGACCATTTGGAGCTTCTGAACAGTCTTCAAAGACTAGTGCGTTGCAGTAGTCGATTCAGGATGCAATAAAAGCATGGACTACCATGGCTGTCTAACTTCCCAACGCACAACCATAACTAACACAAGTTTTAGTTGGGTAAATGCTCCCCTGGCCACCACTGAGACCTGGGGTTCCAGGCTCAGCTTTGAGTCCAGTAGAACACACCGGCTGCGAACCTGTGTCTTCAGGGGAAGTGTAACTCCATCCAGCACAGCCTGTGCACCTTTTCATTGGTCTAATAAACATATCACAACAGGACAGATCTTATATTTTAAAGATGAATTGCAATTAATAACAGTTGTATAAGCCATGATCTCATCACATTGGGTTTTTTATGGCCCATTTTCTTTCTTCTGGATGGGGCCTGCCAAGCACTTCCTCCCGAAGTAGAGGGGAAGTGTTGCAAAATGCTTCCTTTGCCACAGCAGAGGAAAGTGTGGGTTTTTTGGGTGGTTTTTTTTTGGCCTTTTCCTCCATATAATGGGGGAAAGGGCAACTTGGTAACACACGTTGCTGCCCTTTCACTCATCTGATGGGGACAGGGCACCAACGCACTTTATCCTGTTCCTGCCATATGATAGCACCCGCGTGACTGCTGCCGAGACAGCATGGCCCCAGGGGCCGTGTGAAGAAGTCCTTAGAATAGATATAACAACACAATTCATAAAAAATGGACTGACATTTAGTTAAAATCAGCCTGGAACCACTTGGGTCCACTCAGATAGCACTGTTATTCTTTATACTTTAACCACTATGGCACCTGGGATTGGCAGCTTGTGGAAAAGTATGTAACATTTTCAATCGGATTGCTTCACTGCCTCTTACTGTTGTTGTGACACACTTTGAGGTCATTTTCAACTTATGGCTACCCTAAGGCAAACTCATCACATGTTGGGTTTTTTCCAGCAGGGTTTGTTCAGAGGAGGTTTGCTGCGACTGAGAGGGTGACTTGTGCAAGGTCATCCAGTGGGTTTCCATGATCGAGTGAGGATTCGAACCCTGGTATCCCCAAGGGTTTGTCCAGCACTAAAGCCACCATATCACCCTAGAGCACAAAACTGCTAAACCCAGGATTCCAAAGCATGGAATCTTGGCATTTAAAGTGGTCTAATGGTGTTCTAATTATGTAGTTTTGAATGAGGCTGATGTAATTAAGACCTAGCCTTACCCAAGAATCAGGGAAAGAAGCTGGATGCATACCCATAAAGATCAGATTACTGTTGAAAGAGCTGTAGGGTGCATCTACACAGTAGAATTAAGGCAGTTTGGCACCATTTTAATTGCCATGGCTCAATGCTATGGAGTTTTGTGAACTGTAGTTCAGTGAGGCACCAGCATTCTGACAAAGAAGGCTAATGATCCAGCAAAACTATAGCTTCCATAATTCAATAGAATTGAGCCATGGCAGTTAAAATGACATCAAACTGCATTAATCCTACAGTGTAGTGTAGACATACTGCTAACTCTCCCACCTGCCAGATTATGCAGATAGTTTAAAAATGGCTTTTTAGGATTCTGCATTAATTTATTGGATTTGGAGAAGCTAATAATAAAATGAACATTAACAGAAGGTAGAAAGTAATTTGACCATGTTCAAAACAACAAGTCCCAAAGCAGTGTCAAATGCATGGGCAGCTCTCAAGCAATGAACAACGTGTTCTTCCTCTGCTCTGCAGGTGAGCTTCAAAGTATTTAAAGAGGTGGTGCTGTGGCGTCCAGCTGTGATTTCAGCTACAGCTAATGGATATTGAGATGTGATGTATAAGCTGCAAAGGTTTTAAGCAAAATTATACAATGGTCAACAAGTCAAATCAGGTTATTTGGGAGGAAAACATATCCATTGTACAGGAAAGCTTTAGTAGCCTTCTTTTTAGTAAAACTGACTTAACTGACCAATATTTTTGCCACCACTTTTATGCCAGAAATCAGGCTCTCTAATGGCAGCAATTTTCTTCAATCTTAAGAAAACGGTTTTAAGCTAATTATATTAGCAGACCTCTATCTAACGTTTAAAAGATTAATCCTCCTGAATGCTATAATTCAATTTTAGTTTTATAAATTGAAAATTTGCTAGCATTATCCTGGGCACCTGTGGGTCGGATTTACATTGTTTACAGTAATGCTTGAATGAAGTGTTTGCCTTAATTCACAGCCAGACCTCTGAGCATGTTAGTCAGGACTCCGTGGCTGCGTGCTTTCCCTTCTGCCATTAAAAAAACCCCTTTTCTTTAGAGGCCTGCAATAAATTGGTCAGTCTCTAATGTAGCTATTGTGTGCACTATTAATTTATTTAGAGGGCGGTATAGAAATGCCTGAGTTCTGTAACGAGGAACAGCAAAGTGACAATTGTGAAAGACGGCAAAGAACAGCAGAAACTATAGAAAATTACAGAAGTAGGTGAGTCTATTTGGGCATGATGGAGATTAACATTTATAGTAACTTTTCAGTTTTCTGGTCTAGAAGTGTGCATGTTGGTTGGGTTTCATCCCTGGACTGCACAAGTTTCTTGTGTCATCAAGTTTCCAGACCTCAATGAGTTGCTGTAAGCCACCTTGAGTCCCCTTTGGGGTCGGGAAAGGTGGGATAGAAATATAGTAAATGAGTAAATAAATAATAGCTAGACTAGAGACAGGACCAGACTGAGGGATTGATTCCTCTCTCCACATACTCATTCACATATTTCCCAAAAGGAAGTTTTAAAAACTTTTTTATTGCCCTGGGCTATGTGGCCATTCGCCATTTTCTGGCCTCTTCTGCCCTTTCTTCCATCCAGTAAGTACACATTTCACCTGTCTCTAGGCAAAATGTATCTGCATTGATCTTTTAACCTTTTACCTCTTTTAGAAGATAAAGACTTAGTAAGGTAGATATCTCCAATACTTTTTCTATCAAGAATGTACTTCTGCTGGTTATGAAGTTTACTTCTAGTAATCTGCTATATTCCGGGGAGTTCTTCCTCTCACTCCCACCTCTGTCGCAAGCGTGACTTGTGGGGATGAGACAGAGGGCCTTCTCTGTGGTGGTCCCTCGACTTTGGAACTCGCTACCCGGAGAGATTCGGCAAGTGCCAACCCTGGCAGCCTGCAGGAAGAATCTAAAAACCTGGCTGTTCTAGTATGCCTTTGAGGAATGAACCACAAATTCCCTTACGTTGGCCAACACAGTACAAAATGCCCTTTGATGCACTTTATCTCACCCTTCAGTGAATTTAAACCCCATTGTTGTCCTATCTGAACCTCCCACCAGATACACTACCCTACTCATCCATCTCACCCAGGGTTTTAAAACTCTATCCTTTGTAATTGGCCCAGCCCACTCTGCTCAATTTTTTTTTGGTTATTTTATGTTCTATCCTGTGTTTACTTGTATTATTTTTTTATATTATATTTTATTGTATTTTATTTGATGTATTATTGTATGTTTGTATTCATTTTGCCTTGTAATTGTTGGGTTTGGCCTCATGTTAGCTGACCCTTGTCCCCTTGGGGAGATGGTGGCAGGGTATATATAAAGTTTTATAATTACACAGCTTTATATGCTGAAACAATATGTGGACATGAGGAAGACATATCCTAAAGATTCTATTGAATTGTACATTTGGATGAAACATTACTGAATGGTCTATTTTATCCAAACGGTGACTTATCCAGTCGTGCTTCTGTGTCGTTGTTGGCGGGGGGGAGTGAATGTTTGGATGACACCATTCTTAACTTCTATAGGCTTATATCAAGTAGAATGCATACTGACTACAACAATTTAAATACTTTCAAAATAATATTAAATTTCCCCCCTGCTCAGCAAGATGGAATGGGAGAACAATTCAGCAGAAGAATAACAACTGACAGTCAGTGTTGAAAATAACTTGTTAGATTGATTGCTCCATTTATTTCATTATTTATTTATTTACTTACTGCATTTGTATACCGTCCTTCTCAGCCCTCAGGTGACTCAGGACGGTTTACAACAGCAACAATTTCATGCCCAAAAACACCGTAAAACATTTAAAAACATAAAAACATAATAAAAACCAGAAAAAGAATATTAAAAACAGAAATTGTTTACGTCTCATAATAAAAACATCATCCAATCTTGTTGTCCAGTCGTTCCAGTTCCTATATCTTTACCTTACATTTTCAAACTGTTTTTCAAAATGTTAAGAGGGAGAGGGCCGATCTAACATCCCTGGGAAGGGCATTCATAGCCAAGGGGCCACCATTGAGAAGGCCCTGTCTCTCGTCCCCACCAAATGTGTTTGTGATGCAGGCGGGATCGAGAGCAGAGCCTCCCAGGATGATCTTAAAATCCTAGCAGGTTCATAAGGGAAGATGTGTTCAGACAGGTAAGTTGGGCCAGAACCGTTTAGGGCTTTATAGCTGAAGCCAGCACTTTGAATTGTGCCCAGTAGCAAACTGGCAGCCAGTGGAGCTGGCGCAACAGAGGAGTTGTATGCTCCCCGAGTGCTGCTCCTGTTAGTAATCTGGCTACTGTCTGTTGGACCAATTGAAGCTTCTGGACAGTCTTCAAAGGCAACTCCGCATAGAGCGCGTTGCAGTAGTCTATATGGGATGTATCCAGAGCATGGACTACCCGTAGCCAAGTCAGACTTCCCAAGGTACGGGCGCAGTTGGCGCACAAATTTTAACTGTGCAAATGCTCCCCTGGTCACCACCGAAACCTGGGGTTCCAGGCTCAGCGATGAGTCTAGGATCACACCCAAGCTGCAAACCTGCATCTTCAGGGGGAGTGTAACCCCATCCAACACATGCTGTAACCCTATGCCCTGCTTGGCCTTCTGACTGACCAGGAGTACCTCTGTCTTGTCTGGATTCAATTTCAATTTGTTCACCCTCATCCAGACCTAAACAGCCTCCTTAGTAGCAGGTGGGAAGGAGTGACAGAGTTGGATGTCATTTGCGTACAGGTGACACCGCACCCTGAAACTCCGGATGATCTCCCCCAGTGGCTTCATGTAGATGTTAAACAACATGGGGGACAGTATAGAACCCTGAGGAACCCCACAAGACAATGGTTGTGGGGTTGAACAGGTGTCTCCCAATAACACCTTCTGGGTGCGACCCTCCAGGAAGCACCATAGCCACTGCAAAACAGTACCTCCACGGCCCCGCAAGGTGTCCCAGAAAGATATTGTGATTGACGGTATCAAAGGCCACTGAGAGGTCCAACAGAACCAACAGGGACACACTCCCCCTGTCCAGCTCCTGGCGTAGATCAGAAACTAAGGCAACCAAGACTGTCTCAGTACCATGTCCCGGTCCAAAGCCAGACTATGCTGAATCCAGATAATCCGTGTCTTCCAAGAATTTATTTTTTTATTTATTCTTCGTTCTTGTATGCCGCCACTCCCCGAGGGCTCGGAGCGGCTCACAATCACATAAGCATAAAACAGAGTAAAACATCAATATAAATTGTTTGCTAAAATTAAACTAGACTAATAGAGTTTCAACATTTAGCAATCAATACCTCGAGTTGTGAGGCCACCACACGTTCCAGGACTTTGCCCAAGAAGGGGAGATTGAAAACAGGCCGATAGTTGTTGAATTGAGTGGGGACCAGTGATTATTTTTTTCAACAGCAGTTTTATTATAGCTTGTTTTATTATAGCTCATAAAAGGAAATTACAGATAACAAGAAAAATCTGCTGATAATTTATGAATATTATAAATATTCCCATTCATTTTTTTCCTTTTCTGCCATTCACTTCATTTTGGGGCAAGCATGTATAGCTAGATATAATGTTGTGTGCTGTTTAAGACAACTCTATGTGTGTTTATGAGTGCATACATACAAGTCTATTTGTCTTTTAGCAGGTTGGAGTGTGATAAAAATCCTCAAAAGAGGGTCTCAATGCAATGCTTCCATTTTTTTTCAAATCAATCAATTGCAGCTTCTTCTGTAAGTATGAAATAACCTCTTTCTTTCGAGGTCAGTAAAGCATTAATCACAATTCTTCTGAACATGCTTCAAATATAGCAGGTGGGAACTCTTCCTGGAGCTGCCACTCTAATTTGAGAAAGATGAGCCAGCTGCAGGTAAAGTCAAATCACCACAAAAAGCCCAATACTGCCCTATGTTGTGGACTATTTCACTGGTGTGTGATAGAGATAGGTGGCATTTGCCCGGAAATGATTAGGAATTTCATCAGATGAGCAGGGGGAAAGCAGGAGGAAGCAGGGGACAATGGAGGGAACCATCTTACTCTGTTCCCTCTCCTATAAGTCCATTTCCCCACATCC
The DNA here is from genome assembly GCA_030556195.1 of Anolis apletophallus. NCBI lineage: Eukaryota > Metazoa > Chordata > Lepidosauria > Squamata > Anolidae > Anolis > Anolis apletophallus. The sequence continues at coordinate 93,984,544 of JARBWK010000009.1, forward strand.
TTTCCCCTTTCAGATCCATCTTTCCCCCAGCTTTGTGCCATTAGGAATTGGATGCCCCACAGCAGGGCCGTAGCCAGAATTTTGTTTCGGAGGGGGCTGAGTTTGGTTCGGGGCTGAGACTGGGTGGGAGAGGGTCTACCCTAGCAAACCTTTTGTATTGTTATCCCAATAACCCCATTAATGTGGGATATAATGAGCATGGTGATCAGATCATGATATGAATAAACATAACAGTTTAAATAATGTACCAGTAAGGCCTTCTCGCGGACCACCCTGAGGATTTGGGGGGGGGGGGGTGAAGCCCCCTTAGCCCCCCCTGGCTACATGCCTGCCCCACAGAGTCCCTCTAGAAGTTGTCCTGTATCTAGTGATGGACTCCAAGGGATTCAATTTCGGCAGCATGGAGAAACAGGGCGATGATACAGAGAAAACTGTGTCTGATGAGGTTGTAGCTTAGGCTGACAAGAATAACCAGAGGCCGAACTGGATTTTGAGGCAGCAGTGATTTTTAACACAGTTCTCAGAGTATGGTATTCTCTGAAACCCAGAATGAAATTTAACTTAATGAAACCTAGCATGAGACTTGGGATAAAAGCTAGAGCAGGGCTGTCCAACTGGCGGCCCGGGGGCCGTATACGGTCCCCCAGCCCCTTCCCTATGGCCCCCTAAGCTTTTTAATTAAAAAATTGAAAAATAAAATAAACAATAGAAATTAAAAAAATACCTACTTCTGGGTTCGGAGCAAATATCGTGAGAATACGCAATCCACACGGGATTTCGCTGTCAATGCGAGATCACGCCGGCGTTGACAGCAAAATCCCGTGTGGATTGCGTATTCTCGCGATACTCTTCGGCTACTCTACTACTGGATCGCTGAGGCCCACAGACGCGATTAGGACCTTCTTCGACTCAGTCGGTCGTCGCCTCTCTCGTTGTCCGGGTACTCCTAGATCCTGCGCATTTGGAAAAGGTAGGCCGAAGCAGGGGGCTCCTCAGGGGGCTCCTCATTCCCTCCCCCCATCTCCCCTCATGTATTAAATATAAAATTAAATATATTTAAAGATGAAATAAGGGGAGATGGGATACATTAAAATAAGGGGGGGAGGAGAGGATGGAATTAAATATATTTAATATTAAATAATAATAAGGGGAGAGGGGAGGATGGAATTAAATATATTTAATATTAAATAAAAATAATGGGAGGGGGAGGATGGAATTAAATATATTTAATATTAAATAAAAATAATGGGAGGGGGGTATGGAATTAAATATATTTAAAATTAAATAAATATAAGGGAGATGGGAGGATTGATTAAATTAATATTAAATAAAAATAAGGGGAGAGGGTGGAATGGGAGAGGGTGCTGGGGAGAGGGGCGGAGCCGGGGAAGAAGGGCAGACCAGACCATACAGCCCCCAGGTCATCAGTGACCAGAATTCAGGCCCCTGGGCCGGTAGAAGTTGGACAGCCCTGACCTAGAGTAAACTCTAGTGAGATCTGTTGTAGAAGTTTGCATAAGATCATTGAATGAGAGGTTAAGCTATTTTGCTTTTCCTTTGTTTGATTTCCTTTTTCAAAAAAGGTTGCAATGGATTCCCAATAGCCGTCACAAAGAGCAGAATATGATTAGTTTTAGGAGTGGAGAAGTGCTTCCATATCCATTCTAATGCAAGACTTTCCAAGTACTTAGTTTCCAGAGTCCATTCAGTCCTACCCACCTCTATGTGCTTGGTTCTGAAATTAACCTACCCAGTTTAAAATTGAAAGCCTCATGCTTTAGATTTATTTCTCAGCAAAATATATTTCCTCTAATTATTCACAAGGAGTTAGTCATCCACATATTTCAACCTGCTGATTACAATGGCTTATTTGGGCTGGCAACAGACTGACACAGTGATAATAACATCAACTCTCTCTCTCTCTCTCTCTCTCTCTCTCTCTCTCTCTCTCTCTCTCTCTCTCTCTCTCAAATTGTTTGCATTCTAAGTAAGCCCAAAATATGAAACTTGCAGAATAAAAGTCTGTGTCACCTAAATTACATTTTAGAAAGCTTTCCCACAACATCTCAAGATGAGAGCACCTAATAGGAAGCTTGTTACAAATGAGGCACACAATGTTACATGCATTGCCAGTTGAACAGAAGCAGATTGAGAGAGAGAGCCATATGTCCACACTGGTACTGGCCTAGAACAGCCAAGTATACTCCTCCACAGAGTACCCAGCATTTTATGCAATACTTTGAAATATGGCAACCATGCTTCACATTTATTGAGATGAAGCGGGGCCCACAGGGAGAGAATAGTCATCGGATCCTGTTGTAGACTTGATGAAAGAGAAATCTGCCAGGTCATTAGAAAATATCAAAATATTAATTTTTCACAGAGAAAAAAAGTGCTTTCGAGGGGAATTTTAAAAGGGGTTTCATTAGCAAGTCAGATTTTTCATTCTCTTGCCATACATGTTTTGCCATGAATAGGGAAAGGTTTGGATTACATGCCATGTGTTTGAATCCTTTCCGCCCCACCCCACTTCTCCCCAAAAGAGAAATAAAGGTCAAAATTAAGAGAAAGGAGAGATGAAAAAGGAAATATCCTGTCTGGAAACCACTTTCAAAATGAGACTCTGTTTATAAAATCAGATAGGTAAATATCTGAGGTAAACCTTAATATCAGGTTTACCCCTGATATTAAGTCCAGTCGAGTCTGACTTTGTCCAGTCGAGTCTGACTTTTCTAAGTCCAGTCGAGTCTGACTTTTCTAAGCCGAAGAGCCAGCAATATTCGTAGACTCCAAGGTCTTGTGGCCAGCATGACTGCATGAAGCGCTGTTACTGTCCCGCCAGAGCAGTACCTATTGATCTACTCACATTTGCTTGTTTTCAAACTGCTAGGTTGGCAGAAGCTGGGGCTAAAACCAGGAGCTCACGCCGCTCCCTGGAGTCAAACCTGCAACCTTTCAATCAGCAAGTTCAGCAGTTCAGTGGTTTAACCTATTGCGCCACTGGAGGTTCCAAAAATCAGATAACACTTTCTGAAATCACTTTTGATACCAGTTTAAATTAGAACTCAAAAGAAGTCAAACTTAGATGAGAATAAAAATATACCCAGACACAAAGTAAAACAAATAGAGTCTTGCTTATCCAACCTTCACTCATCCAACATTATGTATGCAGTCTGCCTCCTGTCCGGATTCACTGCAGTTTCAATACATTGCAATATTTTGGTGTTACAATGCGTAAGTACAGTAATTATTACATAACATTACCATGTATTGAACTGCTTTTTCTGTCGATTTGTTGTAAAACATAATGTTTCGGTGCTTAAGTTATAAAATCATAATATAATTTGATGTTTAATAAGCTTTTCCTTAATCCCTCCTTATTATCCAACATTTTTGCTTATCCAACATTCTGCCGGACCGTTTATGTTGGATAAGCAAAACACTACTGTAGCATAAAAAGAAAAATCTTGCATGCTTGTTTTCTTCTTTATTCTTTTACTTTTTTTCCTGAGTCATCTCAAAGAATTTCGTACAGCTCACGTTGAGTTTCTTGAACTACGGCCTCCTGTTCCAAGTTAAAAATAATAATAATAATAGCAGGATAAGTAAAATCACATCCTCAGTGTATTTGAACCCAGCGCCCACTGTGCATTTTTCCTGTGCATGCAATTAAAACCAAGAGAAAAGAAAAGCAGAGCATCGGCATTATTCTCTCCTGTTAGATTATGTTTCAATTGTACCTGTTCCCATCAGAGAGAGGAGAGAATTCCTACAGGAAAAGAAGATCCCAGCTTACAAGGCTGACGAGTCTCACCTCGGCAAGAGAAACAAAATCAAACATGGTGCCTTATGAAAGAAACAGGGGGATTATACTTCATGAAACAACTTTAACAAACAATGGAAAAGCTAGATGATTGCCACTGAGAAAACTAAATGCACACAGGTAATAGCTCATGGACTCCACTGGACAAATATGAGCTCCCTTATAGTCAGTTTCGTAGCGTGTAAGTCTTGGCATATGAAATCAATCCTTATAGGTCATAGGGAAGAGAGAGCAGGGAAATTGCATGCTGGAATTCCACAAAGTTAACGTAAACCGTATTTCCTAGAGGCAACAGCAGTGTTGTATTGAGCACTGGGAATGTGGCGCAGCTGGCTGGATGTCAGCTGCATAAGATCTCTACTGACCAGAAGGTCATGAGTTCAGAGCCTGCCCGGGTCAAGGTGGGCTCTCTACCTATTGTGTAGCCTGTTGTCAACCTTTGCAACCCGAAAGACAGTTGCATCTGTCAAGTAGGAAATTAAGGTACCACTTAGTGGGGAGGCTTAATTTAACTGATTTACGAGGTCATAAAAAAGATCTCCAGGAAACACGCTGTGAATGAAGAAGGCCAGATGTTAAATTGCCTCTGTCTGTCTTGTGTATTTGTGTGTCTAAATGTAATGTGTACATTGTAATCCGCCCAGAGTCCCCTGCGGGGTGAGAAGGGCGGAATAGAAATGAAGTAAATAAAGAAATAATTGGATGACAACATTTAGCAGCTTCTGGCATACCTTTCTGCAAGTATTAGATTGCATCTGTTCTGTTGATACTCAAAGATAGCTCATCAGGCTTCAACATAATCTAAAACATCCTTTCCCAACGGGTGTCCTGTCATTGGTAGACTATAATTCCCTCCCTTTCTGTCCATTAGTGATGGTGGGCAGAAAGGCACCGCATGTAGATTAACAATCTATGGTGCCCCTAGATGAAATGGGAGGGGAGGCAACAGGAACCTTCTCTATCTCTTGAGTACCCACCCACTTTACTTACAGTTCAAGGTTTAGCACATAAACTTGTTCTGCTCCTGTTAGGACAGCAGGCTACCCTAACCGGCAGCAGTGGGAAAACAAATATGGAGAGATTGTCACCATCTAGGAATCCGTTTTTTTATTAGGATCTCAAGGTTCATCAACTGCACCCCAGTATCAAAATAGTGATTCAAGAAGGCATATGGGGAACTGCAAAACAAGTTGCCTCTAAGTACATGGCATTTGTTATCAGTGTAATATAGTGGTGGACAATAACTCTGGAGACCAGGGTTCAATTTCCACTTGACTTAGGACACATATTGGGTGACCTCGGACAAATCATACACACTCAGCCCCCGAAAAACCCATGATAGGTCAGCCTTAGAGTTACCCCTTTTTATATACTCCCCCCCTTTATCACATTGCATACATTCTTTGTGTTATTATTATTATTTTTTAAAAAGAAATGACTTGAATATATTGTTGAAAGCTTTCATGGACGGAATCACTGGGTTGTTGTAGGTTTTTCGGGCTATGTGGCCATGTTCTAGAAGCGTTCTCTCCTGACGTTTTGCCTGCATCTATGGCAGGCATCCTCAGAGGTTGTGAGGTCTGTTGGATACAAGGAAAATGACTTGAATACACACAACAACAACAACAACAGCAGCAGCAGCAGCAGCAGCAGCAGCAGAAGGCCTGGAGAGCAGCAGAAGAAGCCAACATGCTGTAGTGGTTGAATGTTGGATTAGGACTCTGGAGGTCAGGATTCAAATCCCTCATAGAAATGAACTGAATGAGCAATTTGGAGGTCATTTAAAAAAAATTAAGATTGCCAAATTTCTATAAAGCCAACATGTGTGTGTGTGTGTGTGCTTGTGTGTGTGTTATGATTCTTAATTTTGCAGCCCTGTGATCAGTGGGGTCTGATTTATCTGTTTTCTAGTGTCCAGTGAAGCATGATGTGAAAGATGCTGAAAATGAAGATTATTGAACTGCTTTATAGTATTTTTCCATTGAATTTCCTTTTAACTTGTTTCTTTCTGAGAATTAGTGTAATTCCATTTCTCTGAGCAAGGATCAACTGTCTATAGTTCAATTAACATGATGGCTTCACAAATGACCTTTATGTTGGTTTTTGCATTTCCCAGACCTTCAATTTGAAAGGGTAAAAATATCCTTGAGTAGAAGGTTGACTTTCTACCTTTTATTCACATGTGAGGTGAGACAGTGAAGCATTCTGGGAGTCAGATAATAAATTATGGGGAAATGGGAAATAATTCACTTTGTAATAGGGTTGCAACATGGGAGGTACCTAAAAATAGGGAATTTTTCACAAAAATAAGGGACACTTCATAAAAAGTTGAAAATCAATTGATGATTTTCAAGTTTTTATGAAGTGTCCCTTATTTTTGTGAAAAAATTTCTATTTTAGGTACCTGTCCCTTATTCTTATATCAAAAAGTGGCAACCCTATTTTTAATTTGTGAGACATATGCTAATTCAGAAGTCCAGAAAGGGTACCTTTTGGGGGTAAGACCTCATTGTCGTAGTGACAGTGAAAAAACGTATACATCCAGAAGCTCCCCGTGTTATCCAATTTTACCTGGACTGTGGTTCCATAACATAAAACTCCCTTCACTGGATCCTAGAAAATAGGAAGAAAGATTTTACCATGGCAACATTCATGTTGTTGAAGAAGAGGAAGAAGAGGGAAACAGGAACTATAGGGAAAGAAACGAAGGAAAGAATGGTTGAGATAATTTAACATGTGTATATATAAGACAGAGGCCAGAACTGCATGGTCCTCCAGATATTGTTTAATTGCAACTCCCAACATTCCTATCTATTGATTATGCTACCTAAAACTTATGGGAATTATAGTTCAGTAACATCTGGAGGACTGTACAATTCCCACCCAATGTAGGCCATTGGAGGGCAATTTGTGATCTTCCAGCTGCTGTTGGATTGCAACTCCCATTAAACCTAACAGAGCTAGTGGGATTATGGGAGATGCAATCTAACAATAGTTGGAGGGATACAACTTGCCCATTTCAGATACAGGCAATACCTACTCTCTTGAATCACTCCCCAAATATATGAACACATATTGTAGAGAAATCGAAGCATTTGAGTCAAGAGAAGGACTTTTGTGATCAGTAAATTACAGCAGATTAGCACTGTTTTAAAATAAATAATACCTGGGTAGCTTGAATAGAGTGGTCCTTTTTAAAATGTGACCGTTCTGAATAGTTATACAGAACCTCTAGTTTGATGTAGCTATTTTTGCTGAATGGAACCTGTATTTTTTGATTAGTTTGCTGGGAGCGTGGAGCAAATGAACACATTTTTAAAATGCATAGGCAATCTTTTAAAACCTAAGCAATTTCTTGCTATTTTCTCTTGTGAAAGTCGCATTTGTGAATTTGAATTTTCCCCATGAAGTAAGCATATTCATGCTAATATTTGAAAAGACATCATTATGCAAGGCACTCTACATTATGGCATTTTCTACCGTGACTTCTGAGTTTTCTACTGAGCCTTCCCGCATCATTTATGTGAACAGAGGGAGCACCAGTAGATGGAGCTCAAGAACGTCGTAACTCTTGTATTTGGTATAATGACAGACCTGTTGGATTGTGGTAATGACTTTCATGCATTGCTGTATTTAATGATTGCTGTCAGTGGTGAACCAACATAAAGCCAACTGGAATGGCATATCCATGCATACTTGGCTGTATACCCCTTTTTAGTTATTTTCCTCCATAGATTTTGCAGAGATCTCCATGCCATAAGAATTCTTTTCCATGGTGGGTGTCACGTTAATTCTCCAAGCTTAAATAAGTTACTTTTGACTATATTGCCTAGCATTCTCCACCACCTCCATGGCCTTATTCTGGAAATGTAGCCCAATAATGTAGCTTTTGCAAGCTCTATTAAGGTTCTATTCCAAAGACTGATAATGCCCGCTGGCAGGATGTAATTCAGACAGCCTTAAATCAGCAAAATGATAAAAATAGTGGAGACTTGCAAAAAAAATGCCTTCAGGGATATCTGGCATTTTAGAAGTATGAACCTTTTATTTCCTGCACATATGCCTCAATCTTACACTAAGAGACCATTGTGAACCTGTTAATCTACTTTCCTTTACCTACCAGTGGCCTCTTTTCTATCTGATGCAGGCACATTTCATAATGAAAGAGGTAAGATCATCTACAGAACCACACATAGTAGAAATAATAACCAGAACACCATTGTGTTCTAATGTAAATTTTTCTTTCTGCATTCTCAAATGTGTGACTAGACTAGGACACTAGATCCGTTCTAGTCATCTCTTCTTGGCCGACATGCCAGAAATCATGAGAAGCACCATACCTCCCATCTAGTCTTCTGAAAACAGACCTGGGACATCCTAGGGGAAGCCCCATCTGCTCCCAATTCTGGACCATGTCATGTCATAATTATTCCTAAGTATGCCTCATTTAGTTTGATATATACCAGATTGAGAAAGATCCCTTGGTGATAGCAAACATCTTGGACTGCTGGAACGTACGGGCAAGGTGAGTGGATGTGTGAAATGTACATTAATAGGGACAACACACCGGGTTGCCAGACAGGTGTGCTGCAGGATTGGCATGACTTAGTGTCAGATGAAGCTGCGGCTAAAAAAACTAAGAGGCACTGGCTGATTCAAAGCAGTACAGTTTTATTTGGCCCAGATGCCTGACAGCTCTGAAAAGAAACCCAAGTTGTTTGGGCTTTTGGGTGCCAGGAAGCTGTGTGCTCATTCAGCAATGCTCACAAGGTCTGCAGCATTTGAAGAAGGACTGCAAAGTGGCCAATACAGCTGCTGTGGTTTCCACAGTAAATGCTGACACAGTTGCTCTTAACATGGTTGGTTTCTCTCCATAGGCAAAACAAGTATTACACAAAACTTAACAGCTGATGAAAATGGAGATGATGATGATAAGAGCAATAAAACAAATGGTTGCAAAAATGGGGGGGGGGGAGATGGAATCGGGGATGTGTAGAGAGAGAATACGAACTGAGATACATATTGCAAAGAAACAGTAGATGGAGAAAACGCATGTTGTTGTTGATGAATCAAAAAGTCATCTGTGTCTTAGGGAGTGATGGGGGAGTAGTAGTGGCGGAACAGGAAGATCAATGTGAATGGACACATGGAGGAAGTACCTTGCAGGTGTGTTTTGGGAGAAATGTAAGAAATAGGCTTGTGGACAGATTCAGTTCCCTTCGGCTAATCTGGTTGATCCAGCTTGTTTAGTTGGATGTAATGGCAAAGGCTCAGCCTCCATGTATTTTTTTTTTTAGCTGCAACAGAACAGTGGTTGTCGAAAAATGACGGCATTCGGTTACAAGTGGAGTGCAGGAGGGAGACAGCCTCTAGAAATTAAAACACCAAGGGGGGTGGGGGGGGGGGGGGGGGCAAGGCACCACTACAGAACCTGCAAGTCAAGAGAGAAAAGGTTTTTTTTAAAGGAAGCCCAAGGTAGGATAGCTCCACACCGATCGCTCTTCCTTCTCTGCCCTGGGAAGTGGGGATTCAAGCCTCCTTAAAATGCCTTGGAAAGCTGCATGAGTGTTGCAGGGAGGGAGGGAGAGCCACATGCACTTGTCTCCTCTAGAGTAGAAACAGTTTTAACTACTGAGCATTAAACCCGAAGCAGAAAGGTGAGGGAGAAAAGGCAAGGCACCACTTCAGGGCCTGCAAATCAAGAGAAAAAGGGCATTTTAAAGGAAGCCCAGGGTAAGGTAGCTCCACACCGATCACTCTTCCTTCTCTGCCTGGGAAGTGGGGATTCAGGCCTTCTTAAAATGCCTTGGAAAGCTGTGTGCGTGCTGCAAGGAGGGAGAGAGCACCATGTGCGCCGGTCTCCTCTAGAGTAGAAATAGCTTTAACTAAGCATTAAACCCAGTCTCTTCTACAGACAGAAGGATAAGAGAAAGAGTGGTATCTTAACTCTGATGCTTCTAATCCAGATCTTAATGAAGGATATACTAACAAATAGTGGCTAAATTGATGGAAAGAGGTGTATGGGAAGTCTCCCCTTCCCCCATAATGGGCCGGATAGAAAATGAATCTTTCGACTTCTCTGATCGAAAACAGATTTCTGTCCTCCCAAATCTGGGAGGCTCCAGAAAAATGAATCAGGGCTCCCACAGAATTTTGGGACATCAAAACGGATTGCAGTTTACCTGAATTGCACAAGTGAAGCTGGAGTAAACGGAAGGAAGATACTTAGACAGCTGCTACCACCAAGTGTAGGACCTATCTAGAGGGACGGGCCCAGCAGAGTAGGGTGAAGCTGCAGCACTGCATTTTCTTGCCCTTTGGCTCTGTGCAGCTGGCCCAGCAGTTTCCGGCTCATCAAACTCTCTGGCATCAGTTACTAATCTGTGACAAGTTCAGTATGTGCCCAGTACTACAGAGTGAAAGAACTGACATTGACTCACCCAGGGCAGCCAGCGCTTTCCACCAGGTCTATATTTCAACATCTAGACAGTAGATGGCTCTCTAGACAACTCAATGAAACTGGGCTGCACACGTTTTCATATTCTTCAACTGCAGCTTTCTTGGCATTGCGATTCCCATCCCCCTGCATTCTTTCTCTATCACTCTCTTCACCCTTTGGATCTACAATTACAATCCCTGCACATACATATAATAATAATAATAATAATAATAATACTTTAATATTTGTAAGTCGCCCTCCACCGGCGGTGCTCCGGGCGACTTACAACAGTTAAAACCCTAGGGTGAACAATGTACAACAGTTTAAAAACATGGAATATGAACAGGAGGGGTGGCTCAGGTAGTCCAGGGTACCGAGCCAGTCCCGAACGCTAAGGGCGGAAGAGCCAGGTCTTCAAGGCTGGCCGGAATCAGATAGAGTCGGAGGCTCTGAGGGTGGGCGGCAGTGAGTTCCAAGTCGAAGGGGCCGCGACGGAGAAAGAATGGGGGAAATGTGATCCCTCACTGATATACACACACACACACTTACATTCCCTGTTCCTATCTTTCCTCCTGTTCATTACCATTTGACCTCATTTTCTTTCTGTCTCATAAGCCCACTTCCCTACTTACCATTTTCCGTCCCTTGATTTATCTCTCCTCTCACCAGTCCTGCCTTTCCATACCATCTTCGTTCCATCTTCCGTTTCCCTCTTGAGCTTTTGAAAAGCATTTGAAGACACATTCTTCTAGACAAAGATAACAAGAATTCTTTCTTAGGTGGCAGTATCCTTCTGCTTGCAGGCTTGAAAGTAAGAAAACCTTTAAAAATCTCCCTGTCCGTTCTTATACGTACTCACATTGTTCCTCACCACGAGTGAACCCTGGCATTTAATGCCACATTCTGCATTCAGATCTGTTTCATTCTCTTCAGCATCTTACGTCTTTCAATGACCACCTTATACCCTTGCTCTTTCACACACCCAGAGGTGTTAAGCTACACTGTAGAGACTGTTTGCAGACCATTTAGACTTTCAGTTCCAATACTGGGAAACAAAAAGCAGCAATTTCTTAGGTGTTTGTAGAGTCATTTAATTCCTCAGTAAAAACAGTCACATGAATTCATATATTACAGAAGAATTGGCTTGGACAGCCTGGTGTGCTCGGCTGGAATGGATCATGTTCAGTGCTAAGGTGAGAATCTAAAATAAGAGTGCTTCGAATTCTTGTGAGAAAGAAAATATCATCCTTCATTTCCCATGGATGTCAATTGACTTATCAAAGCATCTGATCAGGAATTGGTCAGTGCTAGATTGGCAAGGGTCATGCAATGCTCCCACTGTGATCAAGGTTCTGGTTGAATGGATGGCAGATGCAGGACTTTCTAAAGTGTGATCTCGCAGGGAAGCAGGAAGAAGACAAGACAGGAGCATTGTGAGACTGAGATGCCAGTTGAGGTGTTGATGGCACCATTTGTATGTAAAACTACCCTATATTCTTCACCACAACATTTACATATGGAGGAGTTGTGCTCCTCCACAATGATAGATATTAGAAACTGATAGAGGGCAGCTCCATATGGGGCAAATGTACTGAAAGGTTCTGGCGTCTTTTGCTGTAGTTCTTGTTTTGTTTTGTAAAAAAAAAAAATCCAAATATTTCTATTGTCCTGGAGTATTTTTCTGGTAATTCCCAGCATAAGCTGCAACATTTTAAATTTATTTTTCATTCAGTCATGCTTGAGTTAAAAAAAACACATTGAAGAACTCCCAATTCATGTGGCAGAAAGGGCTCTTAAGACCAATTCAGATGGGCAAAATTGCCCGTTGTATGCTGGTTCCTCTTCACTTTTGCACAGAGTCTGCTGGCTCCCATCCCACGATATACATCTACTTCTGGTGGGGCTCCATGGCAAAAGTGAAGAGAACCCAATGTACACCACCACAATATACATCTACTTCTGGTGGGGCTCCATGGCAAAAGTGAAGAGAACCCAATGGACACCACCACTCCAGCAACACGGGAAGCTTCCCGAGTTGCAATAGGATCAATGGGGGAAGCAGGGGGGCAGACACTTTCTCCCGTGGGATGGGGTGAGAGGGAAGCCGGGAGATACAGGGTGTTGGGTTTCCCATGCCCCATGCTGGGCCCCAACAGATTTGCCATAATCTGTGGTGAATCCTTTACTTAATGTGATGAGGTCCATAATGTGGATGTGCAGTTATCTGTTCTACTATGTTTCAGTTATATCTCATATTGTTTTAACTTTGCTTTTTTTTTTACCAAATTGATGTTTAATTTTTAGCTATTTTTAGCTGTATCCTGTTTTTAAGTTATTGTAAAATACCTTAAATCCAGTTCAAGTTTTTTTAATTGGTTGTAGTATTTTATTGCTTATGTTTTATGTAATTGTCTTGATTATATAGTTTTATGTTTGATTTTACTTTGTTGTTGTGTTATCGGGCTCGGCCTCATGTAAGCCACCCCGAGTCCCTGTTGGGGAGATGGTGGCGGGGTACAAATAAAGATTATTATTATTATTATTATTATTACTATCATTATAGGTGGGATACAAATTAAACAAATGAACAAAGGAGTGCTCAGTATAGGAATGCTATACTATTATATATTATAGATCGAGAAAAAAAGCACAGCAATACATTTGCTTTCCCAAGATTGTACAGGACGTTTGTGGCAAAAAAAATGTTATACCCTTACTCCTAGTGCGGCCCTGACCCACTGGCGGCCCGCGGGGCGCACACGGCCCGCCAGCCCCCTGGACATGGCCCGCAAGAACTCAGCTGTTTTTATTATTTAATAAATAAAATCGCCAAAAAGGGGCGGAGCCACTTGCGGGGGTGGGGCTGCTCGTGGGAGGCGGGGCCACACCCACCCTGGCGTGCATGCCTGCCGTCCTGCGCGGCCCGCCCCTGCGCGGCCCGCCCCTTTCGGCGTGGCTAGGTGACGTCAGGCGTGGCGCCGGCGCCGAGGAAGAAGAGGTGGAGGCAGAGTCCCCGGCTTCCCTCCACCTTTTCCTCCTCCTGACGTCACCCAGCCCCACTGAAAAGGGATAGGACGCCAGGCATCAGCGCCAGCATCCTGCCCCTTTTCTGCAGGGCTAGGTGACGTCAGGACATCACCCAGCCACGCCGAAAAGGGATAGGACGCCGGGCATCCGCGCCAGCGTCCTGCCCCTTTTCGGCGGAGCTAGGTGATGTCAGGACGTCACCCAGCCACGCCGAAAAGGGATAGGATGCCGGGCATCCGCGCCACACCGTGGACGCTGGGCATCCTGCCCCCTGCCCTTTTCTGTGGGGCTAGGTGACGTCAGGACATCACCCAGCCACGCCGAAAGGGATAGGCCAGTGCGCCCCTTTTCTGGGCATCACCACGCCAGGACGCTGGGCATCCTGCCCTGCCCTTTTGGCGGGCTAGGTGACATCAGGACGTCACCCAGCCACGCCGAAAAGGGGCAGGCCGGGCAGGCCGCCCCCCGCGCAGCGGCCATGCCCCTGCAAGTGGCCACGGGCCTGCTGCGGCCCCCCAGGTGAGCACTCACCGGAATTCCGGCCCTTGGGCCGGCCGAAGTTGGACAGACCTGTCCTAGTGCAACCATTGTAGTGAAATAGGAAAAATAAGACTTTAACTATGTAGTGCAAATAAATCTGACCTTGCCTTTAAGCATAATTTCCACCTTGTTGTTTCTATTGTCCACTTTGGAGATTACTTTTTTTAAAAAATGTAACCCTCTTTGCTGCAGGCTCTTGGAGGAAGGACAAGCTCTTGAAAGTTATAAATGGGCAATAAGTTAATTTGGCAAGATTTTCAGTGGGCATCATAAATACAGCAGTAGGAAAAAAAATCTCTGGTATAGGCCCCTGTTCCTGAGGTGACACTGGGGTGACACCCAATGCATGTGTGATTCTGAGCTCCGATTCAGTCTGGTAACTGGTTTGCACTTGATTTATCTTCCACATTTTCAAAATCGTATGCTACCATTGGTTGGACTTCATGAGTATGGTGATACTCACCTTCTACATCTCTCGTCATTTAGCTCTGAACTTCCACGCATGCGCATTTGGTGTGGCGCGAGCAAACCATGGATGCAACTCGCCTTACATAAGGCCATAGAGGAGAGGAGGAGCATTTGGCAGCCGGAGGCAGAGGCTATGCCTCCGGCTGCCAAGCACTCCTTCTCTTCGGCCTCGTGTAAGGCGAGTTGCAGCTCTGGCCTGCTCGTGTCACACCAAATGGTGTGGCGCGAGCAGGCCGGAGACGCAGTGTGGAGCCTCTAGCTACATGGCCCTCCTCCTCGGTCTCCAGCCTCGTGAATGGTTCCACGCATGAGAGCGGTTTTGGCCTGCTTGCGCCGCGCCAAATGCGCATGCACGGAACCTGGCAGCCGGATGCTCCCCTGAACATGTGGCGCCCTACACAGATGAGTAGTTCGCATAATGTAAGATCTGGCCCTGTCTGAAGGACCATATAATTCCCACTCTTGACCCAAAATACGAGCAATAGTCTAAGGTAGGAGCGGAACAAAATAGGTGCTTTATCTCCTAAGAATATATGCTATCAATTTGAAGCTTTTCAAAAATACATGGCCTCTTCCCAAATGAGCAAGGATGAAGGACTTTCAACTATTCTTATCTTGCTGAAAGAATGAGGGACGCCAGCAACGATAATAATGACTTTCCCCCATTTTATGTAGTAAGATCGCCAGCTCCCCTGGTGTTAACTGAATAGAGTGTTTTAAAATCTTTCTGACAATGTATTTTGATTGACACTAAAACAATTCTGTCCTTTTCTGTATGAACATTATATCACTCTTGAGGTGTAGGATTTAGCATTCATTTCTGCGCTGCATCTATTGCCAAAGTCATTTGGACACAATACCTCTCGCAATATGAGACAATAGCAGCAAGAACACCAAAAGAAAAACCTTAGTATTTTCTATAAGAAACATTGTCATATTTATTGGCAAAGGCTTTCATGGCCAGAATCACTGGGTTGTTGTGAGTTTTCCGGGCTGTATGGCCATGTTCTAGAAGCATTCTCTCTTGACGTTTTGTTTGCATCTATGGCAGGCATCCTTACAGGTTGTGAGGTCGGTTGAAAATTAGGAAAGTGCGGTTTATTTATCTGTGGAATGTCCAGGGTGAGAGAAAGTACTCTTGTCTGTTTGAAGTAGGTGTTTTATGTTTCAATTGGCCAACTTGATTAGCATTTAATAGCCTAGCAGTTTCAAGGTCTGTCTTCTTACTGCCCGGGGAATCCTTTGTTGGGAGATGATTAGCTGGCCCTGATTGTTTCTTGACTGGAATATCCCTGTTTTTGAATGTTGCTCATTATTTATTGTCCTGATTTTAAAGGTTTTTTTTAATTAAAAAAACCAAAAAACCGATAGCCAGATTTTGTTCACTTTCATGGTTTCTTCCTTTCTGTTGAAATTGTCCACATGCCTGTGGATTTTGGCTTCTCTGTGTAATCTGACTGGTAATTATTTGAGTTGTCCAACCTTTCTGTGTTCTCAAATCGTCATATTTCTTTTTTACTCTTAAAACTCTTAAGGAAAAGACATGGAAGGCTACCAAAACCAAAACCAGAAAAATAAATTAATACTGTGAAATTATGAAACCGCAGTTGCAAACAAAGCAAGGATCAGCTCCAGTTGTTGGGGCTCTTTGACCAAACATTAGAATTATGGAAATGTTTTTGACAATTCCCACAAATCAGGAATAATGGGGCAAATGTTGGTACAGTTTCTTCAAGAATATTTCCTCCTCATTCATAGCTTGAAAATACCACACACCCCAATAATCCCAAAAGTAAACATCAGTTTTACCATCTATTATATAAATGGGTTCACGTCATGTGATGTATACCTCAAACAAAGAAACCATACAACGCAGAAAAACAATACTTGCCAACAGAAATAGGCCTCAAGCAAGGTACGTTTGTAGCAAAGAAACTTTCCCCCCCAAAACCTAAAAGGCCCCCAAAACAACGAGAAAAAATAAAACTACATTTACCAGCATCCTCCGGGGCAGCCAAAGACTCACCCAGCCTCTACATTCTGAACAACATGATTGGCTGCCAATAAGGGTGGATTTGCATAACTGCTGCACTGCCCAGCCAACATGAAAATTCCGATCCATAATAAACTGCCAAAACAGAATAAGGAAAAGGCCTGAGCCAATCCCCATAACAAACACCCAAATCACTTCCAACCGAAAATTTACACCCCAAAAAATCACAGACCAAAAATTGACAGTAAGGCTTCAAAAAGCCCTCACTTACTGGGAAGCTGTTTACGCTCTAAATTGACAGTAAGACTTCATTAACTTGATTTCCCTAACTAGCCCTCACTTACTGGGAAGCTGTTTATGCTCTGAATTGACAGTAAGGCTTCATTAACTTGATTCTCCCGACTAGGCCTCAGCTCATGGGACATTGTGTATGGCCTGAATTTACAGTAACCTACCTTGGCACACAGAGCCCCGACCATGCATGATGGGACTTGAAGTACCACCATGGAAAATGGGATCTGTAGTACTTCAAAACCCATCATTCCCCACAGACCACTGTGGCCCAGAACCAAGACCAATAAAGACCCAACTTGGCACACCATGCCCCCCATGACCCACACTCCATCCAACTGCAGTTTAGAGGAGGGCACACCGTGGATGATTGGACTTTCTCGCATCTCCTAAAAAGGGCACAGCAACGCGTGAGGGAACAGCTAGTTTTATATATGGGACACCATTTTACTACACCATTGTATATAATGGAACAGCATTCATAGATTTCAGTATCCATGAAGAGGTCCTGGAAGCAAACTGCAGCAGATACCAAGGACCCACTGTATCTCACTTTTAAGCATTTTAATCTGGCAGTCCTAAAAATGCAAATAACCAAGTTAACATAAAGTGTTGTTATATCCCTACTGTGAATTCATCAATCAGCATTGTGATACATAGAAATTCTGACAAAAGATGAAAATATTGTGAGGTCCATAATGGCCATCAACAAAATTAAAATACAGAACATCATTGACCTGCAATGACAATTGTCATCTGCTGTTTTTTATAATACAGAACCTCTTTAATGATCTACTGCTCAGCACTAGTGCATATGCATTTTAGTATGTACATTTAAGGCGAATATCTAATTGCCATCCTCTCTGTTCTCCTTTCATGCACACAAATTAGTTTCAAGGAGCTCTGTTATTCTACACTTGGACACTTGCAAAAGCGATTTTCCACTATTCCAAGAGCATAATTGTTGTTATTAGTTTTGTGTAGAGAGAGAGCTCTGCACTGTAAAATCTTCTTTTTAGCAGAGTGGGGGGGGGGGGACACAAAAACCACACACACACACACACACAACTCAGCATCATTGGATGGGACAGGTTATGAGGAGGTGGCAGCTATCAAACTACAGGGGAAGAGGAGTTTCATTCCCTTCACAAACACACAGTCTCTAAGAATAAAATGCTGTGTTTCGAGCATTAACGTAGGGTGAATGCTGAAAGAGTCCAGCA
Source organism: Anolis apletophallus (assembly GCA_030556195.1). NCBI lineage: Eukaryota > Metazoa > Chordata > Lepidosauria > Squamata > Anolidae > Anolis > Anolis apletophallus. The sequence continues at coordinate 94,002,348 of JARBWK010000009.1, forward strand.
CAAGCAAAAGGGTGGGATCAAACCTTAAAACCGTCAGCATACCATTAGAGGGAGGGGCGAACGAGTTGGTTTCCCTGGAAACTGATACCTTGGTTAGAAAAATCTACAAGAAGAGGAAGGTTTTTTTTAACCGTTAGGAAAACCAATGAATTGGAAAATAATTATGCAGCCTTCTGCCCTGCCTCCCGTCAGTTGGGTGCATTCATAAATATATGCTAGAGTTTCTTTTCTCACATTTCATAAAGGCTCCCTAAGAGAAGTGCTCCAAAACAAAGCTGGATTGGCAGTCCTGAGTTGCCACCAACTTCACCTGGGTATCAGGCAGTGCCTCCAAAAGTCAATGACTCCATGGGGAGGCATCAATCAGTTGGGAGATTTCCCGGCAAGAATGGAGCAGCAATGTGACTTTCAACCAGACAACCTCCTGGGCTAAATAACCAGCTGGGGAAAAATTGAAATGTCCCTGCTGAACATCAAACTCATGAGACTTCTGTACCCACAGATTTCAAGGGGGCGCAAGTGGGGAAGAATGGAAAGTACAACAAAGTCATTAGAAGAAACATGAGCTCCAACTACTTGCTGCTCCATGTAGTCCCAATTATTTTTATTTCAACAGCTACCTATTCCTATGTGTTCACAAACTACCTATGCTTTTTCCACAGTAAATTAACACATGGTTATAGTTTTATGGGCAAATATAAAATATTTACAGTTGCAATTTTTTTCAAAAATACTTTTTCCTTAAGATAATCTACAGTGCCATCCAACGTGCCGAGAAATTCCCCCCAAATATAGTAAGAATGTCTTATAGTAATAATTGTAGTCTTTAAGGCCCTCCTGAGTGTCTATTGTAGCCATCTAGCCTTCTGCACTTTCCCTCTCCTGCTGTATAGTATTATCCCTGTAACTCAGTGGTTCTCAATCTTCCTAATGCCACGGTCCCTTAATACAGCTCCTCATGTTGTTGTGACCCCCAACCATAACATTATTTTTGTTGCTACTTCATAACTGTAATTTTTCTACTGTTATAAATTCTAATGTAGATCTCTGTTGTGCAGTATGGATTTTCATTCACTGGACCAAATTTGACACAAATTCACGATATGGCCAAATTTGAATACTGGTGGGGTTGCGGGCAGATTGATATTGTCATTTGGGAGTTGTAGTTGCTGGGATTAACCTATAAGCATTCTGAACTCCACCATCGATAGAATTGAACCAAACTTGGCACACAAAACTTCCATAACCAACAGGAAATACTGGAAGGGTTTGGTGAGCATTGACCTTGAGTTTTGGAGTTGTAGTTCACCTACACCCAGAGAGCACTGTGGACTCAAACAATGATGGATCTGGACCAAACTTAGCACAGATAGTCAATATGCCAAAATGTGAACACTGGTGGAGTTTTGGGGAAAATAGACCTTGACATTTGAGATTTGTAGTTTCTGGGATTTTTGATTTACGTACAATAAAAGAGCATTCTGAACCCCACCAATGATAGAATTGGGCCAAACTTCCTACATGGAACTCCCATGGCCAACAGAAAATACTGTTTTCTGATGGTCCTTGGCAACCCCTCTGACACCCCCTCACGACCCCCCAAGGGCCCTGACCCCCAAGTTGAGAAACAGCTCTGTAACTGAATGTATGCAAGTATTGTGGAGGAATTATTCCATGTATATTATTCAGAAAGGTTATTCTAAAGTATTTATGTACAAAAAAAATAAGGTTTCAGGCCCCAACTCTCATGTTTCTTCTATGGAGTAATTCTTGTGCATCACTTTGAGGTGTTTGGATATGGAAGAAATTTGTGCAAGAATCTCAGTTTATAATTCTTCTAGATAAGTATCAACATTATCAAAAAGTCAGTTTTTCAGCCTAGGCAATAAATAAGAATGGATATTTTTTTCCATTCCTGGTTTAAAATATATCCCTCATGTACACCAGAGAATGCAGTGTGTGAAATGTCCTTTTGGTGTCCTCTGCCAAGAGCATCTTCTTGGATTGATTAGATATTTGTGCCTTCATTCCTCTGGGGCAAGCCTCCCACTGTTTATGTGGCCAGTTTTAAGAACCAATTTGCAACTTATTTATTTTCAGCTACAAAAATGTACTACCATTGGACATTATTATATTAGCTGTGGTCTAATGCAGAAACTTCTGGTACAAAGGAAATCCAACACTACGAGTTTTGACCTGGAACTTCGAGACCAGCATTCAAATCCTCACTTTGGGAAACCCACTGTGTGAACTGGGCAAGTCACACGGTCACCCTTAGAGGAAGGCAATAATGAAACTCTTGCCCAGAAAACCCTGGGATAAGGTCACAATAAGTCAGATAATTTTTAATTTCATTTTACACTAATCCAACAAACAATAAGCAATGTAATATCTCCCAAACTCAAGGTCAATGCCCACCAGAACCTTCCAGTACTTTCTGCTCGTCATGGGAGTTCTGTGTGCATAGTTTGGTTCAATTCCATCATTGGTGGAGTTCAGAGTCCTCTTTGATTGTAGGTGAACTATAAATCCCAGCAACTACAACTCCCAAATGACAAAACCAATCCTCTCCAAACTCACCAGGATTCAAATTTGAGTGTATCGTGTATTTGTGCCAAATTTGGTCCAGTGAATGAAAATACATCCTGCATATCTGATATTTATGTTACAATTCATAACAGTAGCAAAATGACAGTTATGAAGTTGCAACGAAAATAATGTTATGGTTGAGGGTCACCAAAACATGAATAACTGTATTAAGGGGTCACGGCATTAGGAAGTTTGAGAAACACTGCTGTAGATTCTAGTAGCAAATGAGGTGTGTGCGAGTGTGTGTGTGTTTGTGTGTTGTGTGTGTGTGTGTGTGTGTGTGTGTGTTATTGGGGTATATTGAAACTTGGTTCCCAAGAAAACAGTTTCGTGGGGATGCATGCAGCTCACAAGTTACATGTTGTCTATCCTATGATAAAACCATTAAAATCCCTTTAAATGTAGCTCAAAACTTTCTCATCTGCGAATTAAAATTGGATGGAGTGTTGACACCTGGAATAATACCTACAGGCAGTGATACAACCATCACCTGCTTAATGAAAGTATATTAATATCCATGTATGTTCAATCATCATACATGGCAGTAGCAACAGGAACTGCTGCATTGCATATGTGGAAGAGCCAAGCACGTTATCAGCATCGGACAAAAGACTTTTCAATGGAAGCGGCCCCTACGTTCAGCAAGAGATGATTACATGGCCGTAGGTTTCACTTTACCAAGAGTCCTCAGTTTGAAGGTTTGTCCAGCCTGCATCTGATAACCTCTGTGTTATCCAGATTGGATTATTGACTTTCACCTCAATGGGAGGTGGCTGATCTCTGGGTTTGTCTAACTTTAAAGGAATTATCCAGGGTGCTGAGCCCTAACCCCCTTTCCCTAAATTAGGATGATCAACATGGATGGCTCTTTCAAAATCTAGACTAAAACCCAGAACAGATACACTGCCTTACTGATAGGAAGCAGCTAGTTGCCAAGATTGCCTGGAACCATAAAAACCCATTCCTTCCTCCAACCTGGATATTTTCTCCACACTGTGAGCCGAGCAGCAGAGAGCCACCATAGCCTGCTATCACTGCCACCCATATATAGAAGCAGAAATCAGGGAGAGAACCAGTGTTGAATAATGATTTTCTGGAAGAGCTCTCTATCCTTTCTTTTATGAAAGGAAAGAGGCCTACACCCCACACAGTATGCCAAGATAAAGAGCCAACAAATTATTGAGGTGATGCATGGAATTGTTCCCACAGTTCCTTTTGCAGTATATAATTTACGACATCTGCTTCTCTGTTCGAACAAAAGCAAAGCTTTCAAGTATTCATCTCACTGCTACAATACAGAAATGTAACTAGTCTCTCATTTAAGAGGCTCATAAGCTGAACGAGGAAGAGAGGGTGGAGAGGGTATAGAACTTTACTCCACTGCCAGTATATTAGCATAAATATCTGCCATCACATAAGATCAAATGCCCCACCAAGTGACTCAGGTCCATTAGAGTCCTCATGGCCAAGGGCCTGGGAGACCTCTGGTCCCCATTTAGCTGTAAAGCTCACTGGGTAACCTTGAGCCACCTCCTGTCTTTCAGCCTGACCAACGCCATAGAGTTATTGTGTGAACAGTTTCAGGAAATAAGTACAAATGTTACCCTAAAAGTCCCTAAAGGACTGATGAGACATGTTGTTTATTCGTTCAGTCATTTCCAACTCTTCGTGACCTCATGCACCAGCCCACGCCAGAGCTCTCTGTCAGCCATCACCTCCCCCAGCTCCTTCTGGGTCAAGCCAGTCACTTCGAGGATACCATCCATCCTGCTCTTGGTCGGGCCCTCTTCCTTTTTCCTTCCTTTCCCTCCAGCAGCATTGCTGTCTTATTATGTGGCCAAAGTACTTCATCTTTGCTTCTACTATCCTTCCCTCCAATGAGCAGTCGGGCTTTATTTCCTGAAGTATTGATTGGTTGGATCTTCTCGTGGTCCAAAGCACTCTCAGAACTTTCCTCCAACACCACAGTTCAAAAGCATCTATCTTCCTTCGCTCAGCCTTCCCTGTAGTCCAGCTCTCACATCAGTAGGTTACTACAAGGCATACCATTGCTTTTACTATGCGGAACTTATTTACCAGTGTAATGTCTCTACTCCTTACTATTTTATCGAGACTGGTCATTGCTCTCCTCCCAAGAAGGAAACGTCTTCTGGTTTTCTGGCTGCAGTTTGCAGTAATCTTTGCACCTAGAAAGACAAAGTCTGTCACTGCCTCCACGTTTTCTCCCTCTATTTGCCAGTTATCAATCATTCTTGTTGCTATAATCTTGTTGTGGTTTTTTATGTTTAGCTGCAACCTAGCTTTTGCACTTTCTTCTTTCACTTTGATTAGAAGCTTCTTCCCACTTTTGGGCCATCAAAGTGGTATCATCTGCATATGGGACATAGACATAATAAAATCCAAACTCACATTAGGATGGTGTAATGAAAATCACAGTGGAAACGTGTTATTACATAGTGTGTTGTGTGAGTAGCTAACTAATCACACTGGGCCATTTTTCACATCTAACCCACACTACAGCCTTCTGCACAAGTTAAAAGCTCATTCCAAAGAGTTCTCCTCCAGGCTTTTTAGGGGATGCATGGGGAACTACACAGGGGAGTGGAAAATCATTTCTCTCTTGTTTCTGCTGATGGAAGCATTTCCATCGAAGGAGCAGCAACATTAGGTACTCGTCAGTATATTTCACATGCCAATGATTCCATGTCATTGTGGTTAAAAGACAAAGCTATGGCGGCCAACTGAAAATTTGGCAGAACTAGACAGAAGATTTCCATTAAATATAGCATTGTCAGGCAGAGCACATCGATGAGAACATGTGGTATTGAATAACAACCTTCAGCTCTGTGGAAAATGTTATTCCAAAGATATAAATCAAAGACAATGTTTTTTCCAATAAAAAAGTGAGTATGAGCATTTTCATTAGCAAATATGTCTCCTACATTTAGCAAATATTTCAAGGTCTGAAAAACAGCACCTTGACACCAGGAAATGACCCCATGAAAATTTGGTTCACTCTGAATATCCAGTAATTCCTTAACAAACATGAAATATGCACATATAAAAACATTAACTCAGACTCAATCAAACTGCGATCCTCTAACTGTGGTGGTAAATTGCTGTAAACATGGCCGAGCTGTAAACATTAGGAATAAAATAAGTGCCAGCTGCAGTAATTGAGGGAGGGTATGGGATAAAGTGCAGGATATGCGACTACTATGCAGGACAACTAGAGACTAAACATTCTCAAAGGCTTGACTGAAGAGCCACGTTTACAAGTCCCTACAAAAGGAGGACAACACGGGGGCTGGTCTAATCTCCCTGGGGAGGGAGTTCCAAAGACGTGGAGCCAACACTGAGAAAGCCCTCTCTCTCGTCCCCACCAAACGTGCTTGTGATGGTAGCGGGACCGAGAGAAGGGCCTCCCCAGCAGGTCTTAGAGCCGGTTTCAGTTCATGAAGGGGGTTTATAGGTGATAACTTGCCCTTTGAATTGGGACCGGAAACTTATTGGCAGCCAATGGAGCTGCTTTAGTAGGGTTATTGTGTGCTCCCTATAGCTGGCTCCAATTAGTAGCCTAAGCACCTCCATTTCTTAGACTGAGTTGTTCTTGAAATGTAAATGGAAGACTTGGAATAATTCCATGCCTTGTTTCTTAATCACACCAACAAGTTAACATATTAAGAGATGCCTGCAATAAAATAAAATAACTTTATAAAGACCAGATGCTTTCTTCAAGACACCTTGCCCCCTTTCCTTCTTGCATTTTATTTAGCATGCATGCATATAATAGTTATTAATATCATAGCATATCTCTCTCCCATCCATATGTGTTTATATCTGTATGAATGATTGACTGATATCAGAATATTTAGCAATCTGTGCAGTTTTTACATCTCATAGCACCATCCTTGCTCTCCTTGGGGGGCTTTCTAATGGCTCTGTTTGGTAGCAACAGCCACAAACCACAGGAGGCAGGCATGTAGCCAGGGGGGGCTAAGGGGGCTTCAGCCCCCCCGAAATTCAAACCACTGGTACATTATTTAAACTGTTATGATTCATATCATGATCTGATCACCATGCCCATTATATCCCACCTTCATGGGGTTATTGGGATAACAATTGTCTTCATCTCAGCCCCCTGAACCAAACTCAGCCCCCCGAATCAAAATCCTCAACAGGAGGGTTGACTTGTCTTCATGTTTTCTGAGTTTCTGAAGGAGCCATTATCTGGAAGGATTCTCAGAGACGCTAATTAGTGTCTCCCACTTCTAACATCAGATAAAGCGAGTATGCATGTTGATGTATGTGTTCAAATGCATATCTTAAAATCATGGCAACATTGCTTTTCACCTTGTCTTCTTCCCAAACTACAAAATTAATCATGGTTGGAGAATACTATGGAATAGTTATGAATCTTGTACCTGAGATGCTGGAGAATAGAGGGCAATCAATACATGGCATACATGTCTGCTACAATATATCAGATGAGCATGCTGTCATACATGCTTTCAATAGCAAACTGACAATTTCTCTGTCGTGTCCCTCTTATATGCCGAATGCATCTAGTAGTTATGAGACCAATGTGCCCCAGTAGAGGCTCAGGAGAAACCAGATGGCTTGTTTTCTAATGGATCCAAATAAAGACAAATGGGGGATCAGGACACACAGAGACAGAATTTAACAGAAAGAAAAACTTGATTGTAGAATCAATTTAGTCCCCCCCACTCCATGTTCTGTAACCATCTTTAGGATTAATTAAGAGAATAATAAAAAGATTGTTAGGTTCACAACCCTTCAATATATGCGTACTTACAAAGGGATTCTAATCCTCTTTAGTTACTGTGGAGGCCAAGAGTGGAAGTTATTAGATATGTGAATTCGGGGTAAATCTTGCCCCCTTTCATGCTCCGGCTTTTCTTGGGAACCCCAATCCATTTTTTGTGAGATTCCTGAAATCAGGAGGGTTGTTTTAGGTCCTTTCAATTCAGGGCCCCCAAAATCGGACCATTATGGGGGGACTTCCCACCTACTGGCTCCATTTCCCAGCGTGCATTCTTCTTACCTGGCAACTGCTGCTTCTACTCTCTCCTGATGTCTCGCCAGCATCTATTGCAGGGATCCTCAGAGGATGCTATAGATGCAGGTGAAGCATCAGGACAGAATACTTCTACAACATAGCCATACAGCCCAAAAAAACCTACAACAACCCAGTGATTCCAGCCATGAAAGCCTTTGATATTATATATCTCAGTGGTCCCATTACAGTTGTGCTGCTGCTTCCGATTGTTCACCAATGATTCTCTCTGCCATCCTCCATCACACATTAGTGAGCTTCCCCGGGGGGGATTGAAATGTACTTGGCAAGCAGAGACTCTTATATGGTATTTATAAAATTGAGGGTGTATCTTCATCTTTATCTTTGGCACTTTCAAACTCCCTCTGTCTCTTCCAAAGGCTTGTTAATTTCAGCCAGGTTATTAGAAAAGTTGGTAGAGATACACAGAGAAAAAAAAATAGGTCACATAAAATTAAGACTCTCTTGACACATTGGTTTCCATCAGAGCTTGGCAGGAAGTTACTTTTTGGACTATTATTCCCAAGCAACCACTGTCCCCAAATGTCATCAGCCAAAAAAGTAACTATTCAAAGCTCTGGCTGGCTCATATCTCAGAGGAATATCTTTGGGTAAAATACTGCTGCTTACTGCTGGCCATATGCACAGCTTGTTTTTAAAAGACACTTTATTGAAAAGCTATGTCAGTGTGATCATACTGTGCATGATTTCTAAAAGACCTTTGTATCCAGCTATGCTCTGAGTAGAACACACGCATACCAACACCAGGAGCTGCTGCTGTGGATTTTCAAAAGAATCTTACTCTTTTTGCACACAGCTATATTTTCATGTTACAACAATTTGATGCAATGTGTGTCTGGATGATGCATCTATAGCAGACCAGTGCTTTCTCTGTGTGTGCACGTGCACATGCATGTGCATGCTTGCTATTTCAAATAGGAAAGCATAATTTTGAAGTAACCCTGTAGCTGTATTGCATTTGCACCCACTGTATGCATTGTGCATCTTCTTAGAAACGAATGGCTATGTGACTATGGGCATACATGTAAATCTCCGCCCCATCTTCAAATGGTGTGCCAGGATTGGCTGGCTTAGGGGCTTGGGAATAGAAGACAACAATTTTCCTCTAGGTCATTGCTTTTCATTTTACCCGAAGTCAGAGAAAAAGGCTAGTTTAGGGGAAATCAAAATCAGATTTGATCTTTCTAGTATTTCATTGGCTGTATGGAGTATACACCATTAGACCAGCAGGCTGAACTTCAGCAATACCTCCAGCCAGCCTGGGAGACAGGTACATCAGAGGTCATGTACAAGAACATTACTTCATGCACTGTTTCACTATTGAAAGCACGAGATGGAGTTTAAGCAATAGTTCTCATAATAAAGCTCGGTCTCTTATGCAAACAACAGATATCTTTGAGGAATTAAAAAAAATCCTTGTGGCACTGTTTGTGTGTCTGTGTGATGTGTGCAGGGAATGAAGTAGAAATGAAAGGTTACTGGAGAAGAAGAGAACACAAGGGAAGAAAGCCTCCCAAACAGAATCCTGTTTAGGCATAATACATAGAAAATGCTTGTTCCACACTGCAGTTCCTTTCTGCATAACAGCTTCAGAAGGATTCCATTCATCTTGCAACAAGCGCAACTCCCTAATTCTAGTAATGATCACAAAGAACATTTTTCATATAAGTGCTTTTCTTTTTCTAGAGCCAAAACATTACCAGTAGTAGCTCTAAAGTAATATTATGCCAATGTGATTAAACTAACAAAAGGAGAGAGAAATGTATGTGTTGGTGGCACAGTGGAATGGTCTTTTTTCACGAGAACTTATTTATTTATTTATTTATTGATCACGCTTCTATGCCGCCACTCCTGGAGAGGCTCGGGGCGGCTCACAAAGGCCGTACAGGCGAATAAAAACAACAACAGTGGTAAAAACAAGAACCGATCAGTAAATAAAATAGTACAATAGTTAAAAATCTGAGGTGAAACACATCACCACAGATAACAATTAAAACAGGAGGGCTGAGGAGGGGCAGGCCTACAGGTCAAAAGCCTGGCGAAAAAGATAGGTCTTCAGGAAGGAGCTGCCTCAGAGGATACAACTAGGTTGAATGGTTTTAAGTTACAGGCGGGTAGATTTTGATTTACCATTACAATAAGCGTTTTGATAGTGAGAGTAGTTCAGCAAGGGAACTAACTTGCTGAACTAGAGAGGTGGTAGGGCAAGCATGGGCAAACTTTGTCTCTCCAAGTGTTTTGGACTCCAACTCGCACAATTTCTAACAGCCTACTGACTGTTAGGAATTATGGGAGTTGAAGTCCAAAAACACCTGGAAGGCTGATGTTGGTCCATGTCTGCGATAGGGTCTCTTTCTCTGGATGTCTTCTAAAATAGGCTAGACAGCAACCTTCTGGAGATATTCAAGAACAGGTCTGCATAACCCGCAACCCTCACATGTATTGGACCCCAGCTCCCAGAACTCCTGACCATTGGACAAGCTTTAGAATACCATTGTGATATCTACTATAATAGGGATACCATAGGGAGAACCCCTTTTTGCTGATATCATATATGATAAATTGTTTAAATGATACATTTGTGTATTGACTTGTAGGCTTGCGTTTGCAGTGTACTGTAACACAAGATAGGTGTCAGGATTGGGAGACTTGAGCTTGGGTGAAGTTCAAGCTCCCAGCCTGGCATGAGATTGCATCGACCTTTGCCCTAGTTCTTGGGTGACCTTGGGCTCCAGTTATATAAGACTGTGCTGAGTCATGAGGAAGTGAGGTAACTTCCACATGTGTGCAAGGCTGCAGAGGGAAGTGATGTAACTCCTCTGAGCCTGGACATTGGACAATTGGACTCTTAATGCTGACTCATGGGGCCATGAGGTCACATCCCTTTGGACTATGGGATATGCTGAATCACCGGATATGGTGCAACCCTGCCTGGACATTGCATGGGCGATGGGAGGGGGGGTTGGGGTATATAAGTTGTGTTTTGGTGGCGGGCAGGTGCTTTTGCTTCACATGTGTCGTACCTGCAATAAAATCGTGTTGGACCGTGCTTTCAATCTACGCGTGATCCTTACCGAGTGTTGGAGAGTCGTTACAATAGGTATATCCATAATTGTTTGTGTGTCATTGGACAAGCTGGTAAAGACTTCTTGGATTTTGAGGCCCAAACATCTGGATAACATCTGGATAGCATTGTATTCTGTTGGCCCATAGGGACACTTCCAACTTTTTAATTCTCTGATGGTTCTTGATCATGTGTGCGTGCATGCATGTACATATGCATGTGCGTTCCAGAGATGTAACTACTTAAATAAGAAGATTGCTATACCCCATAAAGTGTGCCTAACAATTTCCTAAGCCGAGATCATGCTTAGGGAATCAGCTGCTCCACTTTAACATTGGAAAAACCCTGTTTCAACCCTTTAAATGTATTTCTGATGTTACTAAAAGCTTTTCATTTCAATCTTGCATATTTTGGAGCTGAACTGGACAGATTGTATGACAAGAAATTGCAAATTGCAGCAGCAGTTTAATGTGAATAAACCAATGGAAAAATGAGAATATATATTGACAGAAAGAACTGCAAAATAACAGTACTGCTGAAAGTCTAGTCAGCAAAATTGGTTCTGTCACCCATTATTGTGAGTAAACAAAAAGCTGTGTCTACTCAGAGAGGGTGATGGTGAAGGAAAAGTTAATTATCTATCCTAAATATGTTTTCTTGGTTTTATTATCCTCCTTATTTCAGTAAGATTTTACTTCCAGGCTGGATCCCAGCCTCAGTCTCTTTTTTTCCCTGCTTAGCCTTTTGCAGGGACAAAACAATGTTCAGTCAAATGTCAGAAATATGTATTGACTTTTTTTTTTAGCATCCTCTTTCAGAATGTGAAACCGCTGATGTCGCTTGTGGCATATGGCGATCGCTGCTAACTGACAGCAAACGTCATTCTGTCTCAGCCAAAGTTCTCTTTTAAATAAACTGAAGTCGCAATTGCTGCCATTTTGTGTTAAACATCAGGTGCACTGTTTTGTACAGGGTGAATCATTACTGCGCCCTCCAGTTATGGAAAAAAGCAAGATGTTCTCTAGTTCTCTATTTTTTTTAATTCCAAGATAGTGGTGGCACAAATCAGGGATGGAGAATTTTTCCCCCCCTAATGGGGCATGTGTCTATTTTCAAATTTCAGCCCCATGCCCCTTTTTGACAATCTGCTTTTGTTTATCTGTTGTTGTTGTTGCTGCTACTCCTGTTATTAAGGAAAAGGATAGTTTATTATTGCCAGAAAAGGAGCTGTGGTGATGAAGGTCGACAGATCAAATCCATGAGATGGGGTGAGCTCCAGCTTCCCATGCGGGGACACAAGAGAAACCTCTCCCACAGGATAGTAAAACATCTGATGATCCTCTGGGCAATGTCCTTGTAGACAGCAAATCCTCTCACACCAGAAGTGACTTGCAGTTTTTCAAGTCGCTTCTGATGCACACACACACACTCAAAACTATTGCCAGAAGTTTGGGCTGAAGCCTATTAGAGGGTTCTTGAAAATAGAATGAGGACCACTTGTATTTTGGCTGGGACTTGCAGTTTGCTTACCTCTGGTATAGGCTGAATATATTTGCCATTAGTGTATGGGATCACCAGCATTGAGGCCATGCTATTGAGAACACAGCTGCACTGAGCAAGGCACGTCTCTAGGATGGAGGACCACCACCTCCCAAAGATACTACTCTATGGTGCCACGGGTCAGCGCACGAGAGGCGCCCCCCAAAAGAGATATAATGACTCCCTGAAACAACATCTCAGGCTCGGCCAGATTGATCACCAACAATGGTCCACCCTGGCCTCACATCGGGAGGCATGGAGATGCACTATCCACAATGCTGCCGCCTCTTTCGAGAAGACACGCCGAATGGGTCTTGAAGAGAAACGACAACGCAGAAAGAACCGCAACTTGGAAATAGGAGACTTTCTGGTGTGCTTTCTGCAACCAAACTTGCCTATCTCAGATTGGTCTTTTTAGTCATCAACGCACTTGTAAAAAGCATGGGATGAGTCCTTCCTAAGAATCTTCATTCGTGAAGTAATGCCGAGAGATGCCAAAACATATTATCTCATTTCAACAATATCTCTTAGCATAATGGGGATTTTCCACATAGGACTGGGTGATACTTATATGCTATTACTGTCTTCCTTCCTCTGGTATTTTTTTCTTGTCTTTTAAAATGCAACTCCTCTTTATATGGTTGATCTCATCATAGGAATGTCTGACTTACATATATATTCACAGGATGAATCAGCTCTTAGTAAGAGTTGTATGGGGGTGGGGTCAAAACCTTGTGACATAAGCAGAGTTTCCTGTCTCTTTCAAATATGGATTACGTGATCACATGAACAAAAATGAAAGGTGATATAGTTGTAAAACAAAATACCACAGTAAGGGCACATTTATCCAGCATGTACGTTCTGCATATGAAAGGGTATGCTTAGTGCCATAGTCTTGCTAAAATTCCAATTCACTGACAAATAAAGTCAATTACTATGTGGTTTGTTATATGCCGACAAAGAATCTAGATTAAAGCCTACTTCCCTCTCTCTCTTCATGAAGCCAAACATAACAGGAATAAAAAAACCACACAAAATCAATGAACCCAAACTTCCTTAAAGTGGACAAGAGAAAAACAGATAGCAATCTCCCAAAGTGGCAAGAGCATGAGGTATGAGGCATGGAAGCTTCTCCCTTGAAGCCCTGAAGCCCTGTACTCTCATGCTAGCACTCCCTCTGGTACTAATGCTCCCTCTGGAGCTAGCTCTTAACTCAACATGCTTGTATGTCAAAGCAAAACATGTGCTGAGTACCAGCTCTTAACTCAAATTGCTCTTAAGTTGGGATGCTTTTAAACCGAGGTTCCACTGTAGTTCCTTGCATTTTCTACATTTATGTTACACATCAAGCATGAAAAATTGGGGGGAAGGGGGGGGGGAGAAAGATGTTTTTTGGCATCTATTTCCAAAACAATTATCCTTTTTCTATGTTTCCCAAGTTGTGTTTCCTTCTACTTTGTTCTGCATTAGTAGCAAGCCATGGGAGGTAGAACTTGTGCCGTTGGAGGCTGTTATGCAGGTACCACTCAGAAATACAGTCAATCCTGCTTTTATCAAGTATCATACAGTGTGTATAAATCACTTTCCAATCTGAGTTAGACAAGCCCAGCAGGCAGCTCATTTGGGTGTTTAGGAGACGAAGCACTGCTAGGCCAGTTCATGCTCTTTGCCCCTCTATCCCTCTTGGCTTGAGATTATACCTGCTGTGTTCTATGTGTCTATCTCATTGATCAGGCATTTTAAAGCATATAATCTGCATTTAAAACCAAAGAAAAGGAAATAGTAGTATAGTTATATTAAAAATAGCAAACTTAGCATTAAAAGCCCACCATTTTATTTGTATAAAGTGAAATGCTATGCTCTGGCGCATCTTGAAAATCAGTTTACGTGGTCTTTGGCAGATGATGATTGATGCCCATAGTATGAGGCTTCCCTATGAATCCCAAATATGTCTGACCCTAATGTTTCTATTCAAAGAACCCAGAAAGCTGCCTCTCCATACCAAGATAGACAGATGGTCCATTCAGCTTGGTCATATCTATATTGGCAATTGTCCTCTAAGCATCAGAAGTCTTTTGTAATCTTATGTAGAGATACCAAGGATAACAACTATGAACTTTTTATAGGCAAACTAAGTACCTGAATTATCTGAAATAATATCCTGAATTATCTGAGATAATGTACATACCACTTGATGGCTAAAAGAAAGCATGTCAGTTTAAATAGTGCCTTTATATTTCTTTATAATAAAGCATGGCATTCGCATAGTGCAAAATTATATCTACTTAGATAAAAGATGGAAGGGAGTTGTACAATTAATGTATGTATTCCTGTGTGGCTATTTCCAACCATATGCAAGGAATACACAAGACCATTTATTATACTTTCCATTGTATTTTTTTCTGAGAATACATCCTTTTGAACCTGCTTGTGACCAATCAACTGCCCAGTAGCAAGAAGTGGTGCTACTGAACAGAATGTTGCTGTCCTAGCTAGTATAGGTAATGGTGTGGGATGCTTGGAGCTGCAATTCATCTATATCTGGAAATCTGCACACACACAATATCCTAGGACAAAGTACCCCTTTAGCCCACTGTTTCACACTCAGTCCCCCAATAATTGATTTCAACAACATGGTGTGTTCGAGACATTTTGATCTATAACTGCCTCACCCTTCACCATGGGCCTTGTTGGTTGAGGCTGATGGGATCTCTGGTTAAAACATATGGATGGAATTATTGGAATAGTTACTCTATAAGACAGGGTGCAAACTATGATGGTACCAATTCAATATGTGTAAACAAAATCTCTCAGTATTGATTTTGCAACAATTATTACTTACAACCAGGAACTACCAGGACTGTAGGATCTTTTCCATTTTTGTCACAAGTTAATGATCAGAATAAGGGGATCTTGAACCTCTAGTTTTCATTCCTGGAAGATCTTTTAAAATGGAATTGAGTAGGCACTAGACAAACCTAGAACAATGTCTTATATGCCTAGAAACCGCTGTGCTCAGGTTTATTCCTGAACAGTAATACGAACTACTGAACTGTGCTTTGTGTGCCTTGTGGGCAACTGTCCAAAGTTATAGCAGTTACCTAGCTTTACCTCCTTCCTCCTACTTCTGATTTGGAAACCCATCACACCATTCACAGGAATCCAGCCATGTGCCTCTTTGATTTACACATTACAGTGTAATGGCAGTGGTATTATTCATTATAGGAGGTGATCACTCGTGGCTGAGTATGATTTTCTTCCAAGGGCAGAGTCTTTGAGGTGGATCCATAAGTGACTGTAGAGACCTATTCTGGATTCATATGGTCTTTCACATTTAGTACATAGGTTTCTGGATAGAAGATGGCCATAGCAAAGAGTAATTTGATGCTCATTCCTCTTGGTGTGTTTCTTCCTTTCACCTTCTATTCATGCCTCTCCAAAATCCATAGCACTATTTGTAATAACTGACCTCCAGCCAGAATGCTCAAGGGCTAGGGCTTCCCAGTTATCTGTGTTTAATCCACTTGTTTTTAGGTTAGTCTTAAATCCATCTTTAAATCACTTTTGCTGTCCACCAACATTCTGTTTTCCATTCTTGAGCTGAGAGTAAAGTACCTGCTTTGGGAGATAGTGATTGGGCCTTCTGACAATGTAGCCAGTTCAGTGAGGTTGATGACAGAGAATCGTCACTTCAATGCTGGTGGTTTCTGCTTCTTCTAGAACGCTGATGTTTGTCCATCTTTCTTCCCAAGAGATTTGCAGGATATTTTGTAGACAACACTGATGGAACCTTTCCAGAAGTCGAGAATGACATTTGTAGATGGTCCATGTTAGACACACAATAATTTTATAAACAAGCATATTGTTATCCCTACAAATGTTCTGATCCTTGAACACTTTCTGCTGCATTAAAAAAATGCTGCACTTGCAGAGCTCAGAAGGGGTTGAATTGTATAGCAGTGGTAGTACACTATCTGTGTTACTGTTGGGCTTGTAAGTTCAGGGATTGTGGGATCTGGAGTGCAAGGGGATGGAAATTTGCAAAGGCGGGGTTTTGGGAAATTAGCTGAAGGGAGTTCAGTTTCTCTTGGGAACTAGCCTCTGAAGTCATCGCAGTTGGGAGATAAGACACCTGTGTTTAAGCTTCGGATAGAAGGAATGTTAATTGACAGATTCAAGGCTTTTGCTCTTGCTGCGGCTTGAATGCCAATTAGGGGGAGCAAAAGAAAAATCTAGTTTTGGGGTTTATAGCTTTGCTCATACCTTGGGAAATTTAGATTCATGGCAACTTAGCTAACTGAAGGTCCATGGATTCTGAACTCAAGTTGTTGGCCTAGTGGGGCCTCAAGAAACCTTGTTCTTGTATTCCTAGTTTTGTAGTTTTATGCTGGACTTAAGACTTTGTTCTGCTTATGGAAATATTCTGGCTTTTGGGTTTATGCACATTGCTTGTCTGATTCATCTGGATTACCTTGCAGCCTTTATTTTGCCTTTCGATTATGGAACATTTCTCTTATGGAATATTGATTGCTTTTTTTCAATGTTTTACCTTTTATCTCTTTTTTTGCATTTATTGGATTGCTTGCTTCAATAAAAAGACTGCATATCAAGTACTGGTGTTGTGTGATTTATTTATTTATTTACTATATTTATATGCTGCTCTTCTCAACCCCGAAGGGGACTCAGAGCGGCTTACTGCCAGAGTGCCTTACAATGTACATATAACAATATTGCTGGAGTGGCTCACAGCAAACTGAGAAACAACAAATAACATTACTGTCATAGCACAACATTAGCACTACACATCATATTGCACCACAACATATCGCAATATTGCATATAATACAAATATACAAATTATATTATCACGATATAATTATTATATCACATTATCATTGGCAGTATTATACTGTGTTACATTACAACAATACCAATACCAAATGCCTATACAACCCATTATACCGTAATCATACTATTATTATTATAAAATAACAATATATCAATATATTAACTATTGGGATAACAATACAAAAGGTTTGCTAGGGTAGACCTTCTTCCACCCAGTCTCAGCCCACCCCGAACCAAACTCAGCCCCCCTAACCAAAAAACCTGGCTAGTGTTCTAATATATTATTTATTATATTATTATAATAAAATTATTTTAAAATAATTTTTAAAACCCACTAAAATAAAATGAAATTCAAGAAGACAAGGTGTGAATCAAGATGGAGGCTAACGTCCTCAAGAGAGGAAGGATCCCAAGATGGCGATGGGTCATACTCTGGAGCTTCCCAGGGCGGGAAACCAGCAGCACACACATACCCACACAGACACCAAAAAAACCCCAGTAAAATACAGAAAATAAAAATAGAAAATAAAATAAAAAAAGAAAATAAAATAAAATAATAATAAAACAAAATAAAAATTTAGAGGGCCCAGGTCACCTGGAGTGTGACAGTTACACAATACAAAGAATGTCACTTCTTTCCAATGTTTTCTCTATAGTGAAGGTAATGTCTAGTTTCACTCTCAGATGAATATGAGTAGCAAAAGGGACTTTCTTTAGCCAGGAAATCTGTGTCTCCAACATTGACACTGATATCTAAGTAGGAGATTAGATGCAAGGAAAGAAAAAAAACAGCATGAATCAAAGTCCTCTTTAGTCTTCTCATGCATCTACTACAGACTCTTGTCTATTAGTTAAGGGTTTTCTCCACCTCTTATATCTGTTGATATCTGTTGAGAAGCAAATGATAATATCGAGGTCAAGGAAATGCGTCTACCACTCCAATAATCAAATCCTTAAGTCCTCCAGGCTATTTACTTAATAAGAAGGATTCGTTTTAAGGCTAACACTTCATAGACTGGTTGCACATGGATTGCAGGAGGATTAAAACACACCCACATGCACGATACACCGCATAAAGGGTATATACAGCAAAACTGGGCAATTATTTGCATCCCATGCACACATTAGTATTTCTCCTGCATAAGTACATGGCAAAAGGTAGCACAGCATATAAATATATTCTGCAGGAAAACTGGGAAAAATGAGATTTGTAAAAAAAATCTTACAATCTACAAATTTATTTTATTATTTTGAAGGCATTTCTTACCTGGTTATAAAGACTTACACACACCAGCATGCATGGCACTTTATTACATCCCAAGAGGGTGTTCTTAGATCTCAGGTTTTGACCTGAAAACTTCACGGACTGGGACAATCCTGAACTGACAGCCTTAATTCTGTCCCTCTCTTTCCCTTTTCCCATTTACTATCAACAGGTTTCAGTGGCTATGGAATGTCTTGCACTTTCTGGGGTAAAGACACTTCAACACATCCATGAAAGAAAATCATCACTACCGCATCTTAATCTCTCACTGAAAAGTATGAAGGACTGGATCGCCCTGACCAGCATTTTATTTTTATTTCATTTTTTTTTTAAAAAGGCTGCACTCAAATAAGAAGGAGATACCTAATAGTTTGAAGGCAATAATTATTCTCTTTCTTTTAAAGCTTGCGCTTTTTGTGAAAGACATGGCTGATTGGCAAATTGTGAAACTGCTGAAACGTTGCTTTATTCTCAAGAAACAAGGCAACGTTTATATGCTTTCAAGTTATAAAAGCACTGCCTTTGACTTACATATGCACACACAGTGAAAAGGGTGAAAAATATTAGTTATGAGCAAAATTAGTTATGTTCATTCATGGAGCAACCATTTTAAAACTACAAGCCCAAATCATCTTTACAGTCTAGAAGTTATTATTGTTATGTTTATTTTATATCCCACTTTCCCTCTTCACATGGAGACTCAAAGCAACCTGGCTGCAGCTCTTTGGACTAGCTGAAATTTCTGAATAATCTTTAGAGGCAGCCCCATGTAGAGCGCATTACAGTAATCCAGATGGGATGTAACTAAGACATGTACCACTGTGGCCAGATCTGGCTTCTTAAGGAATAAGCACATTCGGAGCACAAGTTTTAATTGGGCAAAGGCCCTCCCAGCCATCGCTGATATCTGGACCTCCATGTTCAATGCTGAGTCCAGGAGGAACCCCAAACTGTGGACCTATGTTTTCAGGGGGAGTGTGACCCCTTCCAGGCTGGATTCCTATTTCCTGGTTTGCCTTCCAACTTACAATTTGTTTGCCGTCATCCAGTCCATTACTAATGACAGACACTGGTTTAGGGTCAGGACAGCTTCCTTGGCATTAGGTGGAAATGAGTAGTAGAGTTGGGTGTCATCTTCATACAGGTGGGACCAAACTCCAAAACTCTGGATGACTTCTCCCAGTGATTTCATGTGTATGTTAAACATCATGGGGGACAAAACGAAACCCTGAGGAACCTCACAGGTCAACGGCTGGGGTTCAAATAGGATTCCACCAGCACCACCTTCTGAGTACAGCCCTCCAGGAAGGACTAGAGCAGGGGTGGGCAATTACCGGCCCTCCAGGTGTTTTGGACTTCCAGAAATCCTAACAGCTGGTAAACTGGCTAGGATTTCTGGGAGTTGAAGTCCAAAACACCTGGAGGGCCGGTAATTTCCCATCCCTAGACTATAGCCACTGCAAGACAGTGCCTCCCAGTCACATCCTGGTGAGATGACCCAAAAGGATACCATGGTGGATGTTATCTAGAGCCACTGAGAGATCCAGGACAACCAACAGGGACACACTCCTCCTGTCTACCTTTCTGCTGTCTGATCCATAACCAGGCCTGGAACCAGATTGAGATGGAGCTAGATGATAATGATGATTTATTTATATCCTGCCCTATCTCCCCGTAGGAACTCAGGGTGGCTTACAACAAATCAGCAAACATTCAATGGCATAAGGTGCTGGATGAAGAACAAAAAAATGTAACCAAAGCCACCCAAGTCCCACATTAAAATAATGAAGACATTACCAAAATTGAGGGATAACAACAAAATTATAAATTCACACCTAATTTTGGGAAAACAAACAAAGAACAAGACAATCCATCTCATCCAGAAATCCCTGAAGTTGACAGGTTATGATTTTAAATTAAATAGCTAAACTGGGAGATCCAGGGAGATCCAGAACTAATATAGTCAAAATAGCCTTAAGTTGCCCACCTACAACAGGTAAATCATGGATTCATTATTTCTGCATACAACAAATATCCAGCCATATATAATGTTAAACTGTTTAAGCTGCATACGTCTTGCCAAGCATCTAGGCAGCAAGGGACATTTTAAACACTTTATATTTTGGCATTTTGCCTGAAGCTGCAGGCATCTTAAATCATATCTACTAAGCTTTACAAAGCAGAGAATATGAAGCCAGACTCTCAAAGATATACCGCCTTGAAGATGCTGGATGTTGCCAGAAGCAGAGCCAGTTTTTATCCTAAAGTGCATTGCAAATTATGCATATGGCATTGCGAAGTGACTGCAGCCTCCAGAGAAAAGCTATGAGATGGGAAGCTAACTGGACGGCATACAGCACTTAACAACAGGCGCAGGCAAAGAGGACACCTTGTCCTGTAAAAAGGAAAACCGTTCCTTCTCCCCTTCCACCTCTGCTGCCTCCTTTTCTAGAAGAAGGTAGCCAATAGTTTGGTTGAATCAAATAATTTTTACAAAGCTCAAAAAACTGGGGCTTGCAGAATTTGTATCACTGTCTAAGAGCATTTTTGGGTGAACATTTTTTTTGTGAGCAACTTCATGTGGATTTCAGTGTTGTGAAATAAACAGGAAGTGAAAAATTGCAGTACTGATTATAGCTCCGAAACTTTAATATTTACTTGTAACAAAGGATTTTAAAAAAATATTCCCCTTCCTTTTTTCCTATTTTGCTGTGTGCCTCTAGGAGTAGCTTTGCACACTCTGAGATATGATTTGCTTTGTGTATATGTGATTTACATAACAAACTATGAGCTTAACAACCTTTCAAAGAGAGTTTGAACAATTGTGTTTTATATAATGTTCAGATCAGACAACATATCCTTTAAAATGTTTTTTTTAAAAAACAAGAAAAGCAAGCACAAATATAAACAGCTTATGAAGGGATGCATTTGAAAACAGTCTTTTGAGGAAACTGCTAAATTAGAATGAAGAATTGGAGATAAACATTTTATGGGGAGGAATCACTTAAGAATTGCAATTACCATGGACCATTCTATTCTATGGGGATTTGATTTCAGGACCTCTGTGGATGCCAAAAAAGCCAATCACATCCTATATTATTAAATGATATTGATGTACACATTGATTCTTCAGTGCACCTGCATCTTTTGCATAGGACATGGCAACCTGGGGTTAGTGGGAATAACAGATCTGGAGGGTTCACTGTATATTAGAATCTAAACATGAATGTAGAAATGTATTCTTGTATCTTCATATGCAGAAAAGTACACAGAAGTGGTGAGTACAGCAGAAAATAGAAAGAATAATTATTGCCAAACTTTCTCTACCAGTAACCCCATGAGACAGGTAGTGAGTTGAGTAAGGGGAAAGGATGCTTTCTGCACAAAAATTGTGTGTCCCTTCAGCCTCACATTTGCTGAAAGGAGGTGGTTGGATAGTGACATATCCTTCTATCGCCCATACACATTTTGATAAATTTCACTATTGCTGGCCAGAATGAATACTTTTATCATTTTTCTCATCACCATGAAAAAAGTCATCAAACATTATTTGCAGTTTTAGATTTATTCAGGGTTTTAAAAAATATATCAAAGGAGGCATGAGTGTAGGGGAAAAAAGAACAACAGTGAAACCTCTGCTTAAGAGTATCCCAACTTAAGAGTATTTTGAGTTAAAAGCCAGCGCTCGGCACATGTTTTGCTTTGACATACAAGCAGCATTTTAGTTAAGAGCTAGCTCCAGAGGGAGTGCTAGCACAAGAGTGCTAGCTTCAGGGCTTCAAGAGAGCAGCCTCCATGCCTCGTGATTTTGTCCACTTTGGGAGATTGCTATCTGCTTTTCTCTTGTCTGCTTTGAGGGAGTTTGTGTTAGTTGACTTTGTGTGGTTTTTATTTCTGGTATGTTTGGCATCACGAAGAGAGGGAGGGAGGGAGATCTAGAGAGGGAAGGAGGCTAGTATGAGTACAGTATGAAGAAAATGATACTTCTCTTTACTTTGTGCTTCCTTACCACGACTTTGTGCTTCTGCCATTTTTATTGTTCCATATGAATGTGCATCTATACATTATTTGTTATTTATAAAGTACATTTTTATTGAAAATCACATAACAAAAATGGGGGGCTCATAGGGGGCAGAACAAATTAATAGCATTTTAAACAAAGTTTATGATATGATGGAAATGGATAAACTTACTCAGCTCCTTCGAGATAACTCTACAAAGAAGTTCGTACAGGTGTGGCAACCCCTCATTGATTATATAAAGAAGAAAAAGAACTAGAGCCAATAGGCGGGGAAGGCTAAAAATCAACCCCAAAAGGGGGAAAAGGAACCAGAACTAGACTTAGACTTATTCCATGTAACCAGAGATGTGAAGTCAACATCTTTGTTGAGTTTGTATGTTCGTGATAATTTGTTTTTAAAGTACCCCCGCCCCTATCCCTACCCCTTTCCCCAATATGGTTTGTGTGTATGTCTGATGCTGTATATGTTTTGTATATGAATAAAACTCATTTAATAAAAAATAATAAAAAAAAGAAAAAAAGAAAGGGCATTGCGGGTTGTTTAAATATTTTTACCTTTGCGGGTGGGTGGTTTAGGGAAGGGATAACCTGACTCCCTTGAGGAGAATAGTATTATCCCACGGGGGGGAATACTCGTATTTCAGTTTCAATCCCTTCCCAGCCCTATCTATTTTTGTGCTTCTGTACTCTGGCCTGCACCTTCCTTTCCCTCCAAAAATAATTTAATTTGTTTTACAAAAAAAACTTTCTGGACAGGCCCTTCTTTTGCTCCCGCCCTTATTGCAAGCACGACTTGTGGGGACAAGAGAGAGGGCCTTCTCTGTGGTGGCCCCTCGACTCTGGGATTCGCTCCCCGGAGATATTAGGCAAGCCCCCACCCTGGCAATCTTCAAGAGGAGCCTAAAAACTTGGCTATTCCAATGTGCCTTCAAAGATTGAATGTATGATCATCCCTGACCAAACTCTGCATAAAATGCCCTCAGAAGCACTTTATTTTCTGGTTGTGCAATTAAATCCTACCTCATCCCCCAGATCCCCCCCCCCCCCGATACTTTACATTTCCCTATCTCCCAGTGTTTTAAAATTTTTAATCTTTGAATTTGGCCCTGCCCACAGTGATCATCTTTAGTGTTTTAATGTTTTGATTTCATATTGTTGTGTTGTTTATTTACATTGGTTTTGTATTTTAGGTTATTTTCTTTTCTGATTTTCTGTTGTGTTCTTATGTTATATTGTGTGTACTGTATTGATGGGTGTAGCCTCATGTAAGGCGCCCCATGTCCCCTTGGGGAGATGGTGGTGGGGTATAAATAAAGTATTATTATTATTATTATTAATGTGTAGTTCTGGGAAAGTTCATTATCGGTTATTAAAAATCACATTTCATTCAATTTCCAAATACACAAGATCCAAAATAATATATAAACAGTTATTCAAATTTAAATGCTTGGAGAAATATCTAGGACACAGTTCACAGTTGATTTACACAGTTTAGTAGAGAACAATTTTCTACCATTATGAATGAGACTTAAAAGAGATCTGATAAAATGGAACAGATTGTGTTTACCATTTATAATTATTTCAAGTATTTATTTTATGGGATGCCACATTTCTCAGTGTCAAACCCCCAGAAGGTAGCTTATAGCAATTAATGAATACAATATATTAAAAAGAAAACAAATCACTAAACTAGCAATTAGAACATCAGCAACTAAACCCACAAAGCCAAATAAATCTATCAACAAAGAGAAGAGTGAATACAAATATTTTTCATGATCTACTTAAAATTCACCAATGAGTTGGGGGTGGAGGGGACGACTGTTATACTTCCTAGGAATGGGAATTGCAGAGATACAATGAAAAGGTCGGTCCCTGGCACACAGCACAGTGAAAATGTGGATGTGCAGTCGTTAATTTAATGGGAAATAATACAATGTGGCATGAACTAGAGCAGGGCTGTCCAACTTCTACCGGCCCAGGGGCCTGAATTCCGGTCACTGATGACCTGGGGGCCAAAGGATCTGCCCCCAGCTCCGCCCCTGCCCCGGCTCCGCCCCTGCCCCAGCTCCGCCCCGCTCCCAGCTCCGCCCCGCCTCTCCCCCGGCTCCAATTTACTTACAATTCATAAGAGGCATTCATACAATCAAATATAATCTTTTACTAAGGGGAAATGCAGGGAGGAAATACATAAGGGGCATCCATACACAATTACATAATAATAACATAAAGGTTAGCCTACCTTTCCAAACGCGCAGGATCCAGGACTAGCCGGACCACGAGCAGAGGCGACGACTGACCGAGACAGCAGCCAAGAAGGTCCAAATCGCGTCTGCGTGGGCCGCAGGGATTAAGTAGCCAAGATTTCGGCAACAGGAGTATCGCGAGACTATGGAAGCCACACGAGATTTCGCTCTCAACGCAGGCATGATCTCCCGTTGAGAGCGAAATCCCGTGTGGCTTCCGTAGTTTCGCGATACTTGCTCCGGAACCCGGAAGTGGGTAATTTTTTAAAATATTATTATTTAATTAATTTATTTAATTTTTATTAAAAAGCTTAGGGGGCCGCAGGGAAGGGGCTGGGGGCCGTATGCGGGCCCCCAGGCCGCCAGTTGGACAGCCCTGAACTAGAGCAGCAAAATGCCATTGTACCGACTTGGGGTGCATCTATACTCTAAAGTTATTTCAATTTGACACTACTTTAACTACAATGGCTCAATGCTATGGAATCCTAGGACTTATCATTTCATGAAACACCATCATACTTTGGTGTGGAAGGCTAAAGACTTTGTAAAACTACACCACCCATGATTCCATAATACTAAGCCAGGGCAGTTAAAGTAGTGTCAAACTGGATTTATTCTACAATGCAGATGAACCTTAAGTAAAGTATTATTTCCTAGTCATTTCATTGTTACAGTGTAAGTTTATTTATTAATGTTAATTACAATGCTATTCAGCAGTGATGATTTGTCACACTGGTAATACAGAATTTACTCTGCAGTTCAGTGCAATAACAGGAATGAAAAATAACAAACAGTGCAATAATAGATTGTGGTGCAATAACAGATATGGAATATGGGCAATGACTATGGAACAGCCCTGGACTATGATTATGGATGTGGTAGTTTTAATACTGAATACTAGGCTTGGTCTTTGCGGTTTAAAAATTATTTGAAATCAGATTCGATTTGTTAAAAAAGCTAATTTTGATGTTTACCACACCTCGAGCGCCAACCCGGAAGTGGACTTTTGTTTACCGAACCTGGGGGCCGGCATTTTTCTTAATTATTGTAATTAATTCTTAATTATTGTAATCACACACCTTCTCCCTGTCTTCTCCTGGCTCCCCCTCGGTTCTCACCTTCATTCATCTTATTGCTACAGCCTACCTAGCACCTTCACCTCACCATCCTGTCCTCCTGTCCCTGTGAAGCTGCATGAATCCTGTTATTTTTGGAAAAAAACGCCGAAATAGCAAGTGTCACAAAAGTTTTCCTACGCGACCAGAGAGCTGATTTACGGCGCTAGCTAACAACCGCAACTTTGACGAACCGTTGCAAAAGTTTTCCTGTCTTGCCGCTTGTATGCCGGCAAGCTTGAAAGAAGTGCGCAGAGGACAGCAGCCAAACAAAGCCTCACTTACTTGAGAGTGAGTCCCTGGAGAGCGGCTCCCAATCTTTGGTTCTCCATTGCTTTGGCTGTTTTAACCAAAATACTTCAACTCCCAGAAGCCTCAGCCAGCTTGGTCAGTGCTGAGGGGTTCTGGGAAATGAAGTCCAGACAAAGAAAGCACACTTGGAAGATCACAGAGAGCCATTGTAGGATATCTGGATCCTATCCTTCTAAATAAGTATGCACACACTTGGGATGGGAATAAAACTAATCCTGACTGCAGGGCTGGGGGTCTTCAATTCCCACAATCCCTTTCTTTTGGGTTTAAGTGCCGAGGCTTCTGGGAATTGAAGTCCTTTTGCACTCTTCAGGGAGATCTTTCTGCTTCTGCCAGAGCTAGTACTCAGGAGTGGGGGGGTGTCTTCTTTATACAAATATTGATCTTCTCCTCCTCCTTTCCGCTTTCCTTGCAAAACTGAGAAAAGTTACCATTTTTGGACTCTTGCTTGGTGGTGGTTTCTGGGAGTTGAAGTCCAAAAAGGCTTTGTAAGCTCCGCCCTTTTCTTCCTGGCCTTTCTACCTCACTTCCCGGAGCGGCTATGGAAGCGCCCAGCGCGGCAGCGCCACACTTGGCTGCCTCTCTCTCCACCAGGATTCACAAGTGCCTTATTCAAGGATACTTCCCCACATGATTTCTATCCACGCTCACCAGTACAGTGAGTACTGCCACATGGCATGACAAGGCTCAGATATATCCATCCATCATTGTGAAGTTGCTACTATGAAGACCTCTGTGTGAAGTTGCTTTGTAAAGTTGCTCTGAGTTTATTATTATGAAGTTGCCATTGTGTTGATTATTGTGAAGCTGCTGTTGTGTGGATAGACTACTACTCTTGCGGAAACCACCCCTCACACCTTGCCGATACATTGTGATTGCACCAGCCGCCTCCTCCTTCCTATTTGGAGTCCCATCTAGAATTCAGTGTGGTTTATTCCAGTTTTGGCCTACAACTCCCAGAAATACCAGCCAGTTTATCAGCTGTTAGGATTTCTGGGAGGTGTAGGCCAAAACCATCTGGAATAAGCATGCACTGGAACAAGAACTAATAATGAATTTCGTTATTAAAAATATATCAAATAAGAATTTTTTGGAAAATTTTTTGTAAGTATTTCTATTACTAATCAACCCCCCTCCCCAAATTTAATTTTAGAACCACGATTTTTTGGGATCAACCAACCCTACTGAATACGATGTTTTTAAATGTTTAATGTGTATTAATTTTAATCTTAATTTTAATTTTAATGTTTATTGGGATTGTATATTACTCTAAGTCAGTGGTTCTCAACCTGTGGGTCCCCAGGTGTTTTGGCCTACAACTCCCAGAATTCCGAGCCAGTTTACCAGCTGTTAGGGTTTCTGGGAGTTGGAGGCCAAAACATCTGGGGACCCCCAGGTTGAGAACCACTGCTCTAAGTCATTGAATAATTGTCTATATGTAAGCCACCTTGAGTCCCCTTCCAGGTTGAGAAAGGCGGGGTATAAATAGGGTTAATTAATTAATTAATTAATTAAATCATCCTCCAGGACAACATATATTGTAATGGTTATGCTATAGAGGAGGCCAAGAGTAATGGGATTATATAGTAAAGTCTGGGGAAATGTGGTTTTTTTTTTACTTTGAAGACTGTACAGGGCAACTGATACCTAGCCTATAGTCAAATGTGTTCACTTAATGGAGTTTCTCCAGCACATGGGCTTTGCACTATTAACTTGGTAACCTTGACAAATGATCGGGGCCAGGAGTCCCATGTTTTCACATTCTGGCCTGTCAGGGTGGGAGACAGAAGTATATTTATTTCCCCAAATAAATGCTTGATTTACCAGGGTTAGACTTCTAATTTCCCATAATGCCCAGCTGATAGGCATTCATACATTTCTATAGCTTAATTCCATGACTCACTTTTGTACAATGTGAATTTTCAGTTCTATCGATTTTATATTTATCAATTCTTTGTAATCTCATAGTGGGGAAAATTCAGCATCATAAACAAATAAATATATACATAAATAAATAAGTCATTGTCATATAATTCATTCTTCCTAGTAAGCTTTGTGAATTATCCTCCCTCAAAATGCAGACTTCCTTCCACAAAAACTCCTGCACCTATCCTTCTGAAATTCAGCAGCTTTCTCAACTAGTCCAACTTGTAATTCTGATCCAATTACACACACACACACACACACACACACACATATGTGATGGACAGTGAGAAATAAATGAATCCCTGTTGAAAACTGTCGAACAGTTCCATAAAGCTTCCTTCACCTATGAAAGGCAAAGTACTGTTTGTTTGTTTTTTAAAGAATGGCAGTCATTGCTAGAAATGCTGTCCAGATCTACCAAGGGATAGAAATGTTATGGGCAGGTCCTTTGATCAATAACAGCAACAAAATATAAAGGTTCCAGAGGTATATGTTGGAGACTTCCAGCCCAGGGACATGAAAGAAAAATGCCTGCAAAAGGACTTCCCCAGATGCCACGACAGAAAATCCCATTCTTTTAACAAAGAGCACCCACTGCAACCACCCTTCAGTGTTAGTGTGGCCTCCCAGAAATGTAGGCACATACATGCACATGCACACCTAGGATAGTCCGCACCCTACATGCTATTGAAGCAGCAGGTGTGGAAGGTGGCAGTGTATGAGTGGTGCCCCTCATACACGGCCAAGAGGGAAGACGTCAGAGGTGAGGAGGAGCTCCAATTTATATTCTGCCTTCCTCCCAACAATGGGACACAAGGCTTCTAACAACATATCTAAAGCAATACAGGTAAAACACTATACAGACCTTTTGATAAAGAATATACATATAAATTTATCTTAAAAGTTTTCAGTTTAAAATATGGAGCCCATGGTGGTGCAATGGGTGAAACCCTTGTGCCTGGGAATAGAGCAAGGTTCAGTACAAACTCAAAAGCACTCTGCAGCAAGCATAAATATCAAATAACATTGGTATATTTAAAGGAAAATGGAACAGACTTAAATCCATCGATTGTGGGACCTATCATTGTTGGAGCACAGTAAGATATATCATTGTGAGCTGCATGCACGACTGTATTTAAGTCTGTTCCATTTTCCTTTAAATATACCAATGTTATTTGATATTTATGCTTCCTGCAGAGTGCTTTTGAGTTTGAAACCCTTGTGCCGGCAGGACTGAAGACTGACAGGTCAGAGGTTCGAATCTGAGGAGAGTGCAAATGAGCTCCCTCTGTCAGTTCCAGCTCCCCATGCACTCAGGGACATGAGAGGAGCCTCACACAAGGATAGTAAAACATCAAACATCCGGGCATCCCCTGAGCAACGCCCTTACAGACAGCTAATTCTCTCACACCAGAAGCGACTTGCAGTTTCTCCTGACATGAAAAAAAGTTTAAAATATTACATATTTAATAACATTAAAAAACATTAAAATTCATTAAAAGTTTATACGGATTATGAAACAAAAAACCCAACATATCATTAAACGCCCACCCTATTCTAATTCCAAAGGCCTAGTAGGATAAGAATGTGTTCAGTTGCTGGCAGGACAAGAAGGAGGAGTTCATTCTGGTCTCCCAAGGAAGGTTGTTTCAAAGACTAGGGTAGACATTGAGAAGTCCCTTTCCCTAATGGGCTTTAAAATTCCCAATGGGCTATTTAAATTACCCTAAATATAAATATGTGGTCCTTCAAATAGCTTTGATTCAAGTTGTATAGAAGTTTATAGGTCATAATAGTACTTTGAGTTATGCCTGGAAATGAGCTGGCAGCTGGTACAACAAGGCTCAGAGCTGAAACTAGTGGCACCCCAAAACTATGAAACTACATTTTCAGGAGTAGTGAAATCCTATCTAACACATGCTGAATCCCTGTTCCCAGATGTGTCTTTAGATTGACCAAGAGCACCTCTACACTTTAGCAATTTTGCTATAAATAATAAAAATAATACTAAGGGCCCTGTGAAAACAGCTGAAAATTACTTTTTGAACATTGCCTGAGTCCAGGTGTGACATGTGATTAGTTGTGGAAGATCCCAAGAAGGGGAGGGGGAGTAAAACCTTGGATATTTCAGTAAGAAATTTGGGTGCAACCCAGGTCACATGCAGGCAAAATCTAAACAAAAAGAACTGAAAGGTTTCAATACTTCTAGACTTTTCATTTACTTTCAAATGGGCCCTATATATAGAGAGAGATGGGGGGAGAGATACACACACATCAATGGCATGAGTAAACTTGAATTCTCTGTTAGACTCTGTGTAGGAATGGGCATGTAGTTGTTCAGCTTCTGCCTGTCCAATTTGATTACTCTGCTTGAGAGTTCCCCTACAATTTTTCAAATGTCCCAACACAGAGTGATGGAAGTATGCTCCTATATGGTACAGAAACACCACAGACAATACAAGACCAAGACTTGTATTCAGTGTAGAAAAATACCAATAACATTTGCATGCAGGAGTAAAAGGTGGACAGTAAAAACAAAACAGAAACAGGTGGGATTATGGAAAACAACTAAAATAAGCATTGGTATAAATAATCCAATCAGAGCTAAATAAAAGAAGAAGCCAGAGCATGGGCAAAATCTACAGAAAGAACCAAATGTATTTTAGCAATATTTGACAACTGAAAATGACAGGATTTAACTAATGATGAACTTCAGAAGGGAAAAAGAGGAGAGAAGGATAAAAAAATGACATCAAATTCTGTAGCTCCAGGAGAAGGGAAAATTGCTTGCATCAGCAAAAGTAAAAGAGACAGGAGGAACAAGAAAGAAAATAAAATACATTCTGTCTTTGAAGGATTTAACTTCAAAGAATGAGCAAAATAGCAAGCAGACAAGATGAAAGAGTAGCAAATGAAGGAAAAGACAGATTGGAGAAACAAAAATAATAGAATCCATGCAGCATAGACAAGGTAATTGATATTAAAAAGAAACTAAAGAAAAACCAAACATAGGACACTTGAGTTTTGTGGCATTATTGTTGTTATTATTTGCAGGATGCAAAACTGAAAACAATTGAAGGGCTTTTCAAGGGTTGGAGTAGGGGGTTGGCAAATGCAGATTTTGACTTGGCTACAAAAGTTAGTCAATGGGACTCCTCCAGCTTGCAAAGTCTCAGCACCAGAACTGTGAGCCTGAATTTTTAATCTCACTTCCCAGCATAGCACCCCATATCGCGTGGCGGGGTGCGGGGTGGGGGGGGGGGTCGGAGAGAGATCTTTTGAAAACTGCTGGTACACTGAATCACTATCCCTGTCAAATCAGACAACTGAAATTTAGTCTGGTTTCTCTCTAAATTAATAACATGAGGCTGCAAAAGCACAATTATAAAAGCACCTGCTGATGGGGCTTACTACATGATGTCATGGCTATCCTATACTACATGATGTCATGGCTATCCTGAAATGTGATTAGTAAAGGTAAAAGATTCCCCTTGACATTAAGTCTAGTTGTGTCTGACTCTGAGGGGTGGTGCTCTTCTCCTTTTGTAAGCCGAAAAGACAGTGGTGTCACCTCTACGGTCATGTGACCATTACCTTCCTGCCAAAATGGTACCTATTGGACTGCTCACATTTGCATGTTTTGGAACTGCTAGGTAGGCAGAAGCTGGGGCTAACAGTGGGAGCTCACCCTGCTCCCCGGATTTGAACCATCGACCTTTTGGTCAGGAAGTTAGGCAGCTCAGTAGCTCAGCAGTTTAACCCACTGTGCCACCTCAATGAATCTAATAAAATTGTTGTTACAACAGTCTTCCTTGTGAAATAATTTTCTTCTACTGCAGTCCCGGAATTGTGAAGCAGAGGAAGGTCTCACGAGAATGTGAAAACTGCATGACAGCTCAGTTGCAGCAAAGCAGAAAGGAAAAGCGGAGAGAAAAAGCAGTGTGCATGCACTCGGTAAGGCAAACACAGCTAGAAAGCAATACTGTACAGAAGATTGATCATAGAAATTTGCATTGATCAGAGTCAGCATCATGCAATTTTGCCGAAGTATGAAAAAGATCATTTCATTAAAGGTATGTTTTCATTTGCTTAAATAACGGAGCAATAGGCTGGTGTGATAAAGTCCTTGGCTTCAGAAGTCTAACCTCCATTTTTAAAGAGTTGCTTGCAGCGGCACAGTTTCCACTCCAGAAAGCTTAAACTACTATAGGCCTCCTCCCCTCAAATGGCCTGACTGTGAAGAATTGCTTATTTCTGCAAAGCTACAAGAAATACTCATGGAGCTTGGAGAGGTTCAGGTTAGTTTTCTTACTTACTGTATACTATTGGGAAAAACCACCGACTCTGTCTTAATCTATTTACATTTACCAAGGAGAATTATAAGAATGATTATGGAAAGCTGTTGGCAAAGATTAATGAGTATTTTTATCGCCAAATGTAGCATAGTTTATGACAGGGTTGATTTCAACCAGAGTTCAAAGAACCAAGGAATTGGGACTAGGCAACAGTATTCCAGGCATGGATTTTCAGATAAAGGTGCTTTGGATGCTGACTTTGAAATGGGCATCTTGAATAGGGTAGAATCCTGTCTTGGGTAAAAGTAAACAGATGCAGGTTAGGAAGGTTGAGAACCACTGCTTTAAGGGAAGATAAGAGAGGCTGGACCTGTCACCTCTGGTCCTCCCATGAGGTAGAGTGAGGCAGACGCTTCAAATAAAAGATATGGAGGAGGTGCCATGGCTGCACTCTTCTGCCCTGCATTTGGGGATCTATAGAGTGCAGCCATGGCACCTCCTCCATATCTTTTATTTGAAGCATCTGCCTCGCTCTACCTCATGGGAGGACCAGAGGTGACAGGTCCAGCCTCTCTTATCTTCCCTTAAAGCAGTGGTTCTCAACCTTCCTAACCTCCCTTCATGTTGTGGTGACCCTCAACCATAAAATTATTTTCGTTGCTACTTCATAACTGTAATTTTGCTACTGTTATGAATCGTAATGTAAATATTTGATATGAAGGATCAGTGCTGGCCTTTGCCATTCCGCTGAGTAAGCGTCCGCATAGGGCGACGGGTCCTGGGAGGGGCGTCGCCGCCTGGGAGGGGCGCCGCCACGCTGGCCGCCCCACCCCTCCGTTGCGCCTCCTACCTGGGACCCAGTGCTGCACGCGCCTCCGTCGCCGGCGGCGCAGCCGGTGGTGCAGCTGCGCTGGATGCACTTGCGCAGCTGCGCGTGACGTCACCGTGCATGTGCAGCCACGCGTGATGCAGCCGCGCAGTTGCACATAACATCACCGCACATGCGCAGGCGCGCGTGACGCAGCCGCGCAGCTGCACGTGACGTCGCCGTGTGGGCCTCCGCGGCATCCAGCAGCCATGGGGGGCGCAAAAATAAGGCTCGCCTACCCCCCCGGGAGAGGTGAGACCGCCCCTGTGAAGGATGTATTTTCATTCACTGGAGCAAATTTGGCACAAGTGCTTGATATGACCAAATTTGAATACTGGTGGGATTGGAGGTTGATTTTGTCATTTGAAAGTTGTAGTTGCTGGGATTTATAGTTCACCTATAATCAATGAGCCATCTGAACTCCACCAACGATTGAATTGATTCAAACCTGGCACACAGAACTCCCATGACCAACAGAAAATACTGGAAGGATTTGGTGGACATTGACCTTGAGTTTTTGGAGTTATAGTTCACCTATATCCAGAGAGCACTGTGGACTCAAACAATGATGGTTCTGGACCAAACCTGGCACAAATATGAATATGCCCAAACACTGATGAAGTTTGGGGTAATAGAACTTGACATTTGGGAGTTGTAGTTGCTGGGATTTATAGTACACCTACAATCAAAGAGAATTCTGAACACAATCAATAATAGAATTGGGCCAAACTTCCCACACAGAATGCCCATGACCAACAGAGAGTACGATGTTTTCTGATGGTCTTGGTGACTCCTCTGACACCTCCTCGCAGCCCCTCCCCAGGGGCCCTGATCCCCAGGTTGCGAAACACTGCCTTAAAGTAAAAGCACAACCAGTAAGTTGCATTGTAACTATTATAGATAGTTAACCAAATCAGGAAGAGGAACAGTTAATGCCTGGTAAGAACTTCATTAATGCTGGTGCCAAAGGATTTAGAATGAACATTGCTGGGGTTTTGTACAGTGATGTTTTCTGCTTCCTCATGCAGATTTTGCACGTTGCAGCAGACAGACAACAACCAGCAGAGTTGATGCCTGGCTTGGGGATGTCCGGCAAATAGAATCAACGTGCCAATCACCTGCAAAGAGTCACAATACCCACAAAATGCTGACAAATGGAAGCACCTTAATCTGATGTTTTAACGCCCTACTGGCTCAGGAAATGAATTTGATTGCCAGTATCTTTCATTTCCCCGTCACCACCCCACCCTCAACCTTGCAACCTCCCCACACATGCTGCCTTGTGTTATCATACTGAGATTTTATCATGACTAGAAACCATCCTTGTTATTTCAGAAGTGGGTGAATGTGCTGAGAAATCAGGAAAAAATGCACAGTAGGAATCAAAAAGCAAGCCACAAAAGCAGAGACACTACTGAAAGGAAACACAGGAGCAGGACAGCAGATTATGTTCTTTCAGTTTTTTTATTCTTCACCTATCAAAACAAAGCACAAAAATATATCTACTCCATTTTGAAGTTTAATGTCAGATATATATATATATATATATATATATATATATATATATATCTCCAAGAGTGGACCTCTCTACCTTATCGTGAATTTAGCTCTGTTTCCTTATCTCTAATAGAAATAAAAACAT
The DNA here is from genome assembly GCA_030556195.1 of Anolis apletophallus. Lineage (NCBI taxonomy): Eukaryota > Metazoa > Chordata > Lepidosauria > Squamata > Anolidae > Anolis > Anolis apletophallus. Next base: position 94,037,172 of record JARBWK010000009.1, read on the forward strand.
GATTTTCTGTTTTACAGACAAGGGTCCCCAGCCTAAAACGTCAATCTGATTTGTGTTTAAGCACATTATGTGCATTCAAGTAATTTCTGACTTACGGCAACCATAAAGTGAATGCATCACAAGATTTGGGGCTGACCTAATATGACAGGCCCAAGTTCACCAAGCAGGGATTCAAACCCTGTTCTCCAGAATCATAATCCAGCACTCAAACCACTACACCAGACTGATTCTCATGCACATACATACATTATCGTTTACTCTTTGGCATGCTGTGTATGTCCACAGACTAACCTGAATTTTTTGACATGTTGATGTGGTTGTTCATCTATCACTCATTCTAACTCTGAATATAGGTGAAATGTGCTGCAAAATGCTGTTCCTAGGAACAAGAGGGACATATCTAGATGCTCATGGCAATTCACAAAAACAAAAACAAGTTTTAAAATGTTCAAAATTAGGGGTTGGGTAGGGAAGAGAACTGTGCTTCCATTCACTTGTCCATAAGAAAGAAGCAAGGGCTCTTCCATCAGGTAGATCAAAGTGCTTACCTCATACTTTCAAACTGTAATATCTGACAAGGACAGTCTCAATTAGTCCTGTTTTTGCCCACTTTTACAACTGATTTTAAAACACTCCAGTCTTTTCTTCTTCCTACCACTGCAAACTTGAGTTCAAATTTGAGTCATTACAAAGTAATTTAGCAGGATGGGGCAGAATTTCACCCTTCCCTGCAGACAAAGGCAAAAGCAAACTACTGATTAATGACTTCAGCCCAACAGCCATCAGCTTTCTCTTTGAGGGTAGGTAGCACTCTTGGGGTATGTAAGGTGAGTGTGAGGCTATTAGAGGCACTGCTTGAATTAATTCTAAAAAGCAGTGACCAGATAGAGAATCCAAGGAGTAGGAGGCCAAGCTACCCCGTGTTCACGAGCCACATCTATACTTCTGCTGGTAAACAGTTCTTGGGGATGTATGCAGGAGGAAGGAAAAATTAAAAAGGTAATAGCAGGTAGAGATAAGAAAGAAGTAGGAAGTAGTTTGAGGTAAGGAGAGGTAAGTGATAAGACAGACACAGGGAATGGATTAACACAGTAGGCAGAAAACTTGACAGATCAGTATGAAGGACAGATACAGTATATAGAGGCAAGTACATCAGAGAAAATCAGACAGGAATGAAATGGAAAGTGCAGCAACATAAGAGATGTGAAATCCAATTATTAATTCATTTTAGAGATTCAGATGGCCTCCGCTTCATTTCGTAAAGATTTGGAGGGGTCTCGTTCCGATTCATAATTGCTTCATTAAGATTTGTTCCATTAGCCGCAATGAGGAAATTGCGAGGATCGTTTCACCATCATTTTAATGTCTATCAGAATGAAAGTTGGCACACTTGTAGGCAACATTTATGACTTTAAGCCTGCCAAGTTTCAGAACATTTCAGTTATCCACTGATTTTTAGGAATTAAAATAAACTACACACACATATATATCTTCTTGGCTTTTCTTCGCGAACAAAGATTCAGGAAGGACTCATGCCACGCTTTCTCCAAGTGCGTTGATGATAGGAGGTTGGATGTGTTCTTTGAGCCTGTGCAATGGATTTTTTCTGGTGGAGCGCAGCATGCACAGAACTGGCCTCACCCTTTAAACCAAAGGTTCATCTGCCAGGGCCTAGCAAGCTGGGCTGGTAGCAGCGAGGTCCTCAGATCATAGGTTTGGTTCGAGTTTCCTTCTCTTAGATGGTTGACCTTACAGGGTTAAATGAGCATCATCTGCCCAGGTTTGAAATCAGAGTTTTCCTTCTCCTATGATGGTTGTCAAAAGGCTAGAGAGCCCATCCTGCCCTTTGACGCTCTTTGTCTAACAGATGTTGTGACCTTGGCTTTAGCTTTCGGTCTGCTGAGGTTAAATAGCTTGCCATCTGTCTGATAGATGATTTCCACGTTGGTGGGAAGCTTCCCATCAACAAGGTGCAGTATCTTAGTGATGAAGATGGAGAATAAGGTTGAGGCAATAACACATCCCTGTTTGACACCTGATTCCACCTTAAATTGGTCACTTTGGGAGCCATTGCTGTCCAAGACTGCCATCATGTCATCATGGAGGAACCACAGGATGTTCACAAATTTGTCAGGGCATCTGATTTTTTGGAGGATGGTCCAGAAAGCACCATGATTCACTGTGCCTTTGCGAGGTCAATGAAGGCCATGGACAGAGGTTGATTTTGTTTCCTGTATTTTTCTTGGCTCTGTCGTGCAATGAAGATCATATCCACTGTTCCTCTGGAAAGGAGGAAGCCATTCTGGGAGGATGTCTTCTGAAATAAGTAGAAGGTGGTTTGCAAAGATTCTTGCAGGGATTCTCCCTAGTGGAGGTTAGAATGGAGATACCTCAATAGTTTCCGCATGCTGTTCTCCCCCCCCCCCCCCCTTTCCTCCTTTTCTGGGATTTTCTCAGTTGCCCTACTTTTTCAATGAGCGGGTAGAGTTGTGTCAGCTCAAGTCTAGCCTCTTTAAAGATTTCAGCAGGGATCCCATCAGGTCTGCTGGCTTTGTTGTTGTTTTTTGTTGGCTGATGGCTTTGCTGACTTCCTCCAAACTAGGTGGTACTGTGAGCTCATCCCTGGTTTGTTGTTGCAGGCTTTGCAAGTGAACCTCTTCAGCCACGTTGGAGCTGCAGTTAATGAGATTGTAGTAGTGTTTTTTCCAATGTTGTGCAATTGATATTTTATTCTTTAGAAGTTTGGTTCTAGGCACTGTGTGAACATTATGTTAAAAAGAACAAACTCAAGGAAGAAGCTTAGCACCTTTATTTATACTGGTTTCCTTACAGTTCATATAGCACAGTGCTTAGACTTTTCTCTCTCCTTTTTTACTACATCTCCCAGAATCCACTAGACAACATCCAGTTTTTTGGAGCTGGATCTGTTTTCCAAAAAGGTAACCTTTCAAAGCTCTGACTAGTCTAGAGAAAAAGCATTGAAGGCTGTTACTAATAATTTCCAGCCCCTAATCCAGTTGTTGTGTGATAAGACAAGCCCCATCAAGGTGTACTGATCAGAGCTTAATTAATTAGTACTCAAGGCAAAAAATTATGTAAATGTTATTTAAATCTCAATCAGCATTTTCATTTCCGTGCACAGTTATTTATATCCTGGCTCTCAGGTGAGGAAGGGCCAGAGCCATCTAAGGAATTGCAGTTTGATAGGTGCAGCTTGGGAAGACTGACAAGTGGCACCAGGCATGCCAACAATCCTCCAGGAGGAATAGCGTTAGTCAGTCAATCCAAGGACAAATAGAAAAAAGAGAAACTTTCTGTGAAGGTTGCTGTGAATCTGTGGCTTTGATAGATCTGACATGACTGGGACAGCATTCATTGAGTCTGCCTTAGTTCTAGAATAAGGAGATTACTTTCTAATTAATTAATTAATGTTGGAGACAGATTTATGGACACTAGAAGCTGACCTATACTATGTCTGATTATTGATCCATCTAGTACAGTATTGTCTAAACTTGTTGACCCATGGCTCTCAAGTATACCTTTTGTCAGGCCTGTAGCTGGCAGAAAAAAAGAATACAATAAGCACAACTATACATCAGCCTTTATGACAGGTTCTGGAAGGTAAGGGGCCCTCCAGAATAATGAGGAAAGTTTTAAGCAAACTTTTCAGGAACTGCTCCCAGAGATGGAAAAGGAGCTGGATTCAGCCCTGCCAGCTAGTAGCTTCCATGCCAGTAGGACAGCGAATCTGCTCGAATCAAAACTTTAAAGGATGTATCCGATGTGCCTATCTTCCAAGGACATCCAGTGCTTGGAGTGATCCTTTAGAATTCAGACTACTGTATATACTCGAATATAAGCTGAGTTTTACAGCCCTTTTGGGGGACTGAAAAAGTCCCCCTCGACTTATATTCAAACTAATCCGGAGGGCATCCATCTTCAGTCTTCGGCCGAGTGAAACTCCCAGTGAGGCCACCTCTGGCCTCCATTTTCAACCTCTGGGAGCGGTGCGGCATTGGCCAGACACTCCATTGGGCCCCAACTGGACCCAGGAAGGAAGGAGGCATTTTAAGAAAGAAGGCTGGAGGCGGCCTTGCCGGAAGTGGCGGCAGCGGGCACATTCGCCAGCTGATTCACTTGGCCGGAGGCGCCTTGCCAGAAGCAAGACCAAGTGAAACTGGCTGCAGAGGCCTGTGCTAGCTGTGGAAGCCTGCACAGCGAGCGGAGGAGGCAGTCAATGCAGCAGAGGAGGGCCTCCACTCAAAGTGGCCTGCCTGCCTGACTTCCGGGGCCAAGAGGTACTTTGATTGTGCTTTCACTGCATGAAGACAGAAGGCAGTTGGACTAGATGGCCCAAGGGGTCTCTTCCAACTCTCATCATCATCATCATCGTTATTTTACTGACACAAAAACACAGTATGTCATAGCAAATGAGATCTATATGCTGGATTTTGTATCAAAAAATCACAAATCGAACACTTCCCAAGCGTCTAGGATTGTTTGATGTATTTCCTAATGATGCGTGCAGATCCAAGTAAGGTGGCCTTTTGCAGTTGACAGATTATGAATTTGTCAATGTTTATTGTTTCCAAATTATTATTATTATTATTATTATTATTATTATTGAGGCTGGATGTGCTTTGATGTTGCTTTCCTTGCATGAAGGCAGAATGAAGGAGGTTCGCCTAGATGGCCTTTAGAGGTCCCTTCCAACTCTAGGATTCTATGTAAAGAGCCTTAGTTGATCACGAGCCAAAGACGAGCCAACAGTGTGAGGCTGCAGGTGAGAAGGTCAATGGTGTTCTAGGCAGCATCAATAGGAGAAGCCTGAGAGAAGGCAGAAGGGAACTGATATAACACTTTACCTCAGCTGGTTTTTAATTGCTTTTAATGATAATTATTTAATACAACTGCTTATTTTAACTTATTGTAGAATGTTTAGCAGTCTTTTGTTTAATTTTTAATGATTTTTTGTTTATATAAGCATGAATGTTTGCCTGTTACTAGTATGTTGGAAGCTGCACTGAGTCCCCATTATTATAAAATTATTGTTGATACAATATTGTTTTGTTGATCCTCCTTTTTTACTGTTTTTTCTTTGAAATATGGTAACTATTCAAAAACATTTAATCTACTGATGCCTTAATTAATGTAATTTTATTGCTATCTTTATTTTTGAAATTTAGCCATAGCTGCTGCATTTTCCATCCTCGGCTTATACTTTAGTCCAGTGTTTCCCAACCAGTGTGCTGTGACACACTAGTGTGCCGTGAGTGATCATCAGGTGTGCCATTGAAAATTGGCACTCCTCCCCCAGCCCCCTCACAGGTTTCAAGAAACAAATTGAGCCTCTCCGCTTGAAAATGGTTTTTTTAAAACTATTTTACTGGATTTTTTGAGAGTTGCCTCCTCCCCCAAAGGAACTGTTTGTAACAGCTTCATGACATCCATAGTTAACTGGAAGCAAGTTTCACTCAGGGTGAAATTTCACAAAGGTCTGGAGAACAAGCTCTATGAGGAGAGGCTTGAAGAGTTGGGCATGTTTAGCCTGAAGAAGAGAAGGCTGAGAGAAGACATGATAGCCATGTATAAATATGTGAAAGGAAGCCATATATATGTTGTGTTCATCGAAACAGGCCCAGGTTTCACACTGAGTGTATAAATACATTTAAAAACATATTAACTTTATGTATTACTGTGTTAGAGTGTCATTTTGTGTCATTTTGGTTGGTGGTGTGCCCCAGGATTTTGTAAATGTAAAAAATGTGCCGCGGCTCAAAAAAGGTTGGGAAACACTGCTTTTAGTCAATACGTTTTCCCAGGTTTTTGTGGTAAAATTAGGTGTTTTGGCTCATATTTGGGTTGGCTTATACTCGAGTATATATGGTAACACCCAAAGTGGATTCATTCACCAACAATCATGGAAGCCACTAGCTCCCACTGAATCCAACGCAATAAAATGGGAGGTCTCTGGCCAAGAAAATGGTTTGGAATTACCTGCTCTAGTACCACTTTGAACATTTTGCAGGCTTGAGTTGAAAAGAGCCCCTTGCATGCCACAATGCTGGAAGGCTAAAACAGAAACACAGCAAATGAGAGTTTGTTCTTCCCTTCCTTTTAAAAAATAAAAACGAGGTGTTCTCGGCACAGCAATCAATCCTGTTACCAAGGGGTGGAGGCGTCTAGAGGAAGATATTTTTAAGAGCAGATAAGACTGTAGAGTATAAAACTCATCACCATACAAAAATCCATGGATAGATATGAATGTGGTTCTGTTAATGTTTAATAAGAATTGTAAAATTCATTTTAAATGCGACTGAAAAAGCTTAAGTTTTAGAAAGAATAAATGTGTAAGAAAGCAAAAAGAGCAAATTAGCCTATTCAGAAGGAAGACAATGTAACAAGTTTGGCTTCAAATCTCTATATGCTGTATTCAGTTATGTTTATAGTTCTAGATTAGTATTTACACTATATTTTCCCCAATGAGACATGCTGCATTATCATGGGGTGTCTGCACACTACACCACTAGACAAATCACACTGTTTAGCCAATATTGCACCACCTGACATCCACCAATAGCAACCAATAGTGAAATGACCAAGGCAGTGACATCTCCAGTCCATCCCCTGTTCAGATATCAGCCAGCAAGCCAACAACTTAAATTGAGAAATAGTTTTCTAAGATCTACAGAGACACTCTTTGAAACACCTCAGCAAGCGAGAGTCCAAAAGTGGCAGAACCTCAATCAGTGACTGGATACCAAATGAGAGACTCCCTCCTGGACACACAGAAAACTGGGTGACTTGGAAGGTGCTGAACAGACTGCGCTCTGGCACCATGAGATGCAGAGCCAACATTAAGAAATGGGGCCACAAAGTGGCGTCCAGGACATGCGAGTGTGTAGAAGAGCAAACCACAGACCACCTATTACAATGCAACCTGAGCCCTGCCACATGCACAATGGAGGACCTTCTTATAGCAACACCAGAGGCCAGTTACTGGTCAAAGGACATTTAATCAAATGCCAAGTATGCAAACTTTGTATGGGGGGTGTTTTTTTTTTTAAAAAAAAACACAATACAACTGTTTGGTTCGCTCCTGATACGATAAATAAATAAATCCCCAATAGATTCAGTGATTATAACAATTACATGATAGACAGGCGCAACATGGACCATATTTCTACATAGAAAACATGACACCCCCCAAAAAATTAAATGTAAGTGAAATCAAACTGACAAATTAGTCCATCTTTATCACTGGTGGTTTAGGTTATTGGTATCCACCAAGATCCATCCGGCAAATATTGGTGTCCCCTTCCTAGAACTGCCATTTTACAAATTCTAGGCGCCATAGTTAGAGAACTGTGAACATTAGCTGTGGGTTATTGCAATAATTTGAACTTAAAATCAACAGTGGAGGTGTTGAGAATCAATTAACAAAAATAACAATAGCAAACCAGTTAGAATGCTAGCTAAGTATCTATCAAGGTTTCCTAGCAACTGCTTCTTAGGAACTACTACATATGGCCTCACTTCCTATTGTGAAGCTGCTCGAAGGTTGCTTAGCTACTATGCAAAATACTTTCTATCCAGTGTTTTCCCCGCTTGTGTGGGATTAGTTCACCAACTAGTTCCCTTTCTTGGGGTGGTGCTTCATGGAGATAAGAGGTGTCTTCAAGTAGATCATAGGTATCTTGACATCCCTTTTACGTCAAGTAGGATGTCTAGAAACAGCAGCTTTCCAGCACCTAAATTAGGGTGATTGTGCCTAGATCTACAGGAAGCTGTCTTCCAGAGATTGTTAATTCTGTGTTTGAAACATACTATATCTCATCCAAATTCATTTTGAGGATGTTCATCAGCCATTCATAAGTGGGCAGCAGCCTGAATAGATCCATGTGTTGCTAGTCACTGCCTTCCTCACATAGATGAGATGTCTGTGTTTGTGTTTAAATTACAGCAATTATGCCAAAATACACAACCATAGGTACTAATAAATGTATGCAATGTTTATGAAAATCTCTGTCTTATTTTGTACTGTTTATTGATGACGTTTTTCCTTTGTTGTCAATGTGTCGGTGTTGAGTGACTTCAAATACCACAAGAATCACAGGTTCTTGCTTTCCCAAAGGTCAAATTAGACACAGATGGATAGTAAGCAAAAGCAGAGGTTTATTTTCAATGGCCAAAGAGGATGTCCATGGAGAAACCACCAGAAAGTACTGACACACCTCAATTGATAACACAGAGATTTTTATTTCATTTGATACCTATTCAAGAAATTCACACCAGCTCCTGATTGGTTCAAAAATTGTCCATCTGCATCCTGAGTGGCCCAGGACTCCATCACTGGTTCACTCTTTGTGGTGGCAGGAAATTCAATAAACTCTCATTGAAGCATTTGAAGTATCAGTCAGTTTTTTGAACCACCTCCAAGAAGGGGGGGGGAGGGTGATCAGAAAGGAATGTGGTGTGGCATTGGGTGATGAGTCCATGATTACCTTTATGGATTGACTTCATTGTGGAAACAATAGGATGAGTCCGAAGTACACAATGGGTGCTTGAAGATGACCATTTCAATAGGTGAGGCTGGCTCGAGGAAGACAAGTCATTCCCACAGATATCTTAGATAATATCAACACAATCAGGAAGACACACCCAGAAACTTTGATGCAAATTCATATATGCTCCCCTCAAATCTCCCAGTTTTTGTGAGAGGGTTATGGAAATTAAACGAAGGGTTCTGGGTCTGTTCAAAGCAGTCCAAAGGTAAGATAATGGCACATGCACTCTCTATATGTTCTAACAAAGCTGTGTCTCATATTTTATTTATTTATACATTTTATAATTCAGGGGCCGATTTCTCAATATCATTGGGAACCACCTTACCTTAAATCTCAATGTCCTAGTTTACATAATCAGTCTGAATAAACAGGAGGTTAGAATTTTTGCAAAGTAACAAATGTTTCATAAGCTTTAAGACATGCTGACACCCTAAATTGTGCCCAAGAGGGATGCAAGAGAGAGCCTACCCAATTGTTGTCCCTTGTTTCTGGAACTTCATGTCTTGATTCAATCTGTTGTTTTATCCCAACTTCTTAGATAAAATAAAATGGCAGCTAGCAATGTCCACCTCAAAGAACACCCTCAAGCATGCCCTTTCCATGTGAAAAGGGAAGCAAAGACAGAAAATGAAGTAAAAAGTATCTTGCTGAAATTATTTGATCTACTCTCCTTTTCAAAAATAATCAACATTGTTGCTGTATTTCTTTGACCCCCCCCCCCCCCCCAAGGAAAAGGTGATCTCAAAACATCTTTGGAATATCAGTTCTTTTTTAAAAAGATGTTGCTATGAAAAGATAGAAAAAGGATAGGAATAACATATTATTATGCTATAGAAGATTCTCCAATACTAGCTTGCTTGATTAAAAAATATGGTTCAAATCCCGTTTCGGATGTAGGAGGCGATGGTGGTTCGGATCTAAAGTCAATTCCGATTTTCACAGAAAGAAAAGGTCAAATCTTTTCAAAACTTCCGAGACTTCCGAATCCTTTGTTAATGGTTTCAAAGTGTTATTTCCTGTTTCATTCGGTGGTCTTTACTTTGAAAGTTGTTGTTTTACTCCAGAAGGGGTGGGGGGCGAGCAAAGGGAAGAAATCCACCACTCTGGTTAAAACCTCTTCTCTTGCTTAAGACTGATGCGGGAGGGAAAGGAAAGGAATCCATCCACACTGGTTTAAACTGACTCAAATCCATCCCATCCACACTGGTTTAAAATGACGCGGGAGAGAAAGGAAAGGAATCAATCCACACTGGTTTAAACAGACATGGATCCATCCCATCCACACTGGTTTAAACTGATGTGGGAGAGAAAGAAAAGGAATCCATCCACACTGGTTTAAACTGACGTGGATCCATCCCATCCACACTGGTTAAAACCGCTTATCATGTTTAAGACTGACGTAGGAGGGGGGAGGAAAAGGAAAGGTTAAAACCACTTCTCTCGCTGACGCAGGAGGTAAAGGAAAGAAAGGGAACCATCCACACTTGTTTAGAAGGCTTCTCTGGCTTGAACCGAGGCCAGGGAACAGAAGTGGGGGGAAAGCTGAATAATTTCTGACTCACTTACTGATTCGTAAGAGAAATGGTGGAAAAGGCTTCAAAAGGGCAAAGGGACATCCGATTTCCTTAAAAACTTCAAAATCGCTTCAAAAAGGAAATCTTTCTGAATTTATTCCAAATAACTAAGATTCCGACCGAACCTAACCATGCCTATCTAATACCCCTACAATCCCAAATAAAACTCTTCAAGCCTGTTTTCATTCCCAAAGACAGAAAAATTCTAAACAGCAGTTTGTGATTGAGTTTTGAGGGCTGCCAAAGGAGTGTGATTGGAGGTCTAATCTATATATATAAAATCCTCAATGTCATGTTTCCTAGCTCCAAAACAAAGAAACCACACAAGGCAGAAACTCAAATACAGCCCACATACACCCAAAACCCTACTCGCTATGTTTTTAGCCAAAAAAAAAAACCTTTAAAAAAATTGACAACGGCCAAAAACCCTAAAAAGCCTTTGGGATTACAAGTCCCAGAAACCCCTGTGCCTGGAACAAAAAAAACCACCCATGGCCCTGGCGCATGAAACAGCGCCTACTCTTCCCGCTCCCAAACAGAAAAAAACCTCCCTTAAGGCTCATCCCCCGCTCGCTCGCTCGGCCCCTCCCTCCCACCTCCGCTCCCTCCCCGCCTCCATTGCCGCCACCACATACCCGCCGGTAAGAGGTACAGGCCCCACACCAGGCCTCGGGGGGGGGGACGGACGGAAAAGGACACCTGGCGCAGCGGCAGAACGACAGGCCAAGCCCTGGCAGTGTGGGAAGGGGGCAAGGCCCGCTCCCACTCCCGCCGCCTCCGGGAAAGGAAGAGCCCCCTTCAAGGCCCCTGCGGCCTCCACAAGTGGCGGCTGTGGCCTGCTCGCCCTGGGCGGCCATCGCCTCCGTCTCCTTGGAGCCTGACCAATGAGGAAGGAGGAGGAAGCGCCGCCGTCTCCTAGAGCTTTGCCATCGGGTGCGGTGGGGCAGGAGCCCCCACTCTCCTCTTCCCCTTCTTCGGCTCTGGGCTTCCTCAAGGGTGCGGAGGGAGGGAGGGAAGGCTGCTCGAGGGCTGGCCGGCTTATGGGAGCACCCCGGGGCCAGCGGGGGAGGACTGTACTACTGCCGGCCCCGCAGGGGAGGACTCTCCCTTCACCTCGACGTCCAGGAGGAAGAGGAGGAAGAAGCAGGGCCCTTGGCAGCACAGGCGGGGGGGAAACGGAAAGCACCCTCCTCCCTCCCTCTTCCTCAGGCCCTCCTCCTCCTACTAAGGGAGGAAAGGAGGAACGGGGGAAGGAAAAGACGGAGGAAAAAGGAAGCAAAGGAAGGTGGGATGAATAGATTGATGGAAAGAAAGAAGAGGGGAAGGAGAAAGGAAGGAATACAAACATGTGCACAGGGGAGGGGGAGGACGGGGTAAAGGGGGAGAAAGAAATGAAGAGGAAGGAAGAATGGAAGAGGGAGAATGGAGGAAAGAAGGAAGGGGAGAGAAGGAAGGAGAGCAGGAAAAGGTGAAGGGGAAGAAAGAAAGGAAAAGGAAGGAAGGAGACTATGGCACAGCAACGTGTGCACGGGTCAGCTAGTAAAATGTAATAAGTAGTTACCATCTTTTAAACTTCCATGCCACCTCTGACTACCCCAAAGCTTTTTACGTGACAGTAGACAGATGTTGCCCTGCTGTTGCCAGGCCAGCTCAGCTAATAATGGCAAATGTGCCAGAGGAGAAGTATTGCGAGATTTTGACATGGTGCCATTAATCCTGTAACAAATGGCACTGAAAGGGAATGAGGAGGAGAAATGGGAGAGGTAGACTGCATAAGTGTTTCTAAAAGAAAGGCCAACAAAAGATAGAAGAGGAAGAAGAAGAAATGTGTGTTATCTTTTCCCGATGGAACATGCAGTCCGGACTTGAGCAGACGGTACTTCCCATCTGTTCTATTCTATGGACAGGAGGGCGGTTCTTGTTCCTGTAGCCAGACTAATCATGCCAAAGAACCCTCCCTCCCACTTTGCTCTGAAGAATGCTTGCATATATTCCATCTGGCAAGGAAATTTGTGAAGAATTTCATGCACATGAAGCTCATCCACCACACGGTTCATGGAAGCAATGAAAGGACTGCAATCAACAACAGTGAAGATATGTGTGTGTGTGTGTGTGTGTGTGTGTGTGTATCACATTACTAGGGGTAATTGATGAAATTGAACTTAATGTCTCATTAAGACTTTTTCAGTTTGGGGTTCCTTTAGGGATAGAAGGTGTGTCAAGCATGACTCTTGGAATAAGAGGCACAAAACCAGTGAAACTGAGTCCCTCCTTTCCTCCTGAAATGGATCAGGCATCACCAAGACTCCAGTATGGATTGTCTTAGTTTATAGCTGTTTTTTTAATTCACTTAATGGAGTCTACTTTCCCCCTTTCCTAATGCTTGAAACAATGTTACAATATTTCATTTATTATTTTGTCGTCTTCATGGTAGTCAGTAGAGGTGTGCATATTTTTTGTTAGCCCTTGTAAGTTGTATCAAATTCATTACATTTGTACTTACGAGGTGATATCTGACACATGGGCATGGCCCACATCAAAAACGTAAGAATCAAAACTTACCCAATATTTTTTTTCATTTGCATTTTGTAAATCACAGAAGCCTCCCAAAGTCAGCTTTTCCTAGTTTCCAATAAACCTCAAACCTCTGAGGATGATTGCCACAGATGCAGGTGAAACTTCAGGAGAGAATGTTTTTAGAACCTGGCCATACAGCCTGAAAATCCTTCAACAACCCAGTGATTCTGGCCATGAAAGCCTTCAACAATACATCATGTCTCCTCTTAGACTTCTCTTCTGAAGGCTAATCATGCCCAGCTCTTTAAGATGCTCCTCATAGGGCAAGCCTTAACCATTTTAGTCATCCTCCTCTGGCCACATTCCAGCTTGTAAACATATCCCTTCAATTGCAGTGCCCAGACTTGGACACAGTGTGATTCCAGGTGTGGTCTGACCAAGGCAGAATAGAGGGGTAATATGACTTTCCTGGATCTAGACGCTATACTCTTATATATACTGGCCAAAATCCCATTGGCTTTTTTTTGCTGTCACATGACATTGTTGGCTCATGTTTAACTTTCTGTCCATGAGGACTCCAAGATCTTTTTCACACCTACTGCTGTCCAGCCAGTAGAACAAATTTAGCTAATGAAGAGGAAATCAATGCTAAGGGTGGGTTAGGCCAAATAATCATATGTTTGTCCCTCATCTCTTGCAATAACATTGTAGTAAAAATGCTTAACATTTAACTGAACCAAAGACAATTCTCTTGTAGTGGTTTGATAAGCTTCCAAACTGTGGTACTTGACTATCCTCTGCCTTGGGAAGGGAGTGGTTTCCACCGCACTTTCTAAACAACACTGCCCTAGATTTCCAAGTGGACTAGCCTCCACTGCCTTGTTTCCACATGTTATGTGTCATCGAGGGAGCTTTCAGTGAAGATTGGAAATGTCACCAGACAGTGCAAGAAGCTTACTTGCTTTGTTGTGCAAACAGCGTTGCCAGTTGTGTACCTTTCATTCCTAATCAAGCCTTGGCACTGAGCAGTGACTCATCATCAACCTCAGCTCAGCATTTCTTCCTGATGCTTTCTTTACTAAATTCTGCAAAGATTTGTGTGATTATTAGCTAGTTCCAGGTTACATATGGAAAGAAAGCTACAATTTGGAAGCTTGTTTTTCTTCTGCCTTTTTGTCTTCAGAGCATCTTATTGCAAACTGCTCATAGTTGTTCAGCAAGTAGGAGAGCGCCCTTTACACGCTTCAATGCTCTCTTTTACTTCATGTTCATGGTATGAGCCCTAGCAGTGACGAGGTTTGGTGCCATCTTTATTGGCCAATTAAAGTATAACAACACACATTTCCCATGCAAGTGTCTATATATTCCCTTTTTTGTGAAGAAGTAAAGAAGAATGAACCCAATGACACACCCAAGTCAGAAGGTAGGCCAGTGGAGGGGAATAAAGGAGTGAGTCAAAGAGGTGAACAACAAGAAGAAAAGGCATTCTTTGCAATGTGAGAGCTAGCTAACTAACTAGATAGGTGGATAGCTAGATAGAGTAAGAGGAGGAAGATGCAGGACAGAGTACAAAAGCAAGAAGATAGATAGGGCTGGGGAGGGATTGAATGCTCCCTGTGGGAACTCAAGGGAGCTAGGCTATCCCCTCCCTTCCCTAAACCACCCCCATAAAGGTAGAAGTATTTTAACAACCTCCCCCCCAAGAACCCTTTAACAGCCCCCCAAACGCTCACCCAACTTCATTTCACTAGCAAAAAAGACAATTTCAACAGAACGGAGGAAACCATGAAAATAAGCAAAATCTGGATACTAGTATTTTTTTAAAAACCTCTAAAATCAGGACAGTAAATAAAGAGCAACACTCAAACATAGGAATTCCAGACAAGACTCAACTGAGGCCAGTTAACATCTCCAAACAAAGGATTCCTCCATGTAGCAATCAGCCAGGCTTTGAAGTTACAAGGCCATTAAAAGCTAACTTTCACACTGGCCTCAATCAGGCAAGAGTTATTTCTCCCACCCTGGAAATTCCACAGATAAATATACAGATATATGTATATTTATCTGCTCATATAAACCTCACTTGTCCTAGTTTCCAACAGGCCTCACAGCCTCTGAGGATGCCTGCCATAGATGTGGGTGAAACATCAGGAGAGAATGCTTCTGGAACATGGCCATACAGCCTGGAAAACTCACAGCAACCCAGTGATTCCAGCCATGAAAGCATTCAACAACACAACGACTGGACGATATTAAAGTAAGAAAATATAATTAAATTGCCAAAGAGAAACGTTGTAATTGGGTCCAAAAGCAAATGATCTGGGGGAGCTCACCCTGGTATACATAGACCAGCTTTTGGCAGTCATATAGTCCAGTCAATTCAAACCCCATTGCCTGCCCGATTTCTAGACATTCGGTTTCCGGATCCGAGGGATTTCCTGGATCCCTTTTTGAAAAACAGCACTCCTAAACAGTTCTCACTTGAATAGCCAAAATGGCAATGGGGGTTGCCTGCAGCCTACAAGGCATGCCTGCCCCTTTCTTTAAAATGTACCTTTTACTCACTTTCTCTTTTTTGAAGCCAGAACTACCTCACAATGGAAATGCAAAATAGAAAGGAGAACTCTTTTAAAACTGACATGTTGTTTGAGGAGGTTCAAATCGGTTTTGCTTCTTTGGAAAGCAGATTCAAGAAAATTCTTGAGGGACTTCTTAAATCCCATGACCTCAATGAAACACACAGGAATCTCTTCTGCTCTATTCGCCAGGTTTCATTTTTGAGTTATGGACTCTCAGTCCACAAAGAACTACAATTAAGATAACACAATGTCTACCTGTCATCTGACTTCTATAATACCTATTATAATAAAATCTTCAAATATTTTCCATTCAAATGCTATATAATCATAAGCGGTGTTTCCCCTTCCCAGGGCGCTTGTGCCTTGCTTTGTGCTGGTGAGTGACCATAATAAAGTTTTGCATTGTATTGTAATATGCATTTGCAAGGAGGAGGAGGAGGAGGAAGAGAGGGAAGAACAGCAACACATAGTGAGCAAACCTCACAATTTTCACAATGATGGAGAATGACATGGGTTGGAATATGCTTCATCATATGAATGCCATGTCATATTGATTTATAGAAAAATATTCATACAGTTGAGAGGGGGGTTAGAACTGCAAACAGTAACCAAAGGCAAAAAACCATTGACATTAATAAGGATTTACTTCTTATTAACAGCTATTCACCAAAAATGTTGAAAGATAATACAGGAATCCTTTTATGATTAATAGATTAACATATGTAATATGATAAAAATACTTTTGTCTCTTTTTAGCCAAAGGAGATAGCGTTGATGAATTGAAGAACATTCGTTTGTCTTAAGTCTGGGGTTGGAGTTCCTATGCTCCAAAATGGCCAGTCAAAAGTCAGATTCGGAATTTCCTGGGAGACTGAAATGTTTCCTCAGAGTTTTCTAAAACCTTGCCATGTTTGATGTCACAGCTGTGTCTTTTTTCTTCTAACAGAGATTTGCCTCTTTGTCTTTTACAAGGCTTTCCTCTATTTTCTAGCAAATGGTGACATATATTATAATGGAAGATGAGCAGGTGTATGCACCTGCAATATAATGGATGACATTATTTAATCATGTAACAATGTTTCCAGAATAGAAATGGAAGTAGATTTGAGTATCTGTTTTATCACAGATGTGGATCCTATGTCTGTTTCTTTATTACATTCTCAGTTGATGCTGGAAAGAAATTGTTATAAGTTAGGACCCTTCTACACAGTCCCTAAAATGTGGGAGGGACTGAGATAAAAGTGGGGGGAAGGGTTGCTAAATGATGTTTGCCAAAACTGCATGCTGGATTGCATTAAAGGGTGGAAAACCCATGTTATAAAGGTGCACTGAAAATCCAATTTTGGCCGGAAAATGTACATATTCACAGGACTGTATATCCCTGGACTCAAGGAAAAGATATGCCTGTTCCTATAAGCTGGTGTGGAGTGCTCCAGCATATGTCCACATGTTAACAGCTGATGAGGACTGTAAACAAATAGACCCACGGACACACAGGTGGCTAAATGAAAGCACAATTAGAAAGCCATTCCCTTGAGAACTATCTGCTACAATTCCTTCCTTCTGATGTTTATGAGATTAAAGAGAGATTTAATTTATACAGTGGGAATTTGGGAAGCAGGGCTCATAAGGTAAAAGGTAAAGGCAGCAGAATGGTAAGGAGAGATAATGACAAGAAATCAGCTTGTGTGTACATTCCGATATTCGCATCAATGCTTAGGATGTCCAGCACATCTCAGAGAGTCAATTAAAAAAAAATTCTACTGGATGTCCCCCACCCATCTTGCGGGTACTGGGGAAACATTTACTAGAACTGACAGCACCATGTTTGGACTTGGCGTCAGATCCCACAACTTTTTGCCCCACTTATTTGTTCCGGAATATGAGGCTGTCTGGAAGCGCCCTTAGAAAGGCTTTTGAAAGTGGGCAGAGTTTTAGAACTCTAGAATTGGTTTATGGTTTGAGCATTTGACTATGACTCTGGTGACCAGGGTTTGATTCCCTACTTGACTACAGGCGGTGGTTACTCCATTGCTGAAAAAACTTAATTTAGATTGTTTGATTTCCGCCAATTACCGCCCAGTTTCGAACTTACCGTTTCTGGGTAAGGTGATTGAGAGGGCAGCAATAAAGAAATAAAGAAATAAACAAACAAATAAAAAACAAACAAACAAACAAATCTACTGGGTGAGCTTCAGCAAATCACATACTCTTAGTCTGAGAAAACAATAAATCAGAAATGTCTTGAAAGCACAGAACAACAACAAAAGTAACAAATAGTGTTATATCATTTTTCCCTTCTGGCTGTGCCTTTTTTATCTGCTTTTCCCTACCATACTTGGGTGGATATGGTTGCCTAAGAGATATCAGAAATAAACCTTATGTTATGAGTCTATGCCCACTGAGCTTTAAAAGATATGGTTGGATAGTAGACAGTGGCCATAGCCAGTGAATTTTGCGATGTATTCTGGGTAGACACTGGAGACATGTAAGTGTGGGTTGAGTATCTCTTATTACACATGCTTGATATTTTGGATTTTTTTTAAAAAAAATGAAGTACCGGCATTTGCATATATGTACATAATGGGATATCTTAGAAATGAGATACAAGTCTAAACACAAAATTCATTTATGTTTTATAAACTGTACACCTTATCCACATATCCTGAAGGTATTTTTTAAATAAAAGAATGTTGTTCATGAAACAAAGTTTGTGTATATTCAACCATCAGAAACCAAAGGTGTTACTACCTCAGCCAGTCACATGGACAATTTTGGAGTATTTTGGATTTCAGTAGTCAGGGTAAGGAATGCTCAACCTATATGCCAAAATTAAAAGAAAAGCAACTGTCTCTTAATATGTAATTATTTCCTTTATGTGCAGACTTATTTTGCTATGAGCCATACTTTTCTGCTTCTAATGGTAGATTTCAATGAGAGTTTTTGTCTGAGATTGATCTAGAATCTAGATGGTGCTCTCTATTCCTTTTTCCCTCTCGACTTGAATACAGGCAGGTGCAAATTCAAGTGAATTAAATGCGCCTATTTTCAGAAACATATCTCCGGATATCACTGCATCATTACAAGCAGAAAGCCACGTGGGAGTAAAGCAAAGAGAAAGAAACGAGAACCACTCATCCATCTTTCCAGAAAAAAATTGTTCCTGTCACATGTATCTGACAGAAGGGCGGCAGACAGAGTTTCACGGTTCTAAAGAGATGGTTTTTCTCCACAGAATTATAGCATTATTCAAATAACATTGTCCATGTAAGATCTATTTGCTTGTTTTAGTTCATGAATACACATGTGATTGGGTGCATATACAATACATACACATACACAACATAGCCTATTACATACCAGTCTTCATGATTCATCACAGTAGAGAATGAATCCACTTTAAATCAGGTTTCTGCCTCCTGCAGAATTCTGGGGTTTGTAGTTAAGTGGAGCTATTAAAGGCTCCTCCCTAAACTACAAACCCCAGAATTCTGCAGGAGGCAGCAACCAGATTTAGAGTGGATTTATTCTCTAGTCTGATCAGGTTCATAATCAGATATCAAAATAAGGATCACATACATTCCAGTGAAATTGATGGAACTATAATGATATTGGAGTCCCTGGAGGCGCAGTGGGTTAAAGCACAGAGCTGCTGAACTTTCTAACCAAAAGGTCACAAGCTCGAATCCAGGGAGCGGTGTGAGCTCCCACTGTTAGCCCCAGCTTCTGCCAACCTAGCAGTTCGAAAACATGCAAATGTGAGATCAATAGGTGCCACTCGGGCAGGAAGGTAACGGTGCTCCATACAGTCATGCTGATCACATGACCTTGGAGGTGTCTACGGACAACGCCGGCTCTTCGACTTAGAGCACCAACCCCCAGAGTCAGACACGACTAGACTTAATGTCAGGGGAAAACCTTTACCTTTACCTCTAATGATATTAGTCTTGAATCATCTTCATCTTAGTGTAGCACAAATACCTATGTGCAAACCTATGCCACAGAAGAACAACACAGTGTGACATAAAACACGACCAACAAGCAAAATATAGCATATATATTGTTACATCCAAAAGGTCCAGACTGCTTATATACATATGTGACAGGTGTAATACACAATAATTCCACAAATGGCGATTGTAAGAAAGAGCTGAAGTGGAAGAAAGTAGAAAGTGTCCGGTACAAGGGAAGGTAAGTATGGTCCCAAAGTTCAAATAATCCAGGCTGGCGTGGAAGTGGTCGTGCAAAAACCACTCAAAATCCGACGCAATATAGGTATCTAAAGGCAAATGCCGATATAAATTTGTAAATCCAATCGCTGATGCAAAAGACGTCAGAGGTGCCAGTAAAGCGTCTCTAGAGCAAGTGCAAGGTGGTAGAAACGTATATAAGTGGTCCGGACCTTTTGGATGTAACAATATATATGCTATATTTTGCTAGCTGGTCGTGTTTTATGTCACACTGTGTTGTTCTTCTGTAGTAGCTAGCCCTGCTCTTTGTTTCCCCAAACCTATGCCACAACAGCTCTACACAATTCCATATACAATAGCAATATGGGGGAATACAGCAATTACTGGTTGCAAAACATGCAATACACAATTTGCAACCACATTCTTTGGAATGTATAACTGCAGTGTGTAATCACAATGCAAAGCACAGAATGTACAATTAAAATGCAATATATGCACACCCCAAAGGGAAAATAGAATATGCACAGTCACAAAATACAATGCAAAGACAAGGCACAGGTGAATATGATGTTTGCACTTCTGCCCACAGTATACATCCATTATGCAATGGTGATGTTTCAGCCCCACATACTTAGTAGGGCTGGGCAATCATAGTTCTAAATTGTTCTAAGGTACTTACCAAACTAAAGTTCTGGTGGTGAAAACTAGGTGGAGCTGTTACTTTGCTTCTACAGTGTTGCTAAAGTTCTGGTGGTGAACATTTCAGAACTCTAACAAAACTTTCAAAATTTTGTTATAAATGGCAGTTCCTAATTGGTTCTGTCTTAAAAATTGCCAATAATGAAATAATAATGAAGTTTGGAAAATTTTGTTAGAGTTCTGAAATGTTCACCACCAGAACTTTAACAACACTGTAGAAGCAAAGCACCAGCACCACCTAGTTGTCACCACCAGAACTTTAGTTTTGTAAGTACTTTAGAACCATTTAGAACCATGATTGCCCAGGCCTAATTAGTGTAACTTACATCTATGCCTGTGTCCCTAAAGAAATTCTGGCCAAGGTCTCTAAAATGACTCTCTCTGAAGTATTTCAGAAGTTGGAAACAACACAGCTTCAGTAGTGATGTTGTCGTTTACTTAGTTTAAAAGGTTTAAGATGTATTATAGATTCCAGACAAAAGTCACACACTATTCCTTTGAGTCCCCATCCAAATCATTGTTAGCTATTTTCATTAATGGAAAGGAATGGACCTTTATACTGTGTATAAAACTCTGTCAGTGAGAGCAGAGCAACAATTGAAGAGATCATTGTGAAAAACAAACAAATGGTCAGTCCTTTATTCTATAATAAGTCTAGCACAGTTGACATTTTAAAAGGAGAAAGATCTACTTTAACTGGAAATGTTTAAAACATGTAATGTCACCTGATGAATAGAAACCATTTGCTATTTTCAAGGACAGTATAAAAAATAAACTAATTTAACTGTCAAGATAACTCTATTCACTCTGAATATTTTAAGAACCAAATCTTATTCATTCAAATGATTGTTTTACCAATACACCTCTCCTACCCAAGGGACAAAGGTGAGAAACACTCTCCCCCCCCCCCCAAAAAATACCAAAAGAGGTACTGAGCTCGAGCTCACGTGATCAACTGGCCATCAAATTGATTTGACCTGCAGCAGGGAGTTCGAACGTTCCTGCATGCTCCGTATGATCTAGCATCATTAAGAACAAAGGCTGGGACTACGACTCAGAAAACCTCTAGTCATTTCTTTCCTTCTATTCCCATGCCCCCCTCGACCTGAAACTTTGTAGCCCAACCTTAATAAATAACCTTTCAATTCGCAACATTTCTTTCCTTCCGCAAAGATACAAAGTGTCCCATTTTGGCTCTTATTCACAGATCCTGATAAAATAAACCTTTCTGGGCCGCTGAACACTGCTGGCCCGCCCTTTCTGGCATCCCGGGGAAGCTAAAAATGCGCTCCTTAAAACCGCGGGTACGGAGTCTGCCAAAATGAATCTGTTTTCCCCCAGAATCCGTGAGAACATAAGTTTAACCGATTGATTCCGTTCCAATTCCATATTTTTCTTTGACTCTTTCTAAGACTTTCTGCTATCTTATTTTCTTCCTTTGAGTTTTTCTGCCTCTGCTATAACCTTCTGATTTTAAAAGAATATTTTTCCGAAGAACCAGCGGATTGTCAAAACAGTATTTCATCTGTTTCCTCTACCATCAAAGGGCCTCATGGAGTTCTGAATACCGTGGACTCCTTGTGCGCATCCCTGGGAGTTGCATGAAGACAGGCCAGAGTTTGGCCAGCCCTGAGCGGATTGGGAAACATAGTTTTTCAAAGGTTTTTATGTTTTAGGACTCTCCTCCATGCTGATTTAGAGAAATAACTCGTTCCTTTAGTTTCCCCAAGGATTGAACCAGATGAATTTCCTTTTTAAAAATGAATTACTCATCATGATTTCCCCAGAACATATGGACTGCTATTTTAAATTCCCCCCTATGAACTGCTGGACAAAATCCTTCTTTTTTTCCTTTATGAGATGATGATATTATTAAATGTATTGGTGATGGTGGAAATATCCCCTTTTGATTCCCATCTATGTATTCCGTTCCTGCATGTTTTTCCTTCCCATGTATCTTTTAAAAATATAATGAAAAAATGCCATGTGTCTGTACTATCAGCAAGTGAAGATCAGGACAGCTGCATCATTGGCTCGCCTCCAGCTGGTCTCAACATTCCATCCAATCAGCATGGAGCTGACTGGCACACGCGGGTGGGAAATTTGAATTTTGACAGCTCTGTATAACTATAAATATGGCATGTATTTTGAATGTAACCTGATGGCTGTTTTGCAACAAGAAAATTACAGCAGTCATCCTTATCAGCCGACAAGAATTAAAGATCTCGGTGGCTTTTCTTCAACTTTGGTGAAGTTTATTGGGAAACAGTGGGGTGGGAAAATCTGCATCCTGCCTTTGCTCACCAAGGGTTACAATCCCTCTATTTGGGCACTAGGGCTCGTGCCCCTTCTCGGCAGAGCCAACTCAAATTCTGTTCAGTGACAGTACTGCATCTTCACAAATCATGTCCCCATGGTCATTGTTTGGGATCAGAAAGTGTTATGATCATTTCAGCCCCGCTAAGGCATTAAAGTACTGGCATAGTCATAAAAAGAGTTAGTAGCTTTATTGGGAAGGTAGTTTAGAGATTCTAGGAGAAAGCATTCAAGGCTGGATAATATTGCAAATTGTCTTAACTCTCACTCTAGAGTTATGCGCCACTGGAGCCCCCGGTGGCACAGTGGGTTAATCCTGCTGAACTTGCTGATTGAAAGGTAAACAGTTCAAATCTGAGAAGTGGGGTGAGTTCCTGCTCTTAGCTCCAGCTTCTGCCAACTTGGCATTTCCAAAACATGCAAATGTGAGTAATAATAATAATAACTTTATTTCTATACCCCGCCTCCATCTCCCCGAAGGGACTCAGGGCAGCTTACAAAGGGACAAGCCCAGAGAGCACTGAGTTAAAACATAATGGAATAAAATAAAAACAAAACAAAACCAAATAGAAACATATCACTATAAAACATAACATCATAAAAATGCCAAGGGAGCAATTAAAGTGTTGAATTCAGAGGGCTCTTAGTTTGTGTAAAAATCCTAGATAGAGTTAAAGGAAAGTGCAAAATTCAATGGCAGGGATGGGAGAGTAGATCAATAGGTACCGCTTTGGAGGGAAGGTAATGGTGCTCCATGCAGTCATGCCAACCACATGACCTTGGAGGTGTCTACAGACAATGCCAGCACTTTGGCTAAGAAATGGAAATGACACCAACCTCCAGAGTCAGAAACAACTAGACTTAATGTCAAGGGGAAACTTTTACCTTTACCTAACTCAGTCAGAAGATTCAGACAGGCAAGAGAAGGCAGACTGCCAGAAATCTTCATCCCTTGATAATAATGGCCTTTCATAGTGCATGGCACACCTTTTAATCTGGATTTGAATCAGCTCTGTGGTCGTTATATGACACATGGAGTTGACCTGGAAGCAATGGGGGTCTTGGCCCATGTTACTTGAAGTTGCCGGGTAATCCAGAACTTCCCCAAAGCTCTGGATTACCCAGCAACTTTGAGCCCATCTAACCAACTGTGCTGCTTCTCATTCAGAAAGCAGCACAGTTGATTAGACACCATCCATTTTCTCTGGATTCAGGCAGCCTGAACAAAAGGAATTGCACTTGCCTTGCCCTCCGCCTTAAACTTATCTTATCAGTCACCAAAATGGAAGGAGACTCTCATTGGTGCCTGGAAAGATAGGGTTAAGGTGCGGGGAGATCAGAGGCAAAGCCAGAGGAAGGGTTCCTCCTTTCCCCCTTCCCTCCTCCCCGTCTCCCTAACTGATCTGCAGAAATGTAGAGCAAGTCCTTTAATAGGGTTTGTTCACATGTGCGCACAAAAAAGCCTTCATTTTGGAACTGCTTTATGACCCAAGCACCTTAGGCCACACTTCACAACACTAGATTAGGGTGACCAGCCCTTTAGCTGTGGATGCAAATGAGTTGTGGGAAGGGGGCATGTTGGTAGTCTGAGTATTTGTAGGCAAAGATCAAGGGAGTATATATGTAGTGCATGTATGTAACTGATACAGATGAGTCCAAAGACAGAAATAAGCATAGAAAGAATATTACAAAGAACATATAATTCATGCATTTTCATGAATATTTGGGTATGTGTGTATATACCTGAGACAGATATGACTAAGCCATTCCTGGGCTACTCTGTGGCTCACTTTGTATGTGTTAATTCTGTGTGAATGGCCAAACTGGTCAGGGTTGGCAGCATTTCCAGCAAATTTATTTCCTAGCAGAAGTGCAAATAAACATGAGAAACCTAGGTGGAGGGAGTCTGTCTTCCAACAGGGCACGAATCCAATGCTTAGAGCTTTCTTTGCTGTCCCAGCACTATTTATCTCAAAGCATTAGCATAGAACAGAAGAGTAATTTAGTGGAATAGAGAGCTGGTTAGAAAGACATGGTTGAATGGAACCATGAAATTCAGCGCCTGTTCAAAATGAAGCCAATACTTCCTTCCTTTTATCCACAGAATGCAAAACCCTTAAATGCATTGTTGGACTTTTGCTGTTTTGAAATGCTCATTGTTGCAATGCTGTGTTTGCAGGATGGATCGCACTGGTTAGGAGATGTGGGAGAGCTGTGCAACAGTGAGTCGTATAGTTACAATACAGAAAGGAGGTTGTTTTCCGGGCTGCCCATGATTTATTGCAGCACTGTGGCCTGTCTGGCCCAATTCAGAAATCCACTTTCTTGCTTACAGGCTATGGCTTGGATTCAAGAGTCCTACAGCATAAACAGAAAACATTTCCAATCATTCAACAGAACTGTCAATTTTTGCCCTGAACTATAGCCTGCTGCTGTGGCCCTCGAATAGACTCCAGAAGTCACTCCATCCTTTGGAGCTGGTGCTGGGGATGGGAGAATCAGCGAACCCTCACATACATGAACAGAAATGCTTGCAATTTGTGCAGAATGAACTTTGGATAAAAGCCCTTTGTTTTTCTTCCATTCTGCATTTGTGTTTGTGACTTTGGTCCTTATAGCTTCAATGCAAGAGAGAGATGATGTTTCCTATCATTGGAGGTGAGCTGATGTCTGAAAAACTGTCATTGGAAATGAATAAGTGGGTGCTTGAAAACTCATTATTAGAAACTTGGCTATGAAGACTGGAGTTGAGGGCCTATTTGTCATTTCAGCAAAAAGAAGATTCTAGCTTACATTGTACCAGAGTAAAATTTAAAAACACAATCACAGTAGATAACAGTATGGTGAACACTGTCAAATGGTTACCAGGCAACTAGCAAGGGAGTCTTAGCAACCGTTCTCCCAGGATCATATTGTGTGATATGATGCGGGAGATCCAGGATCAGGTTTTCTTGCAATTGTCTCTAACCACTCAGTCTGGTTGTTTTGAAGACTATGAACTGATGATGTAGGGCAGTGTTTCTCAACCTTCCTAATGCTGCTACCCCATAATACAGTTCCTCATGTTGTGGTGACCCCAACACAACATTATTTTCATTGCTACTTCATAACTGTAATTTTGTTACTGTTGTGAATTGTAATGTAAATATCTGATATGCAGGATGTATTTTCATTCACTGGACCAAACTTGGCATAAATACCTGATATGCCCAAATTTGAATATTGGTGGGGTTGGGGGATTGATTTTGTCATTTGGGAGTTGTAGTTGCTGGGATTTATAGTTCACCTACAATCAATGAGCATTCTGGACTCCAGTAACAATGAAATTGAACCAATCTTGGTGCACAGATCTCCCATGTATCTTTTATAGAAATTCCATCAATTTTAGAGATAAAGTCCCCTGTGTCTTTAATGAAGGCGGGAGCTTGTATCACAAAAGGTTGCAGAAAGGTGTCCACAAATATTGCCAGGGGTTGTAACAGGGAGTCCGTAGCCGCGACGATGGGTCGTCCTGGGACCGGGGTTGTTTTGGCCCTAAGGAGAAGAGAATGCTTCTGGATAACCTCCCTAAAATGCGAAGCCCCCAGGGGGTTAAACGACCGTTTATCCATAGGAGAAATCCTGATATAATTTGCACCTGGCGCCAGGTGCGGAGGGAGCCCTCTTAAGCCGCGGCTTTTCTCAGTAGCATTGTCCAACCGAATGGAAAAGTGGCTGCGTCCACATACATATATGCTACGACGGAATGTTTTGGGTATGTATTGACTGTGCTATATGTATGTAATGCCTCCTAAAATGTATTGATGTATGGATTGCTTCTTGCCTACTATTGGGGAATGTGTTTTCTTATGTGGGATCACACCTATATGTATAGGTTACGAATATGTATATATGAAAAAAGCATGAATATATTGTAAATCATTTATGTTTAATCTAATAGATATTGGACCAGTGGATTGGACAATAGATAGTATGTGGCAGGTCCCGAAGAAGCCGGAAACGGCGAAACGGATGGCTTAATACCGTCGACCCGACATTGAGTGTAATCCGGATTATATTTGAAAATATGTCACCTTATGGATTATAATTTTGTGAAGGAAAACACCAATGTTTTGATGCCATATGGATCTTGAACCCACCATCCACTTAAAATTGAAAAAGAATGAAGATGAAATAAATTGAGAACATTGTGAAAGTGATTCCCGCATTTATCTTTTATTACTTGGAACTGAAACACACCCCACCTTAATTTGTTGCTAAAGGGGTTCCTAAGACCATCAGAAATATATGTTTTCTAATGGTCTTTGGTGCCTCCTCTGAAACACCCTAACAACTTGCCTAGGGGTCCCAACCTCCAGGTTGAGAAGCACTGCTACAGGGGGAGAGAGGTGTTTGATCATTTCCTTTTGCACCATTTACCTAACTTTCCAACACCACCAAGGATAAATATACAACTTTGGTATCCCTTAGCCAAAATATTTGGGACAAGAATTTTTTGGATTTCAGATTATTTTGGATTGTGGAATATTTGTAATTACATGTATATGCATAATGAGGTACTTTAGGGATGGGATCCAATTATTGTAAATTAAATTCATTTATGTTTCATACACACCACATACACATAGCCCTACAGTAATTTTATAAAACTATTTTAAATAATTTTGTGCATTAAAGAAAGTTTGTGTATATTGAACCATCATTAAGCAAAGGTGTCATTATCTCATCTACCCAGTTGGACAATTATGGATTGCATTATGTTTCAGACTTTGTAATTCTGGATAAAGAATACTCAGCCTGTATAGGCAATGGTATGCAAACCCAGGCAGAATCTGAAAAACTAATATGGGGGTCTGGGAGGTGGGAATACATGTCTCAAATACAAGCCCCAAATCTCCAGCCAGTATGACCACAAAGAATTCTGGAAGCTGCCTAAAAACGTAAGTTTCCCAAGGCTGACACAGTGGTGACACCTCTCCCAAAACTGTAACTGCTTTTCCCCTCTTCATACTCCTCTAGGACATCATTTTAAAGTGTAAAGATTAGCAGTGCAAAGATTAGAGTGATTAGCAATTTAGAACCAATATTAAGCGTCTTTTCATACCACAGGGTTACAGAAGTTTGATGCCACTTTAATTGCTATAGCAGCATTCTGTGGAATCCCAGGGTTTGTAGTTCAGTGAGATATTAGAACTTTCTGCCTGAAATTTCTGAATATCCTTTCCTAACCTACAAATCCCAGGATGCTACAGAATGGAATGATGGCAGTTAAAGTGGAATCCTTAGTGCTAAGTGGATTTTGGATAAGGGATACTAAAGTTGTGTATTTATCCTTGGTGGTGTTG
The DNA here is from genome assembly GCA_030556195.1 of Anolis apletophallus. NCBI lineage: Eukaryota > Metazoa > Chordata > Lepidosauria > Squamata > Anolidae > Anolis > Anolis apletophallus. Next base: position 94,064,959 of record JARBWK010000009.1, read on the forward strand.
GAAAGTTAGGTAAATGGTGCAAAAGGAATCCCTATGAACCCACCAGGGATTTGAGATCATCATGGGAGGCCCTTCTCTCGATTCCGCCGGCTTCACAAGCATGTCTGGCGGGGACGAGGGACAGGCCCTTCTCTGTAGTGGCCCCGAGGCTGTCGAACTCCCTGCCCAGGGATATCAGATTGGCTCCCTCCCTCCTTACCTTTTGGGGGAAAAAAATGAAAATTTAGCTCTTTGAGCAAGCATTTGGAGCTTCAGCTTAATTAGTTAACTGACTTTGAATTGACATAGAAATGATAATGACGATGGAATGGATAATGGACTAAATAGGACGACATTGTTTTTTAAACATTTGTAAAAATGTTTATTTTTATTGTTTTTGATGTTTTTACATATTGTAATGAGATGTTTTATCCTATTGATGTATGTTTTTAAATGGCATCAACTTGTGCCAATTGTTCGTCTTCAGGCAAAGTCAAGGGATGTTCTGAAATTGCTTGACGTTCTGGAGTATCCCATGGCTTTGGGGGCAGTGTGCATAGCTGGATCAAGTCTCATCTGGACTGGTCCACTGTTAACATGGAACACCACAGCTATTACCCTTTCCCTGCATTCATCAGCACAGGGAAAAGGGGATAGTGTTCTGGCCAGCAGTCTGTCTGGCCTGGCTCAGCTACTGCTGGGGTCAGGTCTCCAGCAGAAAAGGTTTCTCCCCAGTATTTCCAGTAGGCTTGGGAAGGGTTAATCAGCCTTTGTAATAAGGAAAGGGTTACAAGCTCAGTGATTAAAATAAAGGCTGGAGGAGATGCGCTTCATCTGAGACCTCTGCATAAAGAAGTTTCTGTGGAGTATCTCTAGGGAAGCAGAAAGCTTCATATCCTTGTCCTGGACCTTGGCTCTGCTGCCCCTTGATTGAATTTTTGGACTCTAACCTTGGCTTCTTTGTACTCTCTTTTAAAATACTGTTGGCAGGCATGTAGCCCAGGGGGGGGGGGCTTGAGGGGCTTCAGCCCCCCCCCCATTCTCAGGGTGGTCCGCGAGAAGGCCTTACTGGTACATTATTTAAACTTTTATGTTTATTCATATAATGATCTGATCACCATGCTCAATATATCCCATATGCATGGGGGTATTGGGATAATCTATATATATAAAGGAACAGTCGTCATGTGAAGACTACCTCAAAGAGAGAAACCTTACAACGCAGAAACACAAAACTTGCCAACAGAAATAGGCCTCAAGCAAGGTACGTTTGTAGCAAAGAAACTTTCCCCCCAAAAACCTAAAAGGCCCCCAAAACAACGAGTAAAAAAACCTACATTTCCCAACATCCTCCGTGGCTGCCAGCAAATGCCATTGGCCGACATCGGCCCACACAAAATGCAGAGAGGAAGAGTAACCATAGCAACGCTGGCAGGAGCCATCCAAGGCTAGGATAGAATGCTGAGAGATTTCAGTTGTCAGTTGGTGTTTGAGGGTTAAACTGTCAAAACCAAACTCTATGAGGGAGCAATTCTCCAGCAATTCCTACCCACACAACACAACACAACTTCCAATCACAACCCATCCCACCAACCTTACGGGACCCCGTACACACAACACCTACCACCACCACAAACAAAAACCATTCCTTCCTTCCACACAGACAGAAACTGACCCAAAAGACAAGCCATGCCTTCTAAAAATAACAGCATTGGACGACACACTCACAACGCTACATACATCAAACAAAAAAGGGCAGAACAAACGCCAGAACAGTAACACAATGCGCAGCAGAGACACAGACAACAGGTCACTGCACGACGCACAGCTGAGAACCAAATGCAAAGAACTGCATGACAAGAAGAAGCGCGCAGCCAGGAACAACAAAGACGCAGAAATGCAACACAACAGCAGCGCGCAAGGAGCGCAGAAACACGATGTCGCAACACAGAAAACAAACTTCAAAAACACCACAACCAATTCCACCGCCGAGCCTTCAGATACAATGCTGCAGAAGACTACAGCATGGTGCCAGAGGCCGACATTGGAACCCTAACGCACATCTGCACACACTGCAAAGCCCTGAAATACCCAGCAGAAACAACAGGAATGTGCTGCCTAGCCGGTAAAGTCTCTCTACCACCACTTGCCACTCCTCCACAACCACTACAGACTTTGCTGAGTGGAGACACTCCAGAATCAAAACACTACCTCCGCTATATAAGACAATACAACTCATGCTTCCAGATGACATCATTTGGAGCACACATAGAAAGTGCGCAATTCATGCCTACATGACCCCACCAAGACCGTAAGTAACATCATTTCCAACCCTTACATACTCAGACTTTCTCGCATCTCCTAAATAGGGCACAGCAACGCATGCCGGGTACAGCTAGTGAGATACAAAAGGTTTGCTAGGGTAGACCCTCTCTCACTCAGACACAGTCCCCCCCAATTCTGTTATTTTGGCCAAACTTTGAATGATTTAGGATTTTCATTTGCTTTATAAATGAAATATGGTATTTGGCTTAGCTTGCTTTTGTTTATGTAAACCTCATCCCTGATAAAGGTCCCTTACACACAACAGATGGATTGTGTCCACGTAGCTGACATTGCTGCTCCCATCAGGCCACAAAACCCCATTCAAACTCTTGGCCATTGTGAGTACCCTGTTCTGACATCAACAGTCACAAAGGAGAGGATGTCACATGCCCCCACCTCTTCTTGCTGGTTGCAGAAACACCCTTGCTCATGTCAGAAGAAGGCATCCACAATGGTTAGGAAGCTCACATAAAATTCTGTGGCTGCTAGAAGCAGAGATGTTGACATGAAAAGAAAATGATGGTCCAAAGGCAAAGGTGTGGTCACAGCCCCGCTGCAACATGTGGACATCAGTGTGCACCACAGAAGATTCAGGACCAGTCCGGAGCAGTCCTAAACTGGAACAAGATAAGAACTATGAGTCTTATTCCTAACTGGCCACAGATTTACTTGCCACTGTAGACTCTCCCACAGTCCTTTTCCTGTTCCACCTTAGCTTAATCTAGCAACTTTAGAGAGCTTTCCTACCTCTAATTTATTATTTATTTATTTCAGGCTTTTATATCCTATCCTATCACAACCTCCGCAGAGGGACACAGGACGGCTAATGGGGTTCCTATAATACAAAGTTTCCTTTACTTCCTATAGCCATTGCTATTAATGCTCCATAATCATAGTCACTAGCTGTTCCAATCTATACTAATAACTGCATAATATGAAAGGGACCTGCATTTTAATTTTGAATGAATTAGCTACAAGGAAATATTATAAGTATCCGGTTATACCTAGCAACACATTATGAGACAGGGGGAGAAATGACTGATCCACATTTCTGAGACTACGTTATACTTGTAACACTCACTACCAATAATTCTACAGTATGCAGTCTCCATTTTGAGAGCCCGTGGCCAAACCATCTGGCCTAATTTTGGGACTTTTCTATTTCTTCTTTTAACTTACTCAGCCTAATGAAAATTTTATGGAAATGTTTTCAAAAGTACACTCTGCTAGCATTTTCTTTTTATCATAACATTTATTGACCAATTGTAGGTTTTGGGTTTGCCCATTAACCAGTACTCACTCTTCCTTCCTTCCTTCCTTCCTTCCTTCCTTCCTTCCTTCCTTCCTTCCTTCCTTCCTTCCTTCCTTCCTTCCTTCCTTCCTCCCTCCCTCCCTCCCTCCCTCCCCTCCCTCTCTTTCTTTCTTTCTTTCTTTCTTTCTTTCTTTCGTGTTAGGAGTGACTTGAGAAACTGCAACTGTGTGAGAGAATTGCTGTCTGCAAGGATTTTGCCCAGAGGATGCCTAGATGTTTTGATGTGTTTTTACCATCCTTGTGGGAGGCTTCTCTCATGTCACTGTATGGGGAGCTGGAGCTGACCGAGGGAGCTCATCCGCACTCTCTCTGGATTCGAATCTCTGACCTATTGGTTTTCAGTCCTGCTGACACAAGGGTTTAACCCATTGTGCCATCAGGGTCTCCTATCAGCACTGTTATCATTTATTTTAATAACATTTTTCTGTATATCTGTAGGGGCTCCCAAGCATTTCTATAAACATATCTGCTTTGGGTGTGGCTCTGTTTTCCTGGTCTTTATTCAGGCATTGACTCAATGTGAGGAACAACCTATATGAATGTGTTAAGCCTACCTAAGAGAAACTTCTGTCAAATCTATATTTTTATAAGCATTCATTTGATAATCATACAGGGTGAACTGGACCACTCTGCATGCTGTCATTTAAATAAATTATTAGAACAGTTCAAAAATTCAAATGATGCTAGAGGTAAGTGATGTAACCTCAGACCTGTGAATGCTGACTTTGGTGAAGAAATGATCATACAGTGAAATACTTTTAAGAGACTGGATTCACAAGCACCAATGCACTAATGCATAGAAAAACCTCAGCGTGTACTTTGCAGCTAAGTTCTTAGTACTGGGAGTACCATGATAGAAATGAGAAAGGGCTTCTTCTGGTGTGGCAGAGTGACATGCACACTTTGAGGCTATGAGACGCCAGTTGCAGGAAGCCTGCAAATTAAATTGACATTTTCAACAAAGGAATGTAAAAATTGCAGTTGAACAACACACTGAGCTCTTCCCCCACCTCACCTTGTTAATTTTAAAAATATCATTCATTCCAGAGAAAACTATGTTAAAAATCATGGTTAACACTCTTCTGCTGTCAAATGCTTACGTCTCACCCCCACTGTATTGGCTTCATGGACTGTAACTCTAAGCAACAAAACACGTATACATGCACAACGAAAGCAACAAGGTGTGTTAAAGCATTGTGTGCTGTGTGCACTGGTGAGTTGTATGTTTTACATTTATAAATCATTGCTTTATTCCAACTTAGTCTTTCCTTTAGTGCAGCGTTTCTCAAACTCTGTTCCTCCAGGTGCTTTGAAGTTCAGCTCCCAGAAATCCCAGCCAGTTTACCAGCTGTTAAGAATTGTGGGAGCAGAAGTCCAAAACATCTGGTGGAGCAGAGTTTGAAAAACACTTTAGAGGATTCAAATTTTTGATTTGGGAATGCACTGGGCTTCGAGGAGTACTAGTTGGTTAGGATTGTGGTGTGTGTGTGTGTGTGTGTGTTTTTAAAGTGTTTCTGGTCCTTTAAGAATATAGCTTCACTTGTGCATTGACTATGGGTGCTGATTAGTTATTTATTGTTGAGGAAAAAACAAGTCACAACAGAAGCCAAAGGAAAGTTATTGACTTTTCTGTATGCAAATAGCATAGCTTGTGTAATCGAGGCAAGTGAAGCAGCTGCAATCTGTCTTACTCTCAACATGATATCAGTCCAGGCTTCTCTGCTTTATCAGTGCTAGAAAAATGCATCCTGTTTAAGGATGCTGCCAACACTTAGCTTTCCATACGGTGCAATAACGCTATCAGAGACTGTCTAAGAATTTTGCAGCCTGAGACCACTTCATAGTTGGAGACCACCAATCTTAATTTTCACTCTTTTAATGGGGGTGAGCAGATTTCTAACTATCAGAGATACACTTTTTCTCTGCATGGTCTGTTCTTTCACATGCAATGCTACTTATTTAATAGTGATTGGACATATTACATTTGTAGCCTTTTTGGATTATAAAACCAGAATGTTATACTTTTGAAAACTGTTCCAGATATGTGTTCTTGCTCATTGTTGGGAATCGGAGCTGTTAGGCTCAAAAATAACCCTCACTTGGGGTGCTTTCGCAAAAATATAGCAGACTGCCAGAAGCACAGTTCATAACCAGTAGAAACTTATGTGTGGTGAGATAGAATTAGCTTTCATTCAAGAGGATGGATCAGGATTGCAGAGTCACAACTTTAGGTTCCAAAAATATATGTATTGAAGTAAATAGAAATACACTCTAGAGTCTAGACAGAAAGGGTCTTGGAGCTAACTAGCTTACTAAGCTATCTTCTAAAGTAGGTAAAAGGATAACAAAAGTATCCATACAGCAGCTACATTTTGTCTGGAGAATCACAAAATGTGCTTTCACTGGAAGGAAGACAAAAGCAGAAGAAGAAGGGCCAAAATGGAGAATGACCACATAGCCAAACCCAGGGCAATAAATATACCTTTAAAGAGGAAGTTACCTCATCCCTAACAGAGATTACAGTTCTACATCTTCAAGGGGGGCGGGGGAGATAGTGGCAAACAGAGAAAAGACAGAACCTCTTCTGGGAAAAACATGCATAGGAATGTGGGGAAGGAATCCCTCACTCTAATCCTATCTAGTCTAACTACTCACTGAGGACTGGAGACTTGTGCAGTCAGGGATGAAACCCAACACTCATAATCCATTTTGCTAAAGTTTTCATAATCCATCTAATCAGGCATGTAGCCAGGGGGGGGGGCCTAAGGGGGCTTCAGCCCCTGAAAATTCTCAGGGTAGTGCGCGAAAAGGCCTTACTGGTACATTATTTAAACTGTTATGTTTATTCATATCATGATCTGATCACCATGCTCATTATATCCCACATTAATGGGGTTATTGGGATAACAATACAAAAGGTTTGCTAGGGTAGACCCTCTTCCACCCAGTCTCAGCCCCCCCGAACCAAACTCAGCCCCGAATCAAAATCCTGGCTACGGCCCTGCATCTAATGGAAGAACAGCAAACACACAAATCAAAGGGAAATTTATTTGTTACTAAATTCCAAGTCACACTTTTTTCTTCCTCTCCAGTTTTCTCCCTCACATTATCTGTTTTCTCCCATAAGATAAGGAGATAATGCCGGTGGTAATTCCCCTTGACCTCTCAGCCATTTTTATTAACTTAAGTCCTAGTCTCTGTCTCAGTAGGCCTTCTGATTGCCAAATTGGAGACCTTGACCCAAATCTTCCATCAAGCATTCCAAGTGCACTCCCTGCATGATTCGCTATCATTCTTTCACCCAATGATTGTTAAACCCTAGAGAGAAGTAGAGCTGCTGCATACTGGTAATAAAGGGAAGAGCAGGGAGACAATTGAGACAATGAAGAAGCCACTGGTTTTAGTTAGCTAGGAAAATGGTGTGATAGGTCCTTATAGGATCAGAAATGACTTGAAGGAATGCAATAACAAGATTCACCTGAGACAGCAGAAGAGTTGAACCGATATCTGTGAACCGATAGGCCAAATGATACAAGGAGGATTTCCATCCATAAGGTGCCACTACAAAAGAGATCTGTTCTTGGTCACCAATTACCTTACCTTCAAAGGCAGGAGAAACCCAGCTGGAGTCACCTTGAGATAATATTTAGGAGTTGATGCTTTCATGTTGTTTGGTTCAAGGGCATTTATTTTCCAGTAAGCTTGCTTAGAACAGTTTAGGTACACAAAGGAGCGGTTTTGTTGAAGACAATGAGTAATTATGAGTAATAAACAGTAGAATGGGTTATGCCTCTCCTGCTACTTGTTTTCTGATCCTCTTCAGTGGATATCAATAAAAACCAGAAAAACTCATCAATGACAGCAGGAAAGATATCAATTTGAGGTGCATGAAACAGCTGAAATCTGATTAGTAATTCGTTTTGGAGATTAAGGTGGGCCCCGCTTAGATTAGTAAAGATTCAGAGGGGTCTTGTTCGAATTCGTAAACCCAGTCTCCGAGGCTTTGTACTTGCTTTTTAAGATTTGTTCCATTAGCTGCAATGGGGAAAATTGAGAGGCTTGTTTCTCTGTCATTTTTATGGCTATCTGGATGAAAATTGGCATATTTATAAGCAACACTTACGAGTTTAAGTCTGGCAAGTTTCACAACCCTTAAGTTATCCACAAATTTTTAGAAATTTTTTAAGGTTTTAAACTAACTTGGGGAATATTTTTACAAATATTTAAAAAATACAAAAGGTAACCCCCTGAATTTCTGCATAATGAGACATAAACATGGTTCATCTACTGATTTCTAGGAATTTTGTAAAAGTCCCCCCCCCACCCATTAAACATTATTTTTAAAAAACTACAAACAGTTTCCACTCAAACTGTGACATAGTGAGACAACATAAGCAGGGCAGCAAGCCTGCCAAGTTTCAGAACAATCAGTCTATCCACCGATTTGCGCCATCTGTGCACACGTCAATGCAATTGTCACATGGTATTGAGTTTTCAATGAAGAAGGCAAGAAGCAGGGGAAGAAAATTCACTACTGCTTGTAGTGGTAGAAAGTGGCTTGCAGAACAGAATATCTTCCTGAAAAGAACCTGAAAATTCATACTGCACAAACATAATTAACATAGTTAATCCGGCAATGTCAGTGGATTTTGTCCATTTCTGGTGAAAATTTAATTTGACTGATACAGGAAATTATGGTGCCTTTAACATTGTTTGGTAGATCCTGGATTTGATTACACACAGTATTATTTGATAAGGACACACTGGGAATCAAATCTGCAGGGTTTTTTTGTCCACTATGCACTTCACTACCTTCACTAATAGTGGTTTTTATAAAAATTTCAGCAAGAGTGTGAGGTTTACCAGCAAAAGCTAGGTCATGACTAACCAAATACAATGCTTTCAGTGCTTTCTTATAATTTGTGTTTGCAAATTTTGTCTGAACTGCGTGGAGTTCGTCACTTTTTCTTTTGAAATAATCTGCAGTTTTATTTGTGGTCAGGATGAGTTTCGAAATGCCTTCTAAGTTTGGCAGGGAAAATCTCTATGCTATTGGGCAAAACTTTGTTACATATCACACACTGTGGATGTCCATCAGCAAACTCAGTGAATCCCATGTCCAAATATGAATTGCAGTATTTTTGTTTTTTACTCCCTTTTGGTAGAAGCCAACTCCTGTTTGAAAATAACAAACTCTCTTCCATGCCACTAAGCCACAACAGACTGGCTAATCTCCTCCCAGGCCTGTGCAAGGCCGCTGCAGTACCACCACCCACCACTAGGGCCGAAACGCCCGTCCCTCCCTCTACCGCTAAAAAGAAAAATCCAAAACAAACCAAACCCTTCAGAAAAACAAACAAAACAATAAACAAGACCTTCCCCCTGTTCCTACCTTGGTTTCCGCCCCCTCACCGATCGTCCGTGCTGCAACCGGCCTCTAACGGGGGCCCGGCGAGCGGACGGCACTTTCTGCACACCCGCTCGCCCCGTCGCCATCTTGGAAAAGAGGGGGCCTTTGCCGAGGGTGGGGGCAAGGAGCGGAGCGATCCGCGGATAAGTGAGATCGCCATAGGAACCAATGGATTCAGTATCCACACTTTGAAAGTGTCCCCGATTTGCCCCGTTGTCGTCCCAAAGCACTCTGCCCTCTTCCTCCTCTTTTGCCTCCACTCTTTCTTCTCCCCCTTTTTCCTCCCATGCCTGAGGGAAGCCCGGAAAAGCAGCCGCTTGCAATCAGCGGCCTGACTGCATAGCCGGCGCGCTCAGTTCATCTGAGGACAATCGGCCCCCGCCTTTTTTCGCATTAAGTTCCATAGACTCTAGCAGCAATAGCGAATCCAAATCCGGCAGCAAATCAGCGATTTTGGACTATAGGGAACCTGAAGGGGGGAACGGGACCCCAAGCCTCCTGCCAACAAGGGAGGCAGGGGGCCCAACTACCAGAACTCATTTCTCTCTGCTTTTTGACCACTTCTTTCTTGGACGAACTCAAGGTCCCTTTCCCTGACTGGAAACGGTCAGAGGGGCCCAAAGGAACAATCATGGACTACGGGGGGAGGGAAGATGCCTTTGCCTCGGTGGATCGCCTTCAGGAGGGTTCTGGGAAGGGATCTATGCGAGTAGGGGGGCCTCGAACTCCTAACCCAGGTCGATGCCAGCTGGGACCTGAAGTTCACCCAAGGACACTGATCATGGACTCTTCTTGCTGCCATTCTCACTGCTCTGAGCTCAGCCCCATGCGGGCTCGCCCAGGATCCCCACCCTCAGACTCTCTCCCCTGATCACGGACTTTGTAGTTTCCCCAAGGACGTTTTCTTCACTTGGACATTTCCTGCCTTCCCCTTTCACATCATGGACCCTCAGTGACTTTACTCCTCTGCACCCCAGCCCCAAAGGCTCTGCAGTTCCCAAGGACAAAGGAGGACTACAACTCCCAGGAAGAAAGCAGCATTGTGTTGCCTGGTTTTAAGATCATTCCTCTGGGAGCAAGGGCTGTATGGGAATGTACTAGGGATAATTGCTGGGGACCTCTGTATTGCCTTCACCTCTGTATCTGTGTATCTATACTATGTTGCCCCATGTCTCCCTTTGCCTCTTTGTAATGCTTCCCTTCCTCATCTCACCTTTGTTAGTTAAGAAAGAAGGATTGCTTTGGAATGTTTACTTTATTGCTGAGAGGAAATGTTGCCAAGCCCTCTCCGCACCTCTTTGTTGACCACCATTTCATATTGCATGCGTTTCCTGGTGAAGATCTTGTTATGGTAAAGCCAAGCCCTTGTCTTGACCCCACGCTCCACCAGTCCTGAGGCGGTTTAACGGTCGGATTTCTAGTCTAACTAAACTTGCCTTTGGAAATTGGACAAAAGATGATTGGATTGCATAACGAGTGACACATCTGGCCTTGGAACCTAGGTGTGCCTCACAATAGAACTTTTTGCCACCCAGGATCCAAGTGAATTATCTTCGTTGGATCTCTTCCTCTTCTTCTCCTTCTTCCTCATTCACATGTGAGGAGAAGCACATAGACTCAGTAATCGCATCGTCAGAAACAATAGCAAAATCCGGATCTTGTTGCCTTGGGCTATCACCTGGCCAAAGGCCTCTTTGTCCTCTTTCATAATCCTTTCCTGATGACAGCTTCACCTAAGCCTTCCTTCCTGGAACTCCATATATGGTTGGAGACACCTGATTGGCTGGACAGGCAGATGGAGAAGGGTGCTGATAGGTTGCCAGCGCTCCGCCCATCAGCTGGTCCGACCAATCATCAGCCGATCAGCCGGGAGGAGGTGGGCGGGAAATTCAATTGTTTTGACAGTTCTGTAACCTTTAAAAGCCAATGTTTTCAATGTACATGCATGTGTTCTTTGCGGGAATCAGGGTATTGCGGTTCGCATCCTCTCAGCTGAGCAGAATAAACAATTTCGTGGCATCTACCTTGCAGTATTGGTGAGCATAATTGGATCTACGGGAGGCGGGTAGGCTTCGAGGACCTAGTCGCTCCGGGCTCGCCAGGTTAACCGAACCCTCGCGGCCTCTGTCCCGCAGTCGGTCTGCGAGACTTGTCCGGTTGTTCGACAACAGTTCTGCGGGATTTGTCTGGTTGTTCAACAACACTGACACTAGGCCTGGCACCATAGCTTGGTTTGTAACTGTGGCTGTGGGATATTCGGTGGAAGTTTAGTTCATTAACCAATTGTGCTAAGATGAATTTGGACAGGAAATAATTGAAAGTATAACATGTGGTGTAGTGACTAAAATGGGATCTTGAATACTTAGGTTCAAGTTGACACTGAACCATGACCCCTATTTCATTATCTTAGACCAGTTACTCTCTCTTAGGCCTCATCTATGCTGTAGATGGGTTATTAGCTTGATGTACCCACTATTATTGTGGGCATAAAAGTGCTGTGGTAAGAGACATAAGTCCCACCCCCCCACCCACAAGCTTTTTGGAAGAAAAGCTAAGGAGAATTGTAATTACCGATTTATTATCAAAAATAATACTTTGAAAACCCTGTGATGGTCTAGGTGATTAAAAACTAAAAGATTTTGGGTAGATGGACTAAGCCACAATATTCAGCCAATTTGGATGAATAGTGAAATGTGATTGAATCACAATATTCAACTTGCCAATGGGGGACAAGATGCCATTTCCCCCCCATTCAGTAACCGCTTCCTGAGTTTTGGAATTAAGTCTATGAGACAAAGTTCCACTTTTTTTGCAGTTATGTACCCAGAGAAAACTTGAATGCAAAGATTCCAATGATAATCAGGTTTTCCCCCCAGATTTGATCAAACTTAAAAGCAATTTGCCCTGATGTATGGTTGCTGCCCTTCATCTCCTGTTGACTGGGAACATCTGAGTGGTTCAGCTTTACATGCAAAGAGGATAAATAAAGTACATTGCCTATTCACAGATGCAGCCTATTTCCTAGGAGATTGAAAGGATGCTGGTTGGCACAGCAGGGCACTCTGTCTGCAGGACCCCTTGCCAGGGCTCTTGAACAGAGGCAATTAGGTAAAGCAGACAACGTTTGAACATATCCCTTGCAATGATAGTTCTTCAAGCAGCTGTGATGAGTGCCTGGTGGGTTGTAGGTAAAGAATGTTAAATGTAGCCATCCAGTAGAGCAAAGTCCTGTTCCCTCCCCACTCTTCCCCTCTCCCTCCCTCTTTTTCTTTCCTGTTTTGACTCTGTTAAATGTCCTGGTGAAGTCTTCAATAAGAGAAATTGACCTGGAAGGGCCTAAAAAGACTGGGGGGCTCTCTAATGCAGTTATTTTCAACCAGTGTGCCGCAGAACACTAGTGTGCCGTGAGAGATCATCAGGTGTGCCGTGGGAAATTATTTTCGAACTTCATTCATATATAAACTATAAGGCGCATCTGTCCCTTTAAGAAATGGAACCATAGCACTCTCGCATCACCTAAGAAGTGATGCGAGAGTGCTATGGTTGCGCCATCTTGGATTCGCTCAGACGTGGCTAAGTAAACAAAGTTAGAGTTAGTGCTCCGCTGTGCTTGTGTGTGGTGAGAAGCTGCCCAATAGCGACATGGTGCCAAGCAAGCTTAAATGCCATCTCCAAACGAAACACCCTGGCCAACATTCTGGCCAACAAAGCTATTTTGACATTGCTCCCATTTTCAACCACATATCTGTGTGAGATGAGCTTCTCAAACTTGACTGCGATAAAAACTAAAAACAGAGAGAGACTGACAGCTGTTGAGCAAGAGCTTCATGTGTGTCTTTCTACCATTCCTGCCAGGATATCTATTTTGTGTTTATCGAAACAGGCCCAGATGCCAATTAGAGCCAAGCCCAGATGTAAAAGGGGGTAACAAAAGGTTTATTTCACAAGGAATGGGAATGGGACTAACAAAAAACTAGACAAACTGGCAAAACCCCCACAAAACCCAAGGGAAGCCCAAAAAAAGCACTGCAGGAGAATCCAAAGCAAACTCAGGGACGTCCTCTGCGACGTCCTTTGTAGGATAATCCAAAACGCATAGTCTGTAGCCGGTCCAAGGTGAAGGCCAGGAGAAATGATGGAGGAAAAATGAGGAGACAATCCAAGGTCTAACAGGAGAGAGGATCCAGTAGAGACAAATCCCGCCACTACGATACACGGCTGTAGGAGTAGTCAGGAACACGATACCAGAAATCAGGATGTCAAGGTAACAGGATGCCAAGAAAAACAGGAACGCCAAGGCAACAGGACACCAGACACAACTCCCTGCCTGCCGCATGGGCCTATTTCCCTGACCCACAATTTATACACTATAGGTCAGATTCATCAGTGTCACATCCATCTTGATTAAGTGAAACAGCTGCCTGCCATTCAGCGTCTCTCCAAGCCTCCCAGGGTCTTTCAAAACTTAGTGTTTCCCAATCATTCCCAAAAGTATCAGTGGGCCAATCTTTATCACTGACAAACTCCATAAATGTGTTACTGCTACAGTCAGCATTACATATATCCTGAACTTCTTTTACTAACGTTGAATCAAGCTCAGTATCACTTTCTCCTGACTCCAGTTCCACATCTCCAGGAACATCCCCAAATGACTCTGAATCTGCAGAAGCTGTAAGTTCCTGCCGAATCCTTTTCTTCTGCCCTAACCCTTCAGAGCTGGAATTGCTAACATTTCGTTTCCTTCTCACTCCAGCATCTGAAAGCTCATTAGGCTCTCCCAACTGCATTCCATTCTCAGCTGGAGATAACTCAGCGTCTGCTACAGCTCTGCTATCAGGCGATGCCTAGGCCTGACTTACAACACAGTGTGTGGGAGCCAGCCATTATTTTTTGTGGCCCCGTGTGTGAGGGCCAGTATATTTATTATATACTGACAACGGTTGTATAGTATATAATAAATGTTCCTTTTGTTTTGTTCAATAAATGAGAATTCTGCTTCATGGAAAAACAAGACATCTCTTGAAAATAAGACCTAGCGCATCTTTGGGAGCAAAAAAAAGACACTGTCTTATTTTTGGGTAAACAGGTATATGCTCAGGTGCCAAGGTGAGGTACTGGTTACACATTCAAATCCAATAAGTTATCTTGAGTTACTCTCGCAGGAGTTTAGTGTGAAGATAAAAATGGAAAAAGGACCACATAAGGCACTTGCAGGAAAACTACCTGTCTTAGTGACAGGTAGCAATGTTTTCTGTAGGAAATTCTATCTATGAATGTGTCACTCATGCTTAATCAAATTTAACTGTTCAAGATAATTGCATCTAATAGTATTGTTTGAATTATTTCACTTCCAAGTGCTACTGGGGTTTGTGTGTTAAGGACCTTATCCCATTAGAGGGAGGGGGGTCATATTATCATGGTGTACACAGTTTTGTTTGTCATTCTTTATCACATGTTGTTCTTTCTTGCCTTTTCTCCTAAAATAATCCATTTCAGATTTATCACAGTGAGTGTAGTTCCTGCCCAGATTTGGTGGGGGCAGGGAGACTCCAGGGCTTGTTTTATTTATTTATTTATTTATTTACTTACTTACTGTATTTGTATACCACCTTTCTCAGCTAGTTGGTGACTTTTCCCTCCCTCCCATCCTGCTGCTCTGAGGGAGAAGGACGGCACTGATTTATGTACTATCAGTAGAAAAACCTCTTGGAATTCAGATCTCTGAATGAAAGAAAGAAAGAGATGGAGGGAGCAAAGCAAGGAAAGCAGGAGGCTCCTTTGAAGTGTTTCTTGTGCTCTGTTTGCAGCAAACAAATGTAATTCACCCATTACAGTTGTGCCCTTGTATGGCTCGGAGGTGGGAGAGCAGGCTTAGCTGGGATGTCTCTTGTATCATAAAGCATTTCTTTAGGCAGAAAAAATTGCCAAACCTTATTGCTCCCTCTTTCATTATATTTTCCAATTATGCCTCCTCATACAAAAGGACTGTGATGTGGGGAACTTATTTGTGAAACTTAAAGAACTCAGCAAAGGATTACCAGTGACTGCCTTCCTGACCTGCATTTACATGGTGGAAGAGACAGGAGAAAGCAGTGTGAAGGGACAATTAAAGAGACAGCACTGTGGGGATGAGCCCCCTGAGCTGCTGAACTTGCTGACCAAAAGGTTGGCACTTCGAATCCGGGGAGTGGGGTGTGCTCCTGTTGTTAGCTCCAGCTTCTGCCAACCTAGCGGTTTGAAAACATGCTAACGTGAGTAGATCAATAGGTGTTGCTTCTGCGGGAAGTACTAAGCACATAGAAGAACAGGCATTGCTGAAGGAAAATCAACATGGTTTCTGCAAAGGCAAATCATGTCTTACTAACTTGTTAGAATTCTTTGAGGGTGTAAATAAACACATAGACAAAGGGGACCCAGTCGATATTGTTTACCTTGACTTCCAAAAGGCTTTTGACAAAGTCCCTCACCAAAGGCTCCTAAATAAGCTCTTCAGCCATGGAATCAGAGGACAGGTCTTGTCCTGGATTGGAACAAGGGGCGGGGTGGTCTCCGAGGGCTCCCCGTTAGTCTGTGGAGTTCCGCAGGGGGCCATTCTCTCCCCTCTGTTATTTAACATCTACATGCAGCCGCTTGCACAGCTGGTGCGGAGTTATGGGCTTGAGTGCCACCAGTACGCTGATGACACTCAGCTCATTCTGAGGATGGAGGGCAGGCCCGGATCCGTCCCCACTAATTTCCAACGCTGCCTCGAAGCCGTTACTGGATGGCTGTGAATCCGGCGAAGACGGAGATCTTGTGGCTAGGCCGCCCGGGTGGTGGGGATGCCCAGCTTCCGACCCTGGACTGTGCGCCGTTATGCCCATCACCTTCCGTAAAGAGCCTGGGAGTCCACTTGGACTCCCAGCTGACCATGGAGACCCAGGTCTCTGTGGTCAGCAAGATTGCCTTTCTTCACCTCAGACAGGCAAGGAGGCTGGCCCCCTATCTATCCCAGAATGACCTGGCCACGGTGATCCAAGCCACGGTCATCTCGAGGCTAGATTACTGTAATGCGCTCTACATTGGCCTTCCTCTGTCGGTGACCCGGAAGCTCAAGCTGGTGCAGAACACTGCCGCCCGGCTCCTGTCTGGCACGCCAGCAGGTTGCCACATAACACCTACCCTGCAGGATCTGCACTGGCTGCCAATTGAGCACCGGATCACCTTCAAAGTGTTGGTTCTTACCTTTAAGGCCTTGCACGGCCTGGGGCCAGCGTATCTGAGGGACCGTCTCTCCCCATATTGCCCTATGAGATTGCTCCGCTCTGAGGATACCAACCTTTTGGCTGTCCGCTCTGCAGAAGCGGCCAAACTGACAGCCACTCGCCGTAGGGCTTTCTCAGTGATTGCACCGACACTTTGGAACGCCCTTCCGGCAGACACGCGGGCCATCCACAACCTGCTCCCCTTCAGGCGGGCGTGCAAGACCCACCTCTTCCAGCTGGCCTTCCATGTGTAGGTCTTAGTGGGATGCACCCCCCTGTTGAAAACGAGCCTTAACCCAGGTTGTTTTTAATTGCTGTATTTTGATATTTTAATGATGTTTTATGCTCTGTTTTTATTCTATATCGCTGCGTTACTCTGTGATCTTCTTTTTAGTGTTGTGAGCCGCCCCGAGCCCACCGGGAGTGGTGGCATAGAAGCCTAAATAAATAAATAAATAAATAAATAAATATTCCTACTGCCATTGCAGTTCTGCTGGAATTTGATTTTAACTGGGGGTTTTATCTGGTTTTATTGCATTTTATGTGGTTATCTGTTTTTAACTCTGTAAACCGCTCTGGGCTCCAGAGAGAGCGGTATATTAAGTCGAACGAATAAATAAATAAATAAATAAATAAATTTTGGTGGATTATATCGTCTTCGCGTCAGACATGTTGATTAAACATCCACGATATCAAAACTTGGTTGCTTCCACTATGTCTGCTATTTCTGCTATCGCAATGTAAATTAGTGGAAAGGTAGGCAATAATTGTGTGAATAAATTATCAAAATTTGGTTGAGATAGTGTAGTGATGGCGAACCTTTTCGAGGCAGAGTACCCAAACCAGGGGAAGGGGGGGTTAGGCACTCAGGGGGTGGGGTGAGGGTTGCGAGCGGGGGAGGACAAGCCCAAGGAGGCGAGCAGAGGGAACAGGCAAATGAGTAAGCGAACAGATGGCAGTAGGGCAAGTGAGGGCAAGCAAGCGGGTGAGCAAGCAAGGGCTAGGGCAAATGGGCAAGCAAGCTTGTGAGGGGCGGCGTCCAAGTGAGCAGGCAAGCAAGGGCAGATGATGGCGCATGTGCTAGGAGAGAGGGCTTACCATTGGTTTGTCACCACTATGATAATGCTTGCAGTTCTTTTAGAAACTGGATTTTTTGCTTTTCATAGACTTAGCACGAAGATTTTGTTAAGCAGTTAAAATTCGTGAGTAAACCAGGGTTATTTCTGGTTGTTGCTTATGATACTTGTTTTACTATTGTTTATAATGTTGTTTTTATGTTTTAAAAATATATTATTTGCTATGTTTTAACTGTATGTGTAACATATAAGCTGCCCTGAGTCCCTTCGGGGAGATGGAGGTGGGTATAAAAATGAAGTTCTTCTTCTTTTTTCCCCTGCCCTATGCAAAGAGCAATTATACACCAGTTTGCTTGCATGTTATGCACTGGAGGAGCAAAGATGTGATCTCTTACCTGAAAAGTCTTGAGGACTTAGCTGTGTGATTTTGCTGAACATGTAGATCAGCCCATCAGTCAGTTCAGAATCCATTTACACCTTGCACTGAAAGTCATTTGGCACTTGTCTGAAATAATTAAAACTCCCTCCTCTTATCCTGCCTACAGAGTAGAAACAAATCAATCCCCTTTGCCAGGCTTCCAAAGCACAGAGATGGAGAAGAGAAGAGACAATAGGGATTCGTTTCACCTGTAAATCGGAGTTGTCATTTGTAACTTAAGAAGTTTTAAGCAATCACATGGTTGAGATGCTGTGAGCTGGAGGGAGAAATATCATTCCAGGTTGTTGTTGTGATGCCAGAGATCACAGAAGGTTGGTCTCTGTGTGTGCAATTGTCACTGCTTTTCTATGCTTTGCGCAGTCTGTGTTGAAAAGTTAACAGCATTAAATGTGATGGATAATTTGAGTATGAAATGTTCTTAGTCATAGGAAGAAGAGAGCTGACAAAACAGATGGTTGAGGATGAATAAGAAAGTGACAGAACATACAAGATGCAATATCATCCCCTTAAATAAGTCAGTGGCATGATCATGGTGGCTGTGAATTATGGCTATGGCAATTGAGTGGGGAAAGGAGGGCTTAGTTGGAGGCCAACACACCTGGAGAAGACACAAATGGAGAAAGCTGTATTAGAACAGTCAATGAGCTCGTCAAAGGGAAACCAAATAAGAGAAACCAGAAGATTTCTTTTTCACAGAGATCCCTGAAAGAATTCTGTACTAGCTCAAAATGCAATTAAACATAGAGGGAGATAATTAAACGGGATTAAATATTTCCACTTCGTGTTAATTTTCTGTTCTTTTATTTATAAACTCATCATGATCCCTTTTTTGCATTACAAATATGTGAGTTCATAGTCTTGAAAACTTTGTGTCCCAGGAGAAATAATTCATATCCCCCCAAGTCTTATCTTGGCTAGAAAGGCCCTGTCCTAGCAGTTCAGAAGGATTGAGGTGGTCAAACAGCTGGGGAAGGGGCAAACTCAAGTCATTACTACATGTTACCTAATGTAATATGAGGCACCATGTACTGGAATTGGGGCTCTCAGTGTCAGAACACCAAGACTTTTTCATTAGTGGGGATGATGACCCTTTCTGCCACCCACCTCAGACCCCTTGCTAAAATTTTAGCATAGCTAAAATTTTGACAGTTGCTGGTAGAGAGGGAATTGGTATATTTTCTCCATCACAATATAAGGTATTGTTCTGAAAGCTCTCTATGCACACACACATGTACAGAGAAAAACAGATAATTAATTACCACTACCTGGATATTTGAATTGTCCTCAGCATATGGCTATGAAGACTGTCATCAGAGTCCATTCATTACTTTAACTGCCATGCGCCCATCCTATCTTGGAATCTGTATTTAGGAAGGCACTAGAGAGCTTTCTGGCTGAGATTTCTACATATTTCTAAATGACAAATCTCTGTATTCCATTGGAGAGAACCGTAATAATTAAAGTAAAAAAATCATAATGCTACAATTGTGGGCTATGAGAGGGCCCCAGGACGGCCTTCACCTCAAAATGTACCATCAGTGAGAGCAAAAATGAGTAGTGTGTCATTCACATAAAACCTCTGGGGTGGGAACATCCTGCCTCTTATCACATGGACACACATACACACTACAGCCTAGCACAATAAGTCTTGAGTCTTACCAGAGGCCCTTGGGTCCTTCTGTCATTAAAAAATTAATTAGTTATATCTCCAAATTTGCATGCAAGAACAACAAATGTAACCACACAGTTGTAGTTTGGGGATTAAAACGTCCAAGTAAGATCAATGGCAGAACCAAGATGAAGACAAAACGGGACTCTCACCCACTCTACAATCTGTATGTGTAGAACCAGGAAGGAACTGTGGCCATCCAGATGTTGTTGAATTGAAATATAGTCTTTCTATAGCATTGTCATCTGAACAATTAATACTTTCCCCCAGATTTTAATCCTGTGTGTTGCAAATTTGTTTTTTTTTCTGGGGAGAAAAGAGGGATCGGCCACGATTTTTAAAAAATGTAACAATAAGTCTATTACTTTTTGCCATTAAGGTCCTTCTTTGGTTCTAGCCTTTGTTAATAAGCAAAGAGAAACAATATGTCATGGTGTTTTTTAGCAACTTGTGATGCAGTGAAGCAGACGTGATGTGCTCTGGTTGGTCCCATTCAAGGGAAATCAACATTTCTTCCATGAAGAGATTTTTGAGTCAGGAAATACAAGAATTCTACATTAAAGGTTAATGTATGCATTAAACTTTAATGATTTAACCTTAATGACAATGCTAAAAATGGCCCCGACCCCCACCATATTCAGGGGTAGCTCTGCTAGCCATGCAGCCAACCAAATGCAGCATATCAAAATTCTTATTGGGGAAAGAACATATGCCACAAATCAATGTAATGTTGCTGTACCATCTTGCTTAATTCTAGTACCTAGGCTGCCACCTAGGGCTTTCTGTCGAATACATGTAGCTCTGCTTGCATCTTCTGTTGTTGTTTTTTTTTAAAAAAGTATTTCATTTTAATAGGTTTATTCCCAGTTATAAATATTTTTGGTTCACCTGCTTCACAATTGCTTATAACTCAACTGGATAGCCTCCCTGCAGCATTAAAACCCTTCCTGGTGACTCATCCATCTCAATTTCACTGCAAGGCAAAGGACTTTTCATCTCTCCTTGTCTACCACCTGCCCCAAACAAAGTAATTGAGAATGGCTCCAGACCTTAGTGAATATTTTTTCAATCCCTGGAAAATCACTTAAATATTTGTGTGGAGAGGACAGGAACTGGCAATCACTGATACTCATAGCCAGCTTCTGCCTCCATTGACTTGCCTGCTAAACATCACTTTTGACCAGGCATGGGCAAACTAACAGCTGTTAGGAATTGTGGGAGTTGAGGTCCAAAACACCTGGAGAGCTGAAGTTTGCCTATGCCGGCTTTTGACTCATGCATATCTCATAATTCTCAATCTAGGTTAACCAGAAAATGTTTGGGAGCTGCTCTCAAAGGCAGAGGAGTTGGCCAAGGACTGGGATAACTACTCATCTAGGCCAGTGCTGTCCAACTTCTAACCGGCCAAGGGCCGGAATTGAGGTCACTGATGACCTGGGGGGCCATTTGGGCCCGCCCCAGGCCCTGCCCCAGCCCCCCCAGCCCCACCCCTGCCCCACCCCCAGCCCCCTCCTAAACTGTCATTCTCCCTCCTCCTCCTCCTCTTTCCCCGCGGCGCATGGGACACCAGCGGCGGCGGGAAGGAGGAGGAGGAGGAGGCCCAATTTTGGAGCATTAAGTAATGTCACAATGAATGATGTGGCAAGGCCTCAACAAATGAATTTCTTGAGAAACTGCTTTCAAGAAATGATAAATAATAATTTACATTTTGAAAAATTCTAAAATCCCAATCCTCTCTTGAACAACTACGACATTCCCAAGACAATCATGCCCCACAGTATGAGAACCACAGTGTTAACAGCATAGCAGATCCCAGCAGATATCATTGATTTGTGTTTAACTATAGGTCCTTCCTAGCCTAATATTTCTCTGACCTCCTTGCTCTTTACCATGGATGTTCAGACAGGCCTTTGACCTTGAGGAGGCTGAATGGGCCCATATGAAGCTAACACTTGACACCTTGTGACTTGACGGCAGTTAGTTTTATCTACTGTTGTTTTAAAATGGTATTATTTTGATTTTATGCTACATGTGTTGACAGGGCTTGTTATAATTTTATGTGACTTGGGTTGTTGTAGATTTTTTGGGCTGTAGGGCCATATTCTAGAAACATTCTCTCCTGATGTTTCACTTGCATCCACGACAGGCTCACAACCTCTGAGGATGCCTGCCATAGATACAGGCGAAACTTCAAGAGAGAATGCTTCTAGAATATGGCCATACAGGCCAAAAAACTACAACAACCCAGTGATTCCAGACATGAAAGCCTTCGAAAATACATTCATGTGACTTATTTTATACTGTTTTGATCTCTTGCGTGTTATATGTGCACCCTAGAGTGCCTTGTAAGCCACCCCAAGTCCCTTCAGGGAGATGGTGGCGGGATACAAAGTATATTATTATTATTATTATTACTACTACTACTACCAGTCTCAGAAATCTGGGGACTGTTTCAGCAAAATTGTAGGTCCTTGGAGTGGTGAGAGGGGAGCCATTGCACCGGTTGCTTTTATGCTATGCAGGCAATGTGTGCTTTCAGCCAGAATATATTTTCTTTTATTTATGTATAAACTTTATGGATACTAAAAAGACTTTGTGGACACCCTAATGGAATTGATCCCATTGCAGCATTCCTCTAATATTTTAAATCTGCTCTCTTGTTTGCGTGAATACCCTTTTGTCCCATGGGTCTACACTAAATGTTTGCCCACATCAATTTTCAGATTAGTGTTTGTCCTGAGAAAAGAGATAAATATTTCCTTTATAAATGCTTTAAATGTGAAAATATTATTTTTCTTCCAAAAGCAGCCAGAGGTCATAGAGGGATATATCCACCGTCTATGAGGGAGGACAGTAATTGTACTCCAATACAAGAGTAAACAAAGCACTTTCTAAATATCTAAGCATTTCTGTTTGAAACAATCCCTACTCCAAATCTTCTAATAATTTCTTTTTCCAAAAATCACTCATGCTTTCTACTCAGCCTTATTCTTAAAGTTATTTGTATGCCTGTCTAGTTTCAATGGGTATTTTAATATTCTTAAATGGGAACCTTTCATTCTATCAGTCTCCACTATAACATCAATATTGAAAAAGATCAAGGAAACTTTGATAATTGGAAACCACATGCAGGCTAAGGTCAACCATCTAGGACATGTTCGAGGGCATGAGGTGAAACAAGTCTGTAAAGTCAGCTGCACTGAAAGCATATTTCTATGGCCTGAGGGAAAATCTCAGTATCACTTCAAAGGCCTTCTTAGCTACATCTTAGGTCCTGACAGACAATACAGCCTGTGCAGATAGAGAACAATCACAAGGACCATCACTGGTGATCTTAGAAATCACACAGGAACGTCGCATGGAAATGATCTCTAGCTATTCAACTGAGATTACTACAAGTAATAAATAGGTCTTATTTTGACAAGGTTTGGAATGGGAAGGAAAGCTCTATCTGGAAAAGAGGAGCACCGGAAGGAAGTGGCGGATGGTGCCATGTCAGTGGGGCAAGGAAGACTATTGCCTTTTAGTCCATTCTTTGAAGAAGTGGTCCAAAGTGCTTGATCTTTTTGAAAAATAGAGTTCAGTACCTTGGACGGCTCCTTTGAAGTTGAGGTTTTAGGGTGCCTCTAAACCTGGATCTATACTGCCAAATAATACAGTTTGAACTGTGTTCTATTGTCAGTGTAAATCCCTATAAAGCTGTTTGAGCTGCTTTCAGCTACATTATATGGACTACACTGACCATAGAGGACAGTGTAGATCAACTCCCAGAAATGCCAGTTTTAAGCTCTTAGGATGGAGTCAAAGCAATGGAATCATGGAATCTGTAGTTTTACAAGGTCTTTAGCCTTTTTGGCCAAAGAGTGCTGGTGCCTCACCAAACTACAAATTCCAGTGTTTCATAGCATTGAGCCACAGCAGCTAAAGTGGTATAGATGCATCCACAGACTCTTTCGTGTTACATAATTGCACCACTTTTAATTCTATACAGAACCCTGAGATTTGTAATTTTGTGTGGTGCTTATAATTCTGTTATGGACTATTAGTGTTCTCTAGAGGAGAATTCTCAATATCTCACAAAATAACCAGTCCCCATATCCTATAGGAAACAGTCATGGGAGTTAATGCGTGGTCAAGATGTTATGCTGATGTTGTATGAAAGAGGCCAAAAACTCAGAAACAGATTCACCACTGCACTGATCTGGAAGTCACCAGTAACCACAGGGTGTATGGTATAAGGAAAGGGAGACTGAAAAGCCCCAAAGAGGGAGGGATGAACCCCCTTTTCCAATTTGTGCCACTTTTGCATGTGTTATTTCCTAAATGCACACTATTGTCTTTTTAAAAATCTGTACGGATTTAAATATGGATGCAGATGACATACTACTCTATTACTCCTTTCTATCTCCTGCTAAGGAGGCTGTTCAGGTCCTGAACCGATGGTTGGCAGCTGTGATTATCTAGATGGGGGCGAACAAATTGAAATTGAATCCTGGTTAGTCGTAAGGCCGAACAGGGTAGAGGGTTACAGCCTGTGCTGGATGGGGTTATACTCTTCTTGAAGACACAAGTTTGCAGCTTGAAAGTGATTCTGGTTTCATCGCTGAGCTTGGAACCTCAGGTCTTGGCAACCAGGGGAGCTTTTGCACAATTAAAACGTGTGTGCCAGTTACGCCTGTATCTTAGGAAAGTCAGGTTTGGTGACTGTGGTCCACGCTCTTGTTACATCCCAAATAGGCTACCGCAACACGCTCTATGTGGAGTTGCCTTTGAAGACTTCAAGTAGTCCATCAGGCAGTAGCTCACTGCCTGATGGAGTGGTGTACAGAGAGAGAACATCCCTCCAGTTGAATCAGCTCCATTGGCTACCAGTCTGCTACCGAGTACAATTCTTTTAAAAATAATTTTATTAATACAAATATTTATTCACTATCATAAAAAAGAGGAAAACCAGAGGAAGGAAGGGAAATATTTCATAAACACTGGGGCTACTATTCACTAAAAAAAGAAAAAGAAGATAAGACAAATGAAAAAGAGAAGAAGAAAAACGCCCTACATAACTATAAAGAGAACAGGATCTATAAAGGGAAACAAAATAGGGAAAATTGGGGGATGTTGGTTAACTTCCAGTCGTCTTCATCATGATTAAATAGTCTTTATTCTGTTTCTGTTTCAATTTTTGTTCGCCCTCTTTTCCAGTCTTTCTGATAGGAACAGTTGTTTTCCTTTTTCTTCTCTTAAGCTATAGTATCATTTACATCTTTTCTTTTTTCAAATAGTTTTTAAATAATGTTCAGGCCATATTTATTTCATTCTCCATGTTTGCACGTAGTCTATTCTTGCCGTAGTTACAAGGTAGTTGTAATCCAGTGTATCTTTATTTCTGTCCGATTCTATATCTGTAATGCCCAATAGAAAGTATTCCAGTTTCAGTTCAATTTTTATGTCAAGTATTTAATCAATTATTTTTAATATCCTTCTATTAATTATTTTCTGATTTACAGGACCACCACATATGGTAGAAAGTATGTACTTGAGATTCACATTTCCAACATTTGTCCTGTATATTTTTGTAGCATTTTGCCAATTTTTGAAGGGTTATATATCCCATTTTGTACTAGTTTTCTTTCAGGTCATATGCATATATGTATTTTAATTTATAATTCCAATTTTTTGCTAGTCCTCTGTTTTAATTGTATGTCCGACATTAGCTGCCCATGTGAGCATACATCTTTTTTACTTGCTCTGTTTCTGTTGACCACTCGGGGAGTTTCTTATAAAGTTTTGTAATAGCTTTCTTTTGCATTGACATTATTTTATTTCGAAAGAATTATTTCTCTAAAAAGCTACTGATCACAATTCAAAGTGTTGGCTTTAACCTATAAAGCCTTAAACAGTTCCGGCCCAGTTTATCTGTCTGAACATATCTCCCTCTATGAGCCGGCAAAGAGATCAAGATCTTCTGGGGAGGTCCTGCTCTCAATCCTACCTCCTTCGTTGGCATGGTTGGTGACAAGAGACAGAGCCTTCTCAGTGGTAGCCCTGGCTATGGAATTCCCTCCCGAGTGAAATGAGATCAGCCCCTTCCCTCCTGACCTTTAGGAAAAGGCTAAAAACATGGTTGTTCAACCAAGCATTCAATGAGTAATCTATTAATGCAACAGGAATGATGAAACAATGTAACGACAAATTGGAACAAACACAGTCTATGATATTGGATTGTATGATTTTAAATCTTTGGTTTTAAAGGTTTTATTATGCTTTAATTATTGTTTTAATGCTTATGTTTTTATTATGTGTGTGTTTTTAGCATCTAATTGTTGCCTATATATGTAAGCCTTGAGTTCCCTATGGGGTTGAGAAGGGTAGGGTATAAATACAATAAATAAATAAGTAAATAAGTAACTAGTATTATTATGAGGTGGTCCAAGGACTGCCATTAAAAGTTCCTTGCTTTCTTTGTTGATTGATTACATGTGCTGCAAGAAGATACAAAGCCCTATTGCTTCAACAACCCCCTCCCCTTTACAGGCACATATTCAAAATGGGATTGATTGGGGGGGGGGGGGGTTAGATCTTCCATCATTATATTTTGAAACTGTTAAAAGGAGCAATGTAAACATCAAAAACAGTTCTTGGCCCACTTCTTCCCACTGTAAGCATTTAAGAACAACACAGGAAAATCCAGTTTGTAATGAAATTCTGATATCCACATTATCCAATGGAATGTGGATCTGGTGGATTTGTTCTGAAACATGGATCTCAAGTTTTCCTGAAAAGAACCTCAATTCCACTGATGTCCCCCTTCTTCCCACCAAAAAGGCCTGGTTGATTCATAATTCTGCATCCATCATTCAGTACTTTATCAGAGATGATCATGTGAACTGCTTCCATTGAAATGTCACAAATTGGGAAAGCTATGTAATCTTTGAGCTATGAGATCATTTTCCCCAAAGACATCTCAGACATGTCAACACATCGCCTCTTTCAATGGACATGTCACTTGCTCTCAAGTGGATTTGATTGGCAAATAAATTACGGCTGCAGAAAATCCTGTCTTATGTTAAGTAAATAAATATACACAATTGAACCACCCTCCTTAACCAGAGCATCCTAAATAAGCATCAGAATATTCAAATAAACCAGCCATTTTGGAGTCAAGTCATCAAGTTGTTGTTTTTATGTGTATCCAGTGAATATTTTGGCAAGAAAAGAATTGCTACAAGTGAAGCAACCTCTTACAGGCTGTATTTCTTTTGGTTCTAAAAATAGAAATTATGGAAGAGAGTATATCTGAATGTTCTTCTGATAAATTTTAAACAGAAGGATAAAAGAATGAATGTCCATTCTATTCATTCTATTTAGTGTGCTTTATATTTTGTGCATGTCTACCTATAAATTATAATAAAGTGTCCTGTGTTTAAAATCCTCTCTAACCAAGCACTAGGTGATCTTGTATCAATTTCGCTCTTTAAATTGCTGGTGCTTCTCAGCTGATAGTGTGTCACAGCTGAATACTAGAGCTGTTCATTCATTTTCTAAAACGGGATTCGTCTGATTCATTATTTTCATTTACCGTTTCAGCCATAACTACATGGTTGGTGTAAGGGTTTTTTTCGTCCACAACAAATAATGTGGCACCAGACTTCAGGTGGTTTCACTTATATTCAGATTTTCAAAAGCAACCACATGGCACCGGGAATGTGGCGCAACTGGCTAAGCTGGCTAAGTGTCAGCTGCATAAGATCTCTCTGACCAGTAGGTCATGAGTTTGAGGCCTGCCCGGGTCAAGGTGGGTGCTTGACCTTTAAGTGTAGCCTGCTGTCGACCTTTGCAGCCCGAAAGACAGTTGCATCTGTCAAGTAGGAGATAAAGATACCACATTAAGTGGGGAGGCAAATTTTGAATGAATTATGAGGCCATTAAAGAACTCCAGGAACGCTGAGGAATGCAGAAGGAACAACAAGGGATGCTGAGAGATTATGAGTGCATCAGCTCCCCCTGGTGGCCAGAGTTTGCCTCTGTTCGTCTATATGTGTGTATGTGGAAACGACAGGGATTGCCTGCTAAGTATGTGTACCTGTAATCCGCTCTGAGTCCCCTTCAGGGTGAGAAGAGCAGAATATAAATAAACTAAATAAATAAATAAATGGCACACAGAGCAGCAGCCTGTGCACACAGGATTTCCCGTGATCCCTACTGTCTGAGCCAAACGCAAGAAGGAACCGTTTCACATGTCTTCTTTCCAAACTGGGTCTATAAGTACCAGGGAACACTCCTCCATTTTCCAGTTATGTCCTGGCTGTGTGTGAAAGAGATGGCTTGTTCCAGTGTTCTGCTGCTCTCTTTGCTTTGCTGCTTTGCTGCTATTTGCTTGTCTTGCACTCATTTTCATTGCCTTAGTTGCATTGGATTGCTTTTTGCCATCATTTCAGTCCTCCTTTTTTCTCCTGTTTCACTAAGGCGTTCAGGGTGGGCATGTTGTTGGGGGAGGGGGGGGGGGAGAAGCTGTTTTAAAAGGGCTTTTTTGGTTGTCTCTTTGAAGCTTCATCCTTGCATTTGGGGATGGTAAAGAGAAGGGAGGGGTGATAGCCTGACTCGCTTGAGTCCCCATGGGAGAATTTCTTTCAATCTCTTTTCCATTTTTCACCACCCCTATCTATCTTGCTGTTTGCTCTGCTCAGTCTGCATCCTCCTTTTCCTCAAAATAAAATTTAAAAAATTACACACACACACCCCAATAAACCTATTTGACTCTCTTTTCCTGCTCTACCTGCACCTTCCTTCCCCCTAAATACTTTAAAAATTACCAAAACCCCCCCCCCACTTTTTTCTCCTTCATCTCTTTGACTCTTGTTCCCTGCTCTACCTGCAACTCCCTGTTCCCAATTTTTTAATTACCAAAAAACACTTTTCTTTCACTTTCATCTCTTTGACTGTCATTCCCTACTCTACCTGTTCTGTTCCGTTGTGTACCCCTGCTGCAATTCCATTAGGGGTCTTCCATCTTTGTCAGTGGATTGATTTCTGCAGAAGGTAGAACTGGCCAGTTTAGAGGGCTGCTGATACACTGCTACATAGCTATGTAACTTCAGACGAAGAAGCTCCATATCTTCCCATCTCCCTAGGCATAAGTTACCTTATTAGCCTAGGTTCTGTGTTTGTCAAGCAGGGGGTCAGGACCCCTGATGGGGTTACAAGGGGGTTTCAGAGGGGTCACCAAAGACCACCAGAAAACACATATTTCTGATGGTCCTAGGAACCCCTTTGGCAGAGAAGGTTGAAGATCTCTCCACCTGTCTTTCTTTTCCTTGCACCAAAAGCCTCTTTCCTGCTGTGATTGGCTGGCTCTCAGCCAAGGAGAAAGATGTTTCTGAGACTCCAAGTGGGGAAAAGAGAGCAGGCATACTCAGCACATGACAGAAAGGTGCACATGTATGGGTGAGGAAAAGCATGCAAGGCTTGAGGAAGGCTCGTGCTAGTGAGTCCCTTCAAGGCAGGGGGAAAAGCACCTGTGTGACATGGGACTGAAAGTGGCTGAGCAGCATCCATCAATGTTTGGGTTCATAGTGGTCTCCAGATGTAGATGAACTACATCTCACCAAAATCACTGTCAATTCCTCCCAAATCCCTCCAGTATTTTCTCTTGGTCATGAGGGTTCTCTGCAGGAAGTTTGGCCCAATTCTATTGTTGGTGGGGTTCAAGGGGCTCTTTGATTGTAGGTTAACTATAAATCCCAAATGGCAACATCAATCCCTCTCCAACCCCATAAGTATTTAAATTTGGCCGTATCAGGTATTTGTGCCAAATTTGATCCAGTGAATGAAAATCCATCCTGCTTATCAGATATTTACATTACGATTCATAACAGTAGCAAAATTAGTTCTGAAGTAGCAACGAAAAAATTATGGTTGGGCGTCACCACAACATGAGAACCTGTATTAAGGAGTCATGGCATTAGGAAGGTTGAGAACCACTGCTTTAAATTGTCATGAGTCTGGAATTCAGTATATTCTGACTAAAAATAGCAAGCAAATGTCTGTTAGGATTCATACTTTGGCTTCTATTTACTTTTATTTATTTAGTATGAAGGAGACAGAACTGTACTGAGAACAGGCAAAGAAATTGGTAAGCTTTGGGAATGTCTAGACACTTACTTCTACTTTCTTTCTTCAGCTTATCTTTCACATAACATTTTTTTCACACTAGCATCTTCAACTTCAATTGGATTACTTTTTTTCTTAAACTATTAGAGAAGTGTCCCAATATGGTGAAAGTAAGTTCTTGATGTAGATCTATGGATAATACTCTATAAAAATTTTCTATAGCTACGCATTTGCCTCAAAACCAAATTTGAACTTTTTTTCAAGTCAAAGTTTACAAAGCCTGGCAGGACTTGAGTCTTCTGCTGCTGTAGAAGAGACCAGGAACATCACCATCCAGCTCTTTTGTTGTTGGCTTCTGGACTTCTTGTGAATAGATAGAAACCTGAGGCCCATTCCAGCTGAGTATGACTCAGCAACCTCCAAGGTGGGAGCAACTATAAAGCTGAGTTCACAAGACCTGGGAGTACTTCTTCTATTTTAATGTTATATGTAATATTTGTTTTTTAAAAAATCAACTCACTGGGTGGATATTTGTCACTCTGGGTTAGCAGCTAGTGGTGATATAGCTAGTTGAAGGACTGGGTAATAGTGAGAGGGCTACCCAGAACCATCTAGCTGGCTACAAAGCAATCTCCTGGTAGGAGTAGGGTACTGCTGAACTGGCCAGCTAATTGGCCTGATTGACTGGGAATACACTCATTGACTGTGTGTTAAGTGTTATTGTATTAATGTCTTATATCTTTTGCTTTTTTCTTTTGGTTGTTTCTAATTCAATATATATGGAAATTGGGATGGCAATGCAAGTTGTGTAGGGCAGAGGGAGATATGGTTATGGCAGTGTTACATGTCCTTATAGAGGAAGGAGAAGAGGGCATTTAATACCTATCTCACATCCCAGTCACCCTGCCAGCATGGGGAACTTTGAGAGTGAGCTAGGCAACCCACCAAATCTCACCTTGTTCTTAAATAATGCCAGGTCAGTTAAGAATAAGACACATATCATCTATGATCTCCTCAAGGATGAAGGGACTGACCTGGCATGCATAAATGAAATGACTTGTTACAAGGCACAATATAAACTTTCTTCTCTGCGTGCATTGTGTCTGCAGATTCAAGTCCAACTGAACTGTTCAGAGTGGTGAGAGTGGCCAACCCAATTGTCTTCTCCTTCTGAACTCATTGCTTGAACCTTCAGTAGCTCAGTGTGATGCTTTTAACAACCGTTTTGCAGATAAACTCTCTCACATAAGAGCTGACTTAGAGGCTATCATTGGAGCAGATGCCAACACTGACGTGTCCAGCTACTCTGTGAATGGGATTACCCTGAATCAGTTTCAAATGGTGAGAACCATTGATGTGAACAAGCTACTAGGGCTAGTAAGGAGGACAAGCTGCTTTCTTGATCCCTGCCCTACTTGGCTGGTCGTACAGGGAGGAGATGCAATTCAGTCTCAAGTACAATGAAATATTATTGCATCTCTCAGGGAGGGGAACTTTCCATCATGTTTTTAAACGACTGCTGACAAAGCTCTCCCTGGATCCTCTGGACCTTCATAATTACAGGTCAGTGTCTAACCTTCCCTTTTTGGGCAAGGTAATTGAGAAGGGAGTTGCCATCAAAGTCCAGGCAGTCTTGGATGATACACACTTCCTAGACCCATTTCAAACTGTCTTCAAAGCAGGATATGGTGTTGAGACTTCTAAGGTTACTTCAGTGGATGATCTCAATCTCAAAACCAACAAGGGGGGGGGGGTATGTCCCTGTTGATGCTTCTAGACCTCTCAGCGGCTTTTGATACTATCGACCATGGTATCCTTCTGGAATGCCTGGAGGGGATGGGAATTGGAGGCATTGTGCTACAGTGGTTCCAGGCAGGTTCCAGATGGTAGTGCTTTAGTACAAGGTGCCAATCTATCCCTTATGCTTTTTAATATTTACATGAAAACACTAGGAAATATCATCCATGGCGTGGGGTGTCATCAGTATACTGATGACACCCAAATATATTTTTCCATGCTTTCAGAAACAGCCTCAGCTAAGGATAGCATGTTTCCTTTGAATGAATTCCTGGAGGAGGTAATGGGCTGGATGACAAAAAACAAATGGAAACGAAATCCTGACAAAAACAGAAGTGCTTGCCATCAAGGGTCCTAATCTGCGGATGGAGGTGTGTCAACCAGTTCTGGATGGGGCAGGGCCGTAGCCAGGATTTTGATTCGGGGGCTGAGTTTGGTTCGGGGGGGCTGAGACTGGGTGGAAGAGGGTCTACCCTAGCAAACCTTTTGTATTGTTATCCCAATAACCCCATTAATGTGGGATATAATGAGCATGGTGATCAGATCATGATATGAATAAACATAACAGTTTAAATAATGTACCAGTAAGGCCTTTTCGCGGACCACCCTGAGAATTTCGGGGGGGGCTGAAGCCCCCTTAGCCCCCCCTGGCTACATGCCTGGGATGGGGTTACATTCCCCTCAAAAGACTGTGTTTGTAGCTTGGGAGTGATCCTGGCTCCATCTCTCCAAATACCAGCCCAGGTAGATGCAAAAACTAAAAGTGCTTACTACCAGCTTTGTCTGTTACACTAGCTGCACCCCTTCCTAGATTTGGAGGACCTAAAGATGGTAGTGCATGTACTGATAATCTCAAGGTTGGACTTCTGCAATACACTTTACATTGGGATACCTTTGTACTAAGTTTGGAAACTCTGTTGGTTCAACATATGGCAGTCAGATTGGTTACGGGAACATCCAGGAGAGAGTATATTACACCTATCCCAAAGTCACTCCACTGGCTGCCAATTAGTTACTGGGCAAAGTATAAGTTGTTGGTATTGCCCTTTAAAGCCCTACGTGGTTTGGGCCCAGGTTACCTAAAGGATCACATTCTCCTGTACTATTTGTCCTGCACATTTACATCCTCTGGGGGATGATTACTCCAACCAAACCTGAATGGTGACTGTCACCCAGAGGACCTTTTCATTGGCTGCCCCAAGGCTGTGGAATGATCTGCCAGAAGAGCTCCAATAGCTGTTGGAATTTTAAAAGGTCTACCCAGCCAGTTATAAGCATGAATTTTAAACAAATGTCCTGTGTTTAAATCTCTGCTTTATGTATTTATGTAATATGTATTTTATAGAAATATATTTTAATATTTATCTTTTATAGATCTACATTTTAATATGTGTGGTTATATAATTTTTACAATGTTTATGTGTTTTGACTGCTGTAACCTGCCTTGCGCCATGAGGAGAGGCAGGTAGGAAATAAAATTATTATTATTATTATTATTATTAAATGAAACAAATGCCAGCTATTTGGGCTCAGTATCTAGTTGTTCTGAAAGGACTACTGGAGCAAGGCACAAATGGGATAATTATTCCACGAGGGAGTTTCCTCCCAAACTTCATTTCCTTTTCCCAGTAGTTTAATTTGTTTCTTTGCACACTTTTTGAGATGACATTGGGGCAAAATTATGCTTATCCCCTTGTCTTCTTGATCCCGTTATCCTTTCCAGCATGGATTATGAAAACTAGAGATTTGTTTTCTGTATATCTGGGAGACACAAGAAGAAAATGACTAACAATGGACAGGTATTTGTGCCAAATTTGGTCCAGTGAATGACAGTACATCCTGCTTATCAGATATTAAGGAGTCGCAGTATTAGGAAGGTTAAGAAGCTCTGCTTTAAATTAATGTCATGAGTCTGGAGAAAGCATGAGCTCTTTCTAATCTACTAACTAGACAAACATTTTTCCAAAACAATGTCGTCGTCGTCCCCCTCCCCCCTCTCTCTATATATCCCTTCCTTGTTCTGCGGAATCAGATTTTGGAGTAAGGTAAATCTGGAAAGGAAGGAGGAGGATGTTAACATATTCCTCCTCAAGAGTCCTCCCCTCCCCCTCTATTGCTCTGTTATTTGCATTTGAATGCCCTTGTGTTCTTTATTATAAGCAAGAATTAAATGAACAAAGGAGATGGGAAGTGGGGAGAAGCAAGAAGAGACAGAAAGTGGAGGTGGTGACTGGCATCAAGAAGGAGAACTGGTGCTTGGAGTCCTTGGTTGTCTGGATTCCAACTGACAGGCTCCAGAGGTGTAATTTAGTAGAAGCACTTTCTTGCACTCCTTCTCTCTCTCTCTCTCTCTCTCTCTCTCTCTCTCTCTCTCTCTCTCTCTCTCTCCATTTCCTTTAAAGCCAATTAATAGCAAGACCAAGAACATTTATTCCTATACTGTTGCTTTGGGGAATAGGATTAAAAGCTCTTTCTCTGCCATTCGTGTATAGATATCTCTATCGCTCTGTCTACCTGTCTATTTCTTCTTTTGCATCGCAAGGCACACTTGACAGACCTTTGAAACACATCAGTTGATCTGTGGAAAACAAAAGGACTATACTTACCTTTGAGTTTCATTGTTTTCACAAGCATCAAAATGTACAAGCCATGAGTTTTATATAGTATTGCCCAAACATGAAACATCGTTTCAGAACCAATATAGGCCAATCAAAAGATCCTTCTTTACTTTTTTTCTCCACAATCTGTTTGCTGTGTGGGAATTTCATTAACAGCAACATTTTCCCCTCAACCCGGGCTTCTTCCATATGTAACTCATGATACCACTAAATTCATAACACCAAAGGGAAAGAATATAGAATGTGGGTAACCTTTCTTTCATAGTACAATTTTATTCTCTGAATGAAGAAATATTTTGTGCCCTTTCAAAGTCAACTAAAAGTTCCTTTCTCTGGGAAAAATGATAGCTAAAAGAATTACCCGACTTCTGCTTAATGCCATGTTTATGAGAGTTTTCTCTTTAGTCACACCTTTTATAATCCCCTCTTTTCCTTTTCCTTATGTATCTGTCTCCTTGGTTTCTGTTTCCCCCTCAGATTCAATTTCTGTCTTTACCATTCTTCTTCTAAACACTGCTACTTTTGACCAACTGGTCTCTGTCTGGATTCATTTTTCCTTTAATTTTTCTATCATCTACAACCTCTTTCCTTTAATTTTTCCATCATTCACAACCTCTTTCGATCAACTTTGTAGTTCTAAGCTTACCCCCATAGAGCTCCTGGTACAGTAGAGTCTCGCCTATCCAACCTTCGCTCATCCAATGTTCTGTATTATCCAACTCAATCAGCCCCCCACTTGGATCCACAGCTGTTTCAATACATTACGATGTTTACAGCAATTATTATACAAGGTTTCTGTATATTGAATTGCTTTTTCAGTCGATTTGTTATAATACATGATGTATTGGTGCTTAATTTGTAAAATCATAACATAATTTGATGTTTAGTAGGCTTTCCCTTAATCCAGTAGTTCTCAACCTGTGGGTCCCCAGGTGATTTGGCCTACAACTCCCAGAAATCCCAACCAGTTTGCCAGCTGTTAGGATTTCGGGGAGTTGAAGGCCAAAACATCTTGGGCCTCATAGGTTGAGTACCACTGCCTTAATTCCTCCTTATTATCCAATATTTTTGCTTATCCAAGGTTCTGCCGGCTTGTTTCTGTTGGAAAAGGGAGACTCTACTGTATAACTAGGGGACCTGTGAAACATTCATTCCACTGCCAAATGCTGACTTCTGCTATTGTCAGAGAAGTTGGACTGCAAGCATACTTTTTTTGACAGCTTCATGCCCTGGACAGCTTGAATGGATGTGAACATTTGGTGATAACACAGCAGCTGAGCCAATTGTTTCTACAGAAACAGCACCAACAAATACCTTTAGTGAATTACAGCATAGAATAAAACGGTGCAATTATGAAGCTCCCATGTGAGAATCTCAACCTCATCAGCCTTCCTTGACACACATGCTGTGGAAATTACTCTACCAGACAACCAGTGTCAGGATTTCCAGGCAAGTCATTCAGCCCCATAGCATTCAATTACCAGGAAAAAGAGGGATGGCCCTGCTGCTGTCACAAACCATTGCAAACAGTTTCCATAATCCCTGCTTTGAACTCCATCATTACTGTAGTTTACAATGGCTTTATTAGAGGCTTAATTGAATTGGTCCTGCTCCGGGTGTTCCTTGCTAACACACCAGCCATTAGCTGCTACTAATGAGGGAATCCAGAGGATTACCACATCAATTATCAAGTTTGGTTGGGACTGTAGGGGCAGCTAGCAGCAGGCTCTTGTGAATTCAGCTGAGAACTGTGACACAGAGAGCTCAGTGGTAGGCAGGCATACACTGTATTCACGATCCACTCAGAAACATCCACATCAGCACACAGGGAAAAGTCTGAAGCAGCCTAACATCATTAAAGCCCTCTTTCTGTTCAATGGGTCAGTTCAGGATCAGAGCTGACCCACTGGAAAGCTCCTCTCTCCCTATCCCAGGGGAAAGTGAAGGCTCGGCATCTTGCCTGTCACTTCTCCTGTACCTTATGGGTTGCAATCATTTGCGTGTGCATGGGTGATAACCTCCTGCCTGATGATTGATAAAACACAGACACAATTGGTTGGAATAAAATAGGCCGCAACTCATTTATTGATAACAGGAATAAGTGTTGGCAGCCATGCATGCCTGGGTGCCACTGGCCCACTAACAGTCCATGAAAACTTGGCACTCCAGGAACCAGGGCATTATCCTCACTTCCGACAAGGGGCGATAAGCCAGCCAGATCCAGGGCCCATGCCACACACCAAACACAGTGTTGCAACGATGAACACGCCTAACATAGAGTTACAACAATGAACACAGTAACAACAATAAAAGTTAACAAGATACGAACAATGAATGCACAGCATGAAAAGTAAAAATATACAAACAATGAATGCAAGCAGGGTGGGTGGGATGGACAAAAACAGGAACAGGCCCAGTGCCTGTTGAGGAGCTTCAGGCAGCCTTAAGTAGCCCGCCTGGGCGGGAGGGCTGGCCCGCTAACGGGGCAGAGAGAGGCGGTACCAGCCCCACCATTGGCCAGCTAGCACCCAGGGGGCTTCTGGGAAGAAGACCCCCCCCCCCCGGTGCAGGGTGGCTATGAGGACACCCTGCACCGCAACGCGCTTTGCCCGGTGAATCTGGCTGAGCAATTTCTTGCCTTCCATATACCGGTACATCAGATAAGCATCAGTTTGCACATAGAACTAACAGCTCTATGGAGGATGCTATAGCCATCACTCTTCACACTGCTCTGATTCATCTAGAGAAGGATAGGGGAACACAGAGGGAATGCTTTTTGTAGACTTTAGTTTTGTGTTTAACACAATCCTTCCACAAAGGTTGGTTTTTAAACTTGCACACCTTGGACTTTCATATTCAATTTGGTTTTGGATTATGGGCTTCTTGTCTGAATGTTCCCAGAGGGTTAGACTAGGTAATCATATCTCTTCAGCTCTTATTCTCAACACTAGTATGCCATAGGGCTGTGTGTTGAGTCCTCTACTTTATACTCCTTACACATATGATTGGAAGCCCCCAGTAGCACAATGGGTTAAAGCCTTGTGCCAGAAGGACTGAAGACTGACAGGTCGGAGGTTCGAATAGGGGAGAGCGTGGGTGAGCTCCCTCTGTTAGCTCCAGCTCCCCATGCAGGGACATGAGAGAAGCTTTCCACAAGGATGGTAAAACATCAAAACATCTAGGCGTCCCCTGGGCAACGTCCTTGCAGACGGCCAATTCCCTCACACCAGAAGCCACTTGCAGTTTTTCAAGTCACTCCTCTCTCTCTCTCTCACACACACACACACACACACACATATGATTGCACCCCTATCACCACAGTAATATTATTGTCAAATTTGCAAATATTTGCAAATATGGTTGGCTCTGAAGGGGATGAGTCTGCCTATCGAAATGAGATGGATTGGCTGTTCTTGTGGTGCAGGGACAATAAATTGGTTCTTAACATCAATAAAACCAAGGAGCTTATAATAGATTACAGAAAGAATAGATCAGCAATTCAGCCTTTGATTATAAATGGAGATTGAGTGGAGCGGGTGGCCAGTTTTAAGTTCCTGGGTGTTGCTATTAAGGAAGACCTGACCTGAGGCATTCATACTGCAGCGTTGGTTAAGAGGACCCAGCAGAGATCGTATTATCTGAAACTTTTAAGGAACCAATAATTGAATAAAAGACTGCTGGTAACTTTTTACCACTGTGCTATAGAGAGTGTTCTAACCTATTACATTTGCTAATTGCACAGTGGCAGATAGGAAGGTGCTCCAGATGGTTACCACTACTGGCCGGAGAATTATTGGTTGCCCTCTCCTCTATATAATTCCCGCTGCCTTATGAAGGTTCAAAATATTCTTAAGGATCCATCTCACCCTGAATATCCTTTTTTTTGAACTGGATCAACCAGGCCTAAACACCATGTATAGCACTTGATTTTAATCATTCAGAACTATTTGTCTGAAAAATTAAATGTTTGGCATTACTCCAGGTGACTGGAACCAACTCATTTAGAAAGGCAACAATTCATCACTTTATGTTGTAGTTTTGAGACTGTGAGAACTGTATGTCAGCATTTTATCTCTGTCTTAGTCCCAAAATGTCAAATTTTATGAACATGGTTGCTTCCGGCTGACAAAATTCATGTCAAACAAGAAATGGATGTGGATTATCTCTGAAGCTATTATAGCAGAATACACATGAACTCACTTCAGTAACTCAGTGGTAACTAACTAAATGTATGTGTGCTGTATTTGAGACAATAAAACGACCAGAATGTAAATGGTAGAGAACAGAACATTAAAAGAGACAGTGAAGGTCAATGCAGAATAGGAAAGAAAATGAGGCATGAATGCAGTTCCATTTAGGTCCTTACATGCCCACTTTTCATTAGTGTTAGAATGTCTGGCATAGCTAATAATATTTCTCCTCAGATCATCCCATCTTGATTCAAAAGAGAAGTAATTGAAACTCAGGGACTATAGTCTGTATACTGCATACTTTGGAGGGTTTCCATAAAATTACTTCAAATGAAGTGTTTCGCTGGCTTCGTCTAGAAAGATTTGAGCAAAGACTGTCTACAATCCCATCCTTCGTATGTTTATTGTTGATATATAGATACGCATATACATATAGGTGGTTTTAAAACAAGCAAATTATACTCCTAACAAGCTAAAGCATATCTTTATTAGTGTGATTAATGAATAAAACACAATAAATACGAAAAACACTTTTGGTTTCTGTCTTCTTCAGTTTTGTTGTTGTGTGCCATCAAGTCATTTCTGGGTTATGGTGACCCCATGGTGAACCTATCATGGGGTTTTCCTGCCAAGATTTATTCAGCTGCAGAAAAGAAAGCTGCATCCAAAGTGGTCGTTTACAAAACTCTTTTGCCAACATTCTTAAGTGGGTAATGGTGTTATGTATTATTGATAGTACACAACTGAAGAAGATGAAATGTTTTGCTAATTTTAAAGTTCTCTTTGTAAACCAGTCTTCTGAATAATATGTCATGAATCTTATTAGTTAGTCTCAGCTTAGTAGATTCATTGAAGCACTTGTTGAATGGTGAGACAAAACATTATTAAATCCAGCTGATTCAATGAGCCTTCTCTCTTTGATATGAATAATAAAGGTAAAGGTTTTCCCCTGACATTAAGTCCAGTCATGTCCGACTCGGGGTGTTTGAGGCGAATCTCCATTTCTAAGCCAAAGAACTGGCATTGTCCATAGACACCTCCAAGGTCATGTGGCCAGCATGACTCCATGGAGCGCCGTTACCTTCACGCTGCAGCGGTATCTATTCATCTAATCACATTTGCATGTTTTTGAACTGCTAGGTTGGCAGAAGCTGGGGCTAATAGTGGGAGTTCACCCTGTTCCCCAGATTTGAACCATTGACCTTTGGTCAGCAAGTTCAGCAGCTCACCAGTTTAACCCACTGCACTAGCGGGGGCTCCCTTTGATATGAACCATCAATGTTAATTACATGAAATAGATAAAGAGGACTATAATTCCACAAAGTCTCTGCTATTTTTATGATGGAATTTTTAATTTCTGCATCTAACTTATATCTCTCCCATACTCATATCTCTCCCATACTCCCACCACCATTCCAATTGCTCAGTTCCCTTTTACAATAAATTATCTTTGGGTGGCTCACAGTATGCTAGCCCCTTGCATCACTGCTAGTGATATTATGTCATCTCAAAGGTAAATCCTATTGAATTATTTATTTATTTATTTATTTATTTATTGTTCAATTTTGTATTCCGCTCCTCCCTGCAGGCTCGGGGCGGATAACAACAATATAAATGGGCTGCATGTCGCAATCATGTAGCCCTACAATAAAAACATAAAAACACATTAAAATACAATACATCGCATTGCAAGGTGTAAGATGACATACAGGCACATTTCTTAGACCGATGTGCCTAATTAAAGGCTAGTCCAAAGAGGGCGGTCTTGCAGGCCCTTCGGAAGGGGGCAAGCTCCGAGATGGCTCGGGTGCTGTCCGGAAGAGAGTTCCATAGCACCGGAGCTGCCACAGAAAAAGCTCGTTGTCTGGTTGCGGACAGATGGCAGGAGCGGATTGATGGCACCACTAACAGATTCCGTTCATCTGAACGCAGTGATCTCGGGGGAAAGTACGGGGTAAGGCGGTCCCTCAAGTACGCAGGCCCTAGGCCGTGTAAGGCCTAAAAGGTCAATACCAACACCTTGAAGGCAATTCGGTACTCAATAGGAAGCCAGTGCAGTTGCCGGAGAATGGGCGTAATCACCTTCAGCCGGCTGGCACGCAGCCAACCAGTCACGGCTTCAAGGCATAGATGGAAACAATCGGGTATGGTGTCCGGCCTGCCGTCCATTCTCAGCAAAAGCTGGGTGTCATCAGTGTACTGATAAATGCAACTTATTATCAGGTAAGTAGATAATATAGGATTTCAGCATGAGACATTCCTAATGTGGAAATATGTTACTCTAGAACCAGATTTCTCAAGCTACCTGAGACAGTTTGTTGTTGGTGATTGGCATTTTATCACAAACTATGCCATAGCTGTGTTACATTATTACCATATGCTTGATTATTTCCTGGAAACGCACTAGGGACCAGCATCTGGTGCTGCATGGTTCTGGATTGGTACCCAGGCCACTGCTT
The DNA here is from genome assembly GCA_030556195.1 of Anolis apletophallus. Taxonomy (NCBI): domain Eukaryota; kingdom Metazoa; phylum Chordata; class Lepidosauria; order Squamata; family Anolidae; genus Anolis; species Anolis apletophallus. Next base: position 94,105,584 of record JARBWK010000009.1, read on the forward strand.
TTATTAGCACTGCTCTAGAAGGACCTAACTCTAAGAATAAAATAGATGGGTGTTGGGGCAAAAGAAAACCATGTAAGATCCCTACCCTATTAAAAAGTTGGGATATCAATCAATTTTTAACTACTGAATGAACATAGTAGATATGCTTAGTGAATTCAGATCTTTGGTGCTTTGATATTTAAATTGGTCTAATTTGCACCTCCCACCAAAATATAAAGACCAGAAATACATTGTTTGTGTTGAATGTTTCAATGCAGCTCTTGTTCATGTTGGTGAATTTAAAGCTCAAATATGTTTAGATTTAGCTGTTTTATATCTCCAGCAAAGGATCACTGCCATGTCATGGCGCTGGAGCTTGAGCACCTCAAGGATGCCACGAGCAAAACCATGAAGCGACATCCAAGATGAGACGGTCATGGCAGAGAGGTCAGACCAAACGAGATCCCTGGGGAAGGTAATGGCAACCCATCCCAGTATTCTTGCCAAGAAAACTAGATGGATCAGGGATCCAGAGATATGTCGGTATGCCATCGGAAGATGGGACTCCCAGGCCAGGAAATGGTCAAAATGCTATGGATGTATGGTATCCTTGAAGGGACTGGTTTGACTCTGAAGGAGCTGGTGCTGGTGACAGCTGACAGGGAGCTCTGGCATGGGCTGGTCCATGAGGTCACGAAGAGTCAGAAGCGACTGAACAAATAAACAACAACATATTGAGATAATCCATTTAAAATTACATATATAAATGAAAAATTATATGTGGAGTTCCTGCAAGCCAGTGTAGTGCAACAGCTAGAAGTTTGGACTGAAGTTATCCCTCCCTACCTTGCAACCCCCCCCAAAACAGCCCATTGCCTCCCATTCTGCGCTGACCGCGAGCGCTGGAGAGAGGGAGAGCAATCATGCAGGCGTACTCCAACCCCCCCCAACACCCCAACCCATCCCGTCACCCTCTCTCCCCACTCACCGGGACCTTCGCAGCCACACCGGCGATGCCCTAACCACCTCCTCGCCATCCTCGCCCGTGACCACACGTCCCCGGTCCCAGAGCACCTCTGGGACGCCGCACTACACTTCCCAGAAACCTCCGCATAAACCGGAAGTGGCCATGCCGGGCTTTCTGGAAAGTGTAGTCCAAAAGGCGGGACTTCACAAAAGCGGCCTGATGCCACCCAGCACAGCCAAAAAGGGGCGGGCCGCCGTGTCCCCCGCGGTTCCAGCGGCCGCGCCTGAAAGAAGGTAACCTCCCGGGCTTATCTTGCTTCACGCGCGGCCGCTGCAACTGCGGGGGACACGGCGGAAGGCGGATCGCCCATCTCCGGGCCTGCCTCCCGCCCTGGCGCGCATGCCCACCGTCGTACGTGGCCCGCCCCTTAATGGGAGCGAGAGAGAGGGTGAGAGAGACAGAGGGGGGACCGAGACAGAGAGACAGGGGGGGGGAAGAGAGAGGGGAGGAGTGACACAGAGAGAGACGGGGGAGGGAGAGAGAGAGGGGGAATGACAGAGAGAAAGAGGGGGAGAGAGAGGGGAATCAGACAGAGAGAGAGAGGGGAGGGGAGAGAGAGGGGAGAGTGAGACAGAGAGAGAGGGGGAGGGAGAGATAAATACACAGATCAGACAGAGAGAGGGAGAAAGAGAGGGGAGGAAGTGTACATACACAGACACATACATACACATACACACACACATACACACACAGACACATACACACACATACATACACATACACACACATACAAACACACACATATACATACACAGACACACACACATGCATACACATACACACACACAAACAGACACACACACATACATACACATACACACACAAATACATACATACACACACATACATACAAACACACACACACATACAGACACACACACAGACACACAAACATACATACACATACATACACACATACACATATATACACACACAAAACACATTGTCACACCATTTCAAACACTTACATAATCAAACACCCACACATCTCCTAAATAGGGCACAGCAACGCGTGCCGGGTTCACCTAGTGTTTTATATGTTTTTAATGTGCTTTTAATTTTAAATCTTTAACTTAATGTATTTTAACAGTTTGTTGTTTAAAGGCATTGAATAGTTGCCATCTGTAAAGCTGCCTTGAGTCGCCTTCGGAGTAGAGAAAAGCAGGATACAAATACAGGAAATAAATAAATAAACTGTATGTTTCCCAGGCTTCTTGAAGGAAAAGTAGAGTATAAATGTAAAATATAATAACATTGACTAGAAGGTTGTTGTTATCTTTGTCTACCTGAAGAAAGTTGCAAATTGCTTTCCCCATCCATTAATATGCAAATAAATATAAAGACTTGTGGGAGTACAAAAGTGTTCTCCATGGGTTCAGTGTAGGAAATCTTAATAGGACAGATTGCAGGTGGTTTGGGGATGTGCAACAGTCTTCTTAATATTTCTTTATACTTGTCTCATCATTTAGTACACTGATAAGTCCGGATGGGGCTGAGTTACAGTATGTAGAAATCTTTTCAGTCCAGCTTTGTCCCATAATTTCCCAGAGATGAGTTCACCCTCTTCAGTTCAGTCTTAAGGAGTGAGCATGACTATCACTACTATGCACCCATGGCAGGGCTCAATCACAGGTCACTGTATTTCCATTGACAACTCAGTGGAGAAAAGACGTGATATAAAAGTAACTAATCAATAAATAACATACTCATTTTAAATAATCCCTGCTGACAGTGGTAATAGGACAGAACAAATGGACAAATCCGTGCACAAGTGATACAGGCTGGAAATAACAGATTCACACCACCAGTGGAAACTTACTTTTTTATCTTTGTATTTATTTTCTTCATTTATAGCTAACCTTTATCCCAATATGTGATCCCACATAACTTACGTCATCGGTTAAAACAAAACAGCTAAAATAACATACGGTACAAAAATTTTAAAAGCATTAAATCATCCATCTGATTAAAACATCAATTTAAAATAATTAACATGAATTAAGCACATTATATCTATTGGAAAACAACATACCCATTTTACTACTTTCTGTCCCAAAAAGTTAGCTGAAGACTTCTTTGAATAGGAAGGACTTTGCCTGTGGAGAAAAAAAAAGACCAAAGAGCCGGCCAACAGAGGCCCCTTGTACACAGCTGCATAAGATCCACATTGAACTGTATTATTTGGTAGTGTGGACTCAGAAGTGTTAGGGCCCTTCCACATAACTGTATAACCCAGAATATCAAAGTAGATCATCAACAATATCTGCTTTGAATTGGAATATCTGCATAAATAGGAGTATAGTGTCTAGAGATCCATGGAAGTCATGCCACCTCTCTATTCTGCATTGGTCAGGCTACACCTGGAATACTGTGTCCAATTCTGGGCATCACAATTGAAGGGAGATGTTGACAAGCTGGAAGGTGTCCAGAGAAGGGCAACTAAAATGATCAAGGTTCTGTAAAACAAGCCCTATGAGGAATGGCTTAAAGAGCTTGGCATGCTTAGCCTACAGAAGAGAAGGCTGCGAGGAGACATTATTGCCATGTATAAATATGTGGAGGGAAATCATAGGGAGGAGCAAGCTTGTTTTCTTAGGCCCTGGAGACTAAAAGGCAGAACAATGGCTTTAAACTAAAGGAAAGGAGATTCCACCTGAACATTCGGAAGAACTTCCTAACTGTGAGAGCTGTTCAGCAGTGGAACTCTCTGTCACAGAGTGTGGTGGAAGCTCCTTCTTCGAAGGCTTTTAAACAGAGGTTAGGTGCTTTGAATTTTCTTGCTTCCTGGCAGTGAATTGGACTGGATGGCCCATGAGGTCTTTTCCAATACTATGATTCTATGATTCTACCTGAGTCTACACTGTCATATAATCCAGTTCAATGTGGATTTTATACAGCTGTGTGGAAGGGGCCTAAATAAGCACTTTCCACATTTTTCTAGAATCTTCCAACACTGAAGGTAATAAATGCCCAATGCAATGGAAGAAAGACAATGAAGGCAAAACAGATTTCAAGCAAGCCTGACTGTGAGGTCTCACAATATTTTTCTTCATTGACAGAAATTTGCACTTCATACTGAATTCTGTGTAACCTGAATTTGGCAGTAACTGTAAAGTGTTTGTTAGAAATATTGTTATTCATCAGGTCACATGCTTGTTCTGACACTCATTTCTTTGCTTTTCTGGGAAATATTTTGGTAACCTCAACTCCCAGGTGGAAATGCATCTCGTTTCCTCCTTTTTAAATGGAACACTCCTTTAGTTCATCTGCCCTTGTTCTTTTCCACACAAGAAGTGTTTAAAATATACAATAATATTAGATATTTAGTGGGTTCTCAACCTTTGGTCCCCCAGATGTTTTGGACTTCAACACCCAGAAGTCTTGGTCAGCATGGTCATTGTTTAAGAAAGGAAACAGTCCTGCAGACTGTTGGTAGGGAGGTGGACTATAGTTTGAAAAACATGAATGAATTCCTATGCACCATACACACATCTTATTTGTAGTGTAAAAAGAAAACATGAAAGAACAATTTAACCCAACATAAACTTACCAGTATTTCAGTGAGACGTGTGGCCATTTCAATGGGAGCTTTTGGCTGATGAGATAATCAAGTTAATTAGAATTGTTGTTGTGTGCCTTCAAGTCATTTCAGACTTAGGGTGATCCTAAGTTTAAAGTTTAACTTGAGGTCAGGTAAATGCCCTTGGTGGGCCACATTTGGCCCACAGGCCTTAGTTTGGAGACTCCTGTTCTAGAACACCAAAGGTTGAGAAAAACTGTCTTAGATTATAATCCAAGTTTCTGAAGCCTACCAAAAGAAGTGAAATAGACATGCTTAACTTGCCTATTGGCATGGATCATCCTCTTCCTAGCTTTATTCAATCTGTTTCAGACAGAGGTGTATGTTTTAATCTAGAGCCACTGGTTGCATACATTAAATCAACTCATGCTGGTATGGTGGCTGTAGGCTGTGAACCTGGCAATATTACTTTTTTGGACTACAACTGACAGAATCCACCAACCAATCTGGCTCATGGCAGAGGCTTCTAGCTGCTGAATTTCAAAATAGTAATCTTTCTTAGCTCTGCCCAGGTGCTTCTTGAGGAAATTATCAATACTGAAGATACACTTCAAATAGTATCTTCTAGGCATGGTTCCGAACCCAAAAATGGCGATTCTAAAATCAAATGGGGGGGGGGGGGCTTTGATTAGTAAAAGAAAGACTTACAAAAAAATTTCCAAATCTTTCTAAAATGTAACTTAATTACTAACGAAATTCGTTAGTAGTTCGTATGCCAGCGCATGCGCATTCAGATGAGTTTTGGCCTACAACTCCCAGAAATCCTAACAGCTGGTAAATTGGCTGGGATTTCTGGGAGTTGTAGGCCAAAAACTTGAATAAATCACACTGAATTCTAGATGGGACTCTCCAAATAGGAAGGAGGGAGGGAAGGAGGAGGGAGCGGGTATTCTATTCTTGTAAGCAGCAAAAGAAAAGGAGGAGGAGCCCCCTCGCTCCTCGCTGCCTCTCTCTCACCCCGATCCCGAGGGAGCGAGGGTCCAAGTTTGCCCAGGCTGGTCATATACCTACATTCCATGCATGCAATAATACAGCAGTAATAACAATGGGTATAAGAAGAGGTAAAATTCAAACTGAAGTATTCTGACTGGTCCCCTCCTCATGCGGTGCAAACGGCTCTTCTCTGTGAGCCCGGAAAAGCCAGCGTTTTCTGCTTGGTGCACACACATACATATTCTTTGGGGGATTTGCTGCAGAATCTTCTCTATGAGCCCGGATTCTGCAGCAAATCCCCCAGAATATGTATGTGTGTGCTCCCAAGCAGCAAACGCTGGATTATCCCCGGCTAATAGAGAAGAGCCCGTTTGCACCGCATGAGGCAGGGACCAGTCAGAATACTTCGGTTTGAATTTTACCTCTTGTTATTGTTATTACTGCTGTATTATTGCATGTGCATGGAATGTAGGTATATGACCAGTTGGATTACTTATAATATTAGGCACTTACAGTAGCATTCATTCTATTATACATTAGGTTGGTTTCTCACCCCAATACTCTTTGATGCTTTAGATCCTGGCAGGCAGGAGAGGCAGGGAAGCCTGGAAAAAATGTAAACAGAGAGGTTTACTCAGAAGTAAATCTGCAAAGGATGTAAACAGAGAGGTTTACTCAGAAGTAAATCCACAAAGGAGGGCACTTCATCCAAAGTGCCCTCCTTTGCAGATTTACTTCTGAGTAATCCTCTGTTTACATTTTTCCGGCTTCCAGCCGAAAGAAGGAGCGAGTTTAGGGCTTATTGGCAAGGGAGGCGGGAGGGTGGTGAGAGAGAAGGAGGGTGCCCCCCTTACGACCTAATAACGACACTTAAGAAAATCCTGGCCCCCGAAGTTCTATAAAGTTCTACAAAGTTCTATAAAGAAAGTCCACTTCCTGGTTGGCGTTCCAGGTGCGGAAATACTCAAAAGTAGCATTTCTTACGAATTTCTTACGAATCATTTCATTTTCATAACTTTTTTCTCATGCCTAGTATCTTTCCTCAACAATGACAAGTTTATTGAGCAGCTTCATTTATACGAGGGAGGGAACCATTCAGATTTAATAACAGTTGAAAAATAGGCTTTTATTTTTAAATTTTGTTAATAGAATGTAAGTGGAAACAAAAAGCAGTCCTACAAATCACCATATCCTCTACTCTGCATTCAGTGCACTGTGTCCCATTGTGCTTCCCTTTTAAAGAGCTGTATCAATTTATCTCTTTCTAAATCTCTCTTCAAGTTCAAAATTCAAAATTAATTTTCTGCTCTCTCCCCATTGTTCTTTATCCTCCTTAACTGCAGGGACATTTTTACAAGTGAAGAATGTATGTTTGTAGTGGCTAGCAATTCTGTTTAAGGAGCAAAGACAGCAACATTTTCAACACGAAAACACTTTCTGTGCAGTTAAAAATTCTGCACACAAACCCCAAAAACAAAGTTTGCACAGAATTACAAAGGTTCTTCTCAGTCTAGGATTTTTCCTAGCAGGTTTTCCCAACACACACACACATTTAATTAATTTTAAAATACTTTTGAATAGTCTTTCCAAATTGCATCTCAGGGAAGTTAGAAACAATGGATGAAAGATGAAGAGACTACTAAACCCTATCACTGCTCCCCTCTTTAAGACATCTTGAACTAAGTGTTGCTGCATTTGCAGCAGCTATAAGTAATCTGATAATGTGTGTTAATAGAATAGGGATGAAAATTTAGTTGTAACAATGCTAATCTTGTATAAGAACTCCTCCCACATCCCAGCAACCCTCACTTTTTGTGATTTTCTTTGCAACATATAAAAAATCTGTAAAAGTGTAAGGAACTAATAATAACTCTATTATCCCTATATTGTTTTGTAGTTCCTATGTTTTTCTTTCCCCTTGCCCCCCCCCCCCCATTCCCTTAGTGGGAAATGTTTTCATTTTATTTGGTAATGCTTAATAAAAACTATTGCGCCTGTATCTTGGGAAGTCAGACTCGGCCATGGTAGTCCACGCTCTAGTTACATTCTGAATAGTCCATGCTCTAGAAGACTGTTTGGAGTCCAAGGGCACAATTACTCACAAAGGGAGCTCCACTGGCTGGCACAATTCAAAGTGCTGGCTTTAGTCTATAAAGCCCTAAATGTTTCTGGCCCAGCTTACCTGTCCAAAAATATATTCCTCTATGAACCATCTCAGAGGCTAAGATAATTCGGGGAGACCCTGCTCTTGGTCCCACTTCCTTTGCAAGCGCAACTGGTGCAGATGAGAGAAAAGGCCTTCTCAGTGGTGGCTCTTCATCAACTCCCTGCTCAATGAAATTAGATCAGTGTCCTCCCTCTTGGCCTTCAGGAAAAAAAGCAAAAACATGGCTGTGGAACCAAGTATTTGGGCAGTAAGTGGGACAAGAAACGAGCATGGATTATGTGCAATTGTTATTTGATACTGAAACAGCCTGGACCATGCTTTTGAATCATGTGATTTAAATGTTTATATTAATATGTTTTTAATTCCTTGTTTTAATGTTGAAATGTAGTTATGTTTTGTGATTTAATTGATAGTTATATGTTGCTGTTGTTTTATATTAGGTCTTCATGTTTTGTAAAGCATTGAATTTTGCCGTGAATATGTTGGAAACCACTTTGAGTACCCCCAGAGGTGAGAAAAGTGGTATATAAATGAAGTAAATGATATTGAGAAAAAAATCACAAGAGGGGATTTAAAATCATTGGTTCATTTTGGAAATATATACTTTACCCAAAGAATTGGACTCGAGATATCTATTCTCAATTGGACCTAACAAGCATAGGTAGGTCTTCTGCTACAAGCTTTTTAGCTTCCGACAAAAGGAATATTAATTTAGAACAGTATCTGACTATTCCACTTCCGCTACCCTTAAGAAGAATATACAGTATACTAGGGCTAGGATTGTACAACTTGGTATTATGATACAAACTGGGTGTTACTGTAACATCCCAAGAAGTGTGAGATTCTGCATATAGGGAGAACAAACTATGGAAGATATTGAACATTTCTTAATTGACTGTCCAGCATATACTGAACTGCGATAGAGATATTTACATCCAATATTATCCAACTACAGGTCCCCCAACAGAAATTACCTTCTGATATTCCTCTTGCAAAGACAGGAAAGATCCACCATAATCAGAGTAAGCTTTTTTATTCTGAAAGCTATCAAGAAAAGTGCACATTTCAAAAAAAAAAATGCACATTTCCTGAAAGAAGAACCAGGAAAATAAGATTCTGACTGTAAATAAATGGTCAGCTGCTGTCCTCTCCTTTTTGCCTTGTCTTTTATTCATGTTGTATTTTGAAATGGCCATATGACTGGTCAAATAAAAAATATTATTATTATTGCTTTTTCCAAAGAATTGGATTAAGAAAAACACATTGACTAATAGCTCAAGCAGTCTTATGTGCTGCTCAAAAGACATAATTGTACTGCCATGCACAGTCTTGTGCTTTCCAACCCGTAATGCTGTAAAATAAATATAAAAATGATATATAGAAATAAAGTTTTTCTCCAGGAGCCTACAAGATGCTAGACAAAAATGCCTGTGAGGGAATAGGCATTTAAGAAGGCAGCCAATAAAAAGAACAAGAGGCATGTGTGCGTGTATGTGTGTGTGCATGCCCAGCTGGCAAGAGTGATATATAATAAATCAGAGAAGAGTAGAAATCTGCAGTCTGAATGGGGAGACCAGATAAAGTCAAGGTCCTTTTCACATTAAACATGTTCAATTTTTATTGTAATTAAAGTATTTTTAAAATGCTAATGGAATAAATTGAACTCTCCTTTCCCATTCTCTTCATATTGTGCAATTACTGTATGGGGCTATCTTGAAAGCTTGCCAAGGGGTAATAGACTAACTGTAAAATGAATCAAATTCCCCTTGCTTCAGAGGTAGTGAAATACAATAACTGGCCCATCCTATCCCCTGTAATTTCTGGATGACAGCCGTCTTAATATTCAGCCTCCAGTCAGCAATAGTTAGAGCAGCGCAGGAATCTCAGCTGCAAAGGGTGACCTCTGAAGCCACATAGAGAAGAATTAGAAGGATTATCACAAAGAGAAGGAAAGTGCTAGTTAACCAGGACAGAATAAAATATAAAATAAAATACAAAAAATATGGGAACCTTGCTCAAAAACAATGGATTAAACTCATATTATACAGGCAAGGTACCTGTAGCCTCACGCATTTGTTGGGCAATGTTTTCGGAAATGTATAGGCAATGTTCTGGTTTTGGGCCCATTCTGGATGTTTGGGTGATAGAGGATGGTACATTTCCAAAGTGAGGAGGCAGACAAAATGGAGTGTGTCATTTTCATAATAATTCTGTAATATACCTGGCCATTCTTTTTTATTTCCTTGATGCACTGAACTCTCATTTTGTCACACAATTCATGTTTCACTAGTGTGTTTTTATTTTATTGCACCCTTTATTTCCCATGCATCATGGTAAATACATTTTCAGGAATTGGATAGTTACTTATTTGCATTACTTAATATGTTTCTGTGGGCTCCCCCCCTTTCTTCTTCTTCTTCTTTTTTTGCCAAGAGCAGAAATGCCTAAAGTTTGGATGAAGGAAATCTTCCCAAATCATTGTTTCTTGTTAATTCAGCAGTGCAAAGAATTTCACTGTAAATCTATTTCTCTCATGGGGGTCTTCCACACATTGGAAAATAGTCTAGGCATGTGTGATCAATTTTAAAAATGTTTTAAAAGTAATTACAAAATTAGGTGGCACTGAAATTTCATTTCTAAAATATAGTTAGTAAAACGTCTGTTACTATAACGAGCGTAACAAAATGTTGATACTTTTTATTATAGTAATTGTGCAAGTGGGGAAACTTCAGGGGCTCTCCTTTCTCTCTTATTTTTATAGCAATTGGGTGAAGCTTGCTACAATGCTAGAATACATTTACCACTGTTAGCCCATCAAGTTTCGGAACATTTCACTTATCCACAGAGTTTTGAGGAATTTTCAAAGTTTTAATAAACAACGTTTTTAAAAAGGAAAATTACAAGAACTATCTGCTTGAATTTTCTATATAATGACACAGGACAACAGGGAATTATTCTCCCCACCTTTTAGAAATATTTATACATCTACTGATTTTAGGGAATTTTCTTAAATTTTGAGAAAACTTTTTTTAAAAGCCTCAACAGCTATCTCATTAAATGTATCTCACATGAATGAATATAACTTCCATTTAAGGATTTTTCCCCAGTCCTGCACAGAGATTTACTTACAAGAAGTATCAGTCAGTCCTACTATTTGCAGATTCAGCAATTTCTTGGAACTCTGGCTCGCTGCTACTTTGAAGGGAGCATAGTTCTTCCCTATCCTGATTGGGTTTTTCTGATGCTGAGCAAAATTCTGGAAAATGTTGTTTAGGGCTAGGCCTTTTGAATTCTCTGGCATAGGGCTCCTCACCTTCCCAAACTACATTTCCCAGAATTCTGTGTTTTCTCAGTCTCTTTCACCCTGTTGCCAACCCCCTCCTCATGGCGAGAGGCCATTAATTTAAAGAGGAAAGGCAGCCTTTTTGGCCTTGCTTTGCTTCCTTGCACAGAAAATGAAACTGACTTTGGATGGCTTCCAAGAATTACAAAATGCAAATGTAAAAATATTGGGTAAGTTTTTATTCTTAAGTTTTTGGCTCGGGCCACGCCCGCATGTCGGATATTGCATTGTAAGTACGAATTTTACGAATTTGATACAACTTACAATGACTAAATTGAAATACCCTGAAGTTGATTGTTCCTTCAAGTTTCCTGTCACGTTATGCTGATCCCATGAATGTCCACAGTTCTCTTAGGCAAGGAATACACAGAAACGGTTTTGCAAGCTCTTGCCTCTGAAATATAGCCTACATTGCTGATCTACAACCCAATTACAGTGGAGCCTTGACTTAAGATAACCCCAACTTAAGAGCATTTTGAGTTAAGAGCCATTGCTCAGGCCTAATTTTGCTTTGTCATACGAGAAGCATTTTGCATTAAGAGCTAGTGAGAGAGGGAGCCCTAGTGTGAGATTACAGGGCTTTAGGGCTTTGAGGCAGCAGCCTCTATACCTTGTGCCTCTGTGCCTTCATGCTCTGGTCCGGTTTAAGAGGGTGTTATCCCCTTTGCTCTTGTCCACTCTGAGGAACTTTGGGTTAGCTAATTTTCTGTGGTTTTTATTCCTGGTAAGAGAGGCAGAGAGAAAGAGAGGGAGGGAGACTGGAATGAGTATAGTATGAAGAAAATGATGCTTCTGCCTCTTTGCTTTGTGCTTCTTTGCTACAACTTTGTGCTTCTACCATTTTGAAGAGGATTTTTCTTTTTTATTGTTCCATGTGAATGTGCAGGTTTTACCTTGCTCGTACACTGGCCAACACACATTTTGTTGCTTCATATGTGCTTCCTTGCCACAATGTTGTGCTTCTACCATTTTAAAGCTGATCTTTCTTTCGTCATTGTTCCATGTGAGTGTGCATTTATACATTATTTGTTCTTTATAAGGTACATTTTTAATTTAAAAACACACAACAAAACATTGCGAGGGGGCTTTGGGGGCTAGCATTGATGAATAGCATTTCAATGTATTTCAGTGGGAATATTTATTTATGTTTATTTACGTTATTTTGCTCACTTTAAGAAGAGTGTTTGAGTTAAGATCTCAGTCTCTGAACAAATTAAACTCTTAAGTCAAGGTATAATTGTACTAGCCAGGCGTAATTTGGGAAATGCTTAATTTCCAAGATAAGATGGTATCTTTGGAGCGGGCCTGTCCAACAGGCGGCCCGCGGGCCGCACACAGCCCGCCAGCCCCTTGGATATGGCCCGCCTACCCAGGCCCAGATAAAGGCGTTTTGCCGCCCTAGGCCACACTTGGGAAGCAGCGCCCTGGGGGGCGGGGCTTCCTCCCTCCTTCTCTCCAGTCACGGAGAGAAGCAGAAAGGGACGCCCCACCCCCGGAGCGATGCTGGGCATGCGCAGCAGGCCTCTTCGTGGTGGGGCGTTGCTGGGCATGCGCTGGGGCGTCTCTCCCATGACTGATCACGGAGAGAAGCAGAAAGGGACGCCCCACGCCCGGAGCGATGCTGGGCATGCTTCCCTTCCTCCTCCTCGTCGCCGTGACTGCCTTCCTGGTTTGGCGACAAGGAGGAAGAGGAAGGAAAGCTCCCACGGGGCATGCCCAGCAGCGCCCCGTGGGCGGAGCTTCTCCTCCTCCTTATCGCCGAACCAGGAAGGATTGGAAGGAGGGTGTGAGGAACTTTCTCACACTGCGGCCCCCAGATGATCAGTGACCGGAATTCTGGCCCTTGGGCCGGTAGAAGTTGGACAGCCATGCTTTAGAGTATTTAGCATACACTATGCTGCCACAAAATGAATAGAAATACATATTATTCCTGTCCATACCTCTGAATGGACAACATTGAATACTAGGATTCCATTTATTCCAACAAAAATAAATAGAAGGAAATTTTTTAAAAGGACACTAAGTATTTTCATCTGAAAACTTGTTATTTTACTTGGCTTTTTGTTGTTTTGTCCTTACCCACACCCACCATTTGCTTTCTGCTTGTTTACTCATTCTGATCCCTCTCTCCTGTCAACAGAAAGAAGACCCAGCTCAAATCCTGAAACTGCTAAGTGCTCAGTAACCAAGCTGTACTTACTTTACCATCTCTGGAGATAGAGTGTGCACGTTCAAGCCACCTGTAGATTTATGGTGAGCCCCATGAATTTCACAGGGTTTTCTTAGGCAGGAATACACATAGTTCCTTCTTCTGTAGCCTGGGGATATGTAATCATACAGGGGAGGAAGGGTGTGCATAATTTGTGGGGAGTACCAAAGCTACAAGGCTACAGGATTAAAGGGAGGGGGCTGAGACATGGAAGGAATAAAAACCTGGATGTGATGAGAATACTAAAGCCATTGTTGTCAAAAGGAATAGAAAGTGATACTCTTTAGAGCAATATCACCCAAGGGGAGTGAAATGCTGTGTTAGGTTGAGGGAATGTAGTGTGGGCTGGGTATTAGCTTTCCAGAGCTGTGGCAGAGGAGGAAGGATGCCTGTTGGGTAATGCTGGTGGGATGATTACTTGGGGACCTGACAAACTGACAAATGCAGCTATTTCCATTTCAAATAGGAAGCTGAGATGAGATCAAACGCATTTTGCAGTAATGAATCGAAGCCTCTCCCTGCACACTGAGTCTCACAAACACTCAGCATAATTGAAGTCTCACAGAGCCAAGGCAAGGAACATGAAATTTGCTCAAGGGGGTTGAAAAAAAGCCAAACAAATAAACAAGCACAGCTAAAGATCAAATCATTAATGCACCCTGGGGGAGGATCCAACCCACTGCTGGTCTAGAGGCTTTGCTCACTCGAAGGACCCTTGCCAATCTTGATTCCATCGTGGCTTTTATGATTCCAAAGATGTCTGCCTCTGCTCACCTTGGAAACTGGCCAGAAGTCACTATTACAATATGAACAACTCAGAGCCGCATCTTGTCAGTGGTCCAACCTGCATTTGGTGCTCTGCCCGTGAACCTGCAGGCAGTCAAGGATCTTTGCTCTTTATCTACACGAGATTTTTTTTAACAAATAGCAAATAATTATTGATGCTTGTAAAGCTTTAAAACAACTGCCACCAACAAGATTTATGTATATGTGCTGGGAAACCCAAAGAATAAGACTCACTTCCACCAGGAGCAAAATAGGGGGAAATCTTTCATGGTAGTAGGAGGAAACAAAACATGTTAAATGGCCTTGCTTTGATCACTGCATTTCTGTAATGTGTTCATTCATTCATTTATTCGTTTAATTCTGTATGTTCTGATGTTGTTACCTGGAAACCGCCCTGAACGCCCGCCCCCCAAGAGATAAAGCGGTATATACATAAAGTTTTTTAAAAAATTATTATTATTATTATTATATATGTCTGATCTAGTGAACTTATGAGAAAGGCCCATGGATTTGCCCCGCATCATGGGCTCCAGATGGAGGCATGGAGAAGCCACTGCTCCACACCACGGATCACCTGCCTTACATTCTTCTCCTATTCAGAATTTGAAATATGAAATCCAAAAAGGTTTTCACCTGCCTTACATCCTATGGGATAGCATTGTCACCTGACTTCCCCCATTGAAAGTCAAGGAATACGAGAAGGCTTCCATGTTGCCTCAGCGGCAGCGTGCACTCCTTCACCTCCTTTTTCAGCACAAAGCCAGGCCTGAAGTCCCTTTATGTTGTGTGAAGGGCTTTGTGCCAAAAAGGGAAGTGAAGCAGTGTACGACAGGCAAATCAGCCCATCTGATGAGGTAGTAGGTAATGAGTCAGCCAGAGATAGTTGATGTGAGGGATCTATAACCTCACATGAAGTGTCTTTCATCACTACAGCCCACACTACAACTGTTATTGAGAAAAATTACTTGTATCCATAGTCTTGAAAAGTTATTGTATCTTGGGATTGACGTTCAAAAAGCTGTTCCACATCTCATTCTTTGGGACAATTTACATCACAGTGGCAGCATGCAACACTCAGTCTTGTTGAATGCCAGTAGAAAGACTTCCGACTTACTTGTAAATTGGTAAATAGAAAATTGCAGACTCTTAGGAATGGGAGGCCTGAGCTGAAATGACTTCACTAAATTGAATGACTCTAGATCTACTATAGCATGTAGAGATACATCGTTACTAGGGAAACTGGAGTTCAAACCTTTTTGGATTTCATGTCACAAAATCTGAATAGAGCTATGTTGAACATAACTATGCTGCAATTAATTACTGAATCCCGAATTGGGAATGTGTAGAGGACAACTCTTTAAGGTAGCATGTGAAGCAATATCTAAACTATCTCATTAAAGGTATAATAAAGGACATTATTCCTCCAGCGTATTATCAGCAATTGTGCTTTTCTATTAAATGTGGAGATTCTCTAACCAATTAACATAAGAATGCAAGAAAAAAATGTGCTGTAGGCTGAAGGATAACATTTTAATATGATGTAAATGGCATTGTGTCAGGCTTCTTCAGCTTGATCACGGGGTTGAACAGGAATCCCCCAGAATTACATTCAAGGTTTGCTCATCCAGGAAGGAAGGAACCTACTAGGCTTGGTTGATCAAAAAAATTCATGGTTCTAAAATTCAATGGGGGTGGGCAAATCAAGGGGGAAACATTTCACTTCTGGAGTGCAATTGACTGGAGCTGAAGATTTATAGCATATAGAAATGGTACCACCAACTTATACAGTATGAGGTTCTTGTAACAGGAATATATCAACCTTCTCCAAAATTAATTTTTAAGGTGACTTACAGAGTATCACAGAGCTGTGCCTTTCTTTCCTGGCAGAAAGGGCTTGGACTGGATGCCCTTTGGGCGTCCCTCCTATGCCTTGGATTCTGTGGCATGGTGATGACGATGATGAAGTGGGCTGGGTGGCCACCTGTGGGGAGGGCTTTGCTTGTGCCTTCCTACATCAAAGCAGAAGGGGGTTGGGCTGGGTGCCCTTTGGGGGCTCCCTTCCAACTCTAGGAGTCTATTATTATTATTGGGCAGGGGCTGGATGGCCATCTGTGGGGAGGGATCGAGCTGTGCCTTTCCTTCCTGGCAGAAGGGGCTTGGACTTGGTCGGAGAAAAAGCATGCGAAGGCTGTTTTTCCCTTCAGTCCTCCAGGCGCTCTAGGAGTCCCAGTTCTTCTCTATGGTTTCCCCTTTCTTCTGTAGTTTTCCCTTCTTCACTCTGTGGTCTTGTCACTCCCTCCTCCTCTTCTTTCAGCCTTTATTCTCTACTTCTCCTTTCCTTCTCCCCTCCCCCCCGATTTTCTGGATGTTTAAAGTGCTTTTTCCCCCTTCAGTCCTCCAGGTGCTCTAGGAGTCCCGTTTTTCCCTCTATGGTTCCCCCTTGCTTCTTCACTTCCTCCAGAAAGGCCTTTTACTTTAATTATCCTCCGACCAGGCAAAGGGCCATGATATGTCTGTAAGTACCCTGAAAAGCTATTTTGAAGGAGATAAATATTCCTGTTAGAATAACTGAGAGGGGAGATATGATCTAATTACAATAATTAAGAAAATTGGCGGCCCCCAGGTTCGGTAAAGAAATTACACTTCTGGGTTGGAGCACATGGTTCAAAAAACAATTAAATTAACTTTTTATCCGATTTCAAATAATTTTTAAACCACAGAGACCAACCCTAGAACCTACCATAAAACAGTTCCTCTAAAGCCCATCCCAGTGAGGCAACCCAGAAGGATACCATGGTGGATGGAATAAAAAACTACTAGAAGCCATGGGTCTCTCATTCAGCCTTGGTCTCTCATCTGTTATACTCAGATAATAACACTGGTCAGGCATGTAGCCAGGGAGCTTAGGGTGCTTCAGCTGCCCCGCCCCCCAAAATTCTCAGGGTGGTCCGCGAGAAGGCCTTACTGGTACATTATTTAAACTGTTATGTTTATTCATATCATTATCTGATCACCATGCTCATTACATCCCACATTCATGGGGCTATTGGGATAACAATACAAAAGGTTTGGTAGGGTAGTCCCTCTTTTACTCAGACTCAGCCCCTCCCAAATCAAACTCAGCCCTCCCTGAATCAAAATCCTGGCTACGGCCCTGACACTGGTGTATTGAAAGTGTATGGAAACTAAAATAATGAATGCATGCATAAATATCTTTTGCTATGTTTTATTTAAATGCTAAACTTTGTCTTGCTTTCTAATAGTTTTTTATTGATATTTTCCACAATATACATTAGGGAGTGAGAGGGAAGGATAAGACTTATTCAAATTATTGTTAATAGTTTAATAAATTTTAGAACATAATTAATAAACCTTCATGGAAAGGAAAGTATTGTGGAGGGCAAGTAAACAAAACATTTTATAACATTATAGTATATTACATCCAAGTCTTTAGTCTCTATTATTTTGACATCCCTTGCTTAAACTACTAATTTTTTTTTAAAAAGTCACTGTTTCCCAAAAAAAATCTATTATTATCTACTATATATCTTTATCATTCATCCCTCCCTTTTTTCCATTACACAATATTTCTACTATCCAGTTTCTCTTCAACTTCATTAACCATCTTAGTTCAACTTCATTAACCATCTTAGCTGCATTATTTAACATATATGTGTTTCAATTTTCAGATTCTAAGTCACCAAGTTTAAAATAACATTGTGAGTCCTTTTAACCACATTAAGCACCTTAACCACATTATTTAACATATATGTGTATCAATTTTAAATGCTAAACATTGTTGTTGTAAACATCATGTGGCAAAACTGGTGGTGTGTCATAGGAGTAAGCAGAGAAGGGTTTCTTGGAAGGTGTTCAAGGTTTAATGTTCACTTCAAATATATCACAATTCAAAATAGAAGAGTAAGTGGAATGTATGCTGTTGTAAATCACAGGTCACACACTTTCCAGCCAAACAAGTCCCAGGAGTTCATAAATCAATGTGTAAATCACTAGTAGTATGCAAACAAATGGTGTGGGACAGGCGGAAAGGAAATGGGTCAACGGTCAACTACAGGCCTCGCCGTTTCACCTAATTAGGCTTCTTCCGGACCCCAAAGTAAACAAAGTATAGTGCACAGTGACCATTCCACTGGTCCAAGGGTTCAATATTATATTGAGATTATATTCATCCTGAAGGGGGTGGACACAGCCACCGGTATGGTCGAACGCCCGGACCTGGTGGTGTGTACTGGTCTATATTTCTCAGAGCATGAATGAAAATATTACATTTTAAGGCTTCCATAATCCCCCACCAAGCATGGCTGCACTAAGAGGGAGAATTACAGAAGTTTTAATCCAGATGAATAATATTTCCAAGTTTTTTTACATGTACAAAATGTGTGTGTGTGTGGTTATGAATACATGAGCAAAGTGGGACAAATAAGAATTTGAACAGAAATTCAGAATACTCCTCCTTTCCCAATTGTCCACTGAGGAAACTACAGCTTTTCAGAAACCTCAGGGCTTAAAGCTCTGTGTGCAATGCATGTCACTCCATTCTAGTAAATGAATTTGAAATGTCATTTGCACTAGAATGGTCCTTACCCTAGCTAATTCGCAGATGCTTTAAGGCAACATTAAGCTGCCAGAGAGGTATAAAGGAGTTCCACATTATCAAAGGGAATTTAGGTTGTAATTCTGCAAAATGCCTAAACCAAAAATGTATTTGTGCTAGTACTGAACTACAAACATGTGAATTTGTGCACCTCAGGAAATTCTAGGAAGAGTATTACACCCTGGAGGATGCAGTGTTGGCAGATTCCTTGCTTTGCATCTAATCCAGAAGGTTATATATCCCTTGGCTTGCCATTTCCCAAAGACATGAAAGAAGTGGATGGGAACAGTCGATTTTACAATCGTTTTTGTCCCATAAGTGCTTGGGGGAGATTCATATTGGTTTGCTTCCAAATGGCATGGTGTAATATAATTTCTGTCACTATAAGCCAAAATGGTCAGGAATAAAAACCTCTTTCTATTTAAATACCCAGTTCCAGCTCCAGGTTGTGGGAGGATGTTGTCAATATGCCGTCAATGCCACCCCCAGTAGTTTCTGAGTCGAAACACCTCTGGTTTGCCACTGCCTGTTTTCTTGACCGCTTTTTCTGGGACCAACCTCCATCCAGAGGCAGACACACAAGTAAGTGTTGCATGCTGCATCATCTCCTCACTCTTGGTTGAATGTTTGGGGGGAGGGACGGACAGATGAGCAGGAAGGAGGAGACGTATAGCAAGGAGTACTCCAGATAGGTAGAGGATATAAGAATTTCAGAACAACCCTTATGAATAAAACCAACATCTATCAAATGCAATGGGAGTCCCACAGAGTGGCCAACCAAGCATCTAACAAGGTATACAGAAATGTCAATAGACTGTAGACCTTGATAGAGATCTATCAATGCTAAGCCCTGTGCTCAAATGCATCATGCTACTGGATGTTCAAGAGAGTGTTTTGTTGTTGTGTCATGCCATTGGTGTGGCTCTGGGACTTGACTAAGAAGGTCATAAGGACCATGCAGACATATGAAAGAGATATCACATTTTGATTTATTCCTGATTACAGCCTTATAATAATAATAATAATAATAATAATAATAAAAACTTTATTTGTATATCACCCTATCTCCCCTAGGGGACTCAGAGCGGTTTCCACATATGCAAAATAATACAAAAACATACAATATTAAACAGAAGCATAGACATAAACTGTTAACACAACATATACATTAAAATCAATTTAAAACCAGTTCTGCTCTCTTCTTCATGCTAGTTAAGCTGCCAGGGGCAAAGATTTCAATAAGGGGCCTGGACTATTTGGAACATGCTGGGCCTAGGAAAAGGAAAAAATGGGACTGGGTGAATACTATAGTACAAGGATCAGTCTCAGCAATGGCCCTACTAGGGGACCGGGGCAACTCAGATCTAGGGCCAATTAAAGGACTATAAAAAAGATCTGGGCCAGAAGAAAAGGTGCCCTCAGATGACTGGGAACTGGGGAATGGATGGGGGACAAGGCCAAGTCCTAACTGTTGGACCAAGGGCTTGAGACTTGAGACTAGTAATTATTGAAGGCCTGATGAAACCACCAAGTCTTCAAGTTCTTACAGAAGGAGGTGAGAGATGGAGCAGCCTTATCTCCTTGGGGAGGATGTTCCAGAGGCAGGGGACCACCACTGAGAAAGCCCTCTCCCTCGTCCCCACCAACTGGGCTTGAGACGGTGGTGGGAGTGAGAGGAGGGCCTCCCTGGTAGATCTTAGTGTCTGCGCCAGTTCATAGAGGGAGATGTGATCGCGGAGGTAGGTGGGGCCCGAACCATTTAGGGCTTTATAGGTCATCACCTGCACCTTGACTTTGGCTCAGAAACTTATCAGCAGCCAGTGGAGCTGTTTCAATAGGGGCGTTGTACGCTCCCAATAGTTAGCTCCGGTTAGAAGCCTGGCTGCCACCCGTTGTACTAGTTGAAATATCTGGGCCATCTTCAAGGGCAGCCCCATGTAGAGCTCATTGCAGTAGTTCAATCTGGATGTAACCAAGGTGTGGACCACCCTGGCCAAGTCAGACTTCACAAGGTATGGTAGCAGCTGGCACACAAGTTTTAATTGTGAAAAGGCCCTCCTGGCCACCGCCGACACCTGAACATCAAGTGACAGCATCGAGCACAGGTTGCCTCCCAATATCACAGGGTTACACATGGTACTTTTGAAATCTACTAATCCAATCCTTTTCTTGACAAACAACACAATAAAAATTTGGAAGGCCCCTCTCCTCTCCTTGGGGTTACTAGTTGTACTTTGGGAAACTAGAAATCTACTAATCCTATCCTTTTCTTGGGAATCAACACAATAAAGCTTTGGAAGTCCCCTTTCCTCTCCTTGGGGTTACACATGGTACGTTGGGAAACTAGAAATCGACTAATCCAATCCTTTTCTTGGGAATCAACACAATAAAGCTTTGGAAGCCCCCTTTCCTCTCCTTGGGGTTACACGTGGTACTTTTGGAAACTAGAAATCTACTAATTCAACCTTATCCTTAGTGAAATTACTTTTAAAATTGTCAAAACCCCAGGGATCTTCTATACTTGTTGAAAGTTAATATGCTGACAGAGGAGAATCTTTTCTACCACTGTGGCAAGTTTTGTCAGTAGTGGTCTAAAACTGAGGGAAAGGGAATCGCCAAGTTTTCCCTGTCCCGTTTGCAGATCTCCGTGTATTGTGCAATCGCACCTGCCATTAACGAAGCAATTCGGAAAATTCTGATTTTTTCCCGGAAAATTTCAGAAATCATTTAGGAAACGAATCGCCAGCACCCCCTACATCTGAAACGAGTTTTGAACCATTTTTTCCCTTGATCAAACAAGCCTACTGACTAAATTACAAGCTAAAAGGAGCCTGTGATATGGAACAAAAAGAGCTGGAAATCATGAAAGAAGAAAAGATATGTGTGTGTTTAGAACTGGAGGGTTAAACAGAAAAGGAAGCAAGTGAGATGCTTTTCAAGATCCTGTTCTCAGCTGGTTCTTATTAGCACTCCAAGTAAGCAATGCTTTAAGTTTGCTGCATGATTTATTCTATTGATTTACTCTGTGAGTGCTTTCTAAAAATGATTAGAGAAGTTTCAAGGTTCATAACCATCATTAATAATCAACGTGGCCAAATAAAGCCAATGTGTTTTGGGAACTGTAATGAAACGTGAAGGAGATGGGAGGATCTTTCCTCCTTTAAAGAGTCAGGCATGAGCTGCTACCGGTGCTTCTCTTCTTCAGCAAAAAGTAATGCTACCTTGCCAGTGAATGTGATTGCTTCCCTCCTGTTTGATGTCCCATAGTTTAAGACTAGAAGCCACCTTATACCAGTCAGACATTGCCAGGGATCCCAGAATTGGTTCTAAGGAAGAGGCGCAACAGAGGCGCCACATTGATAGGAAGCGTTGTTATTGATTTTGCCTAAAGGGTAAAGGTAAGGTAAGACCAGTCGTGTCCGACTCTAAAGGTTGGTGCTTATATCCATTTCTAAGCCGAAGAGCCGACATTGTCCGTAAACACCTCCAAGGTCATGTGGCCAGCTTGGCTCCATGGAGTGCCATTATCTTCCCACTGGAGTGGTACCTATTGATCTACTCATATTTGCATGTTTTCAAACTGTTAGGTTGGCAGAAGCTGGGGCTAACAGTGGGGGCTCCCTGCGACCTTTCAGTTTAACCCTCTGGACCACCAGGGGTTCCTGATTTTGCCCACTTGAAGGCATGTACTTACAGGGAGAGGCAACTTGCTTTTCATATCCATTATCATTTAAACATTCTTAATCAAGAAGACTCTTTCAAACAGAATGTGCCTTCCATATGCTCAGGGTAGCTGACTCCCAAGTAAGTGTGCAGAGGATGGATCATAAGTAGTCTTTATAGGTGCTAGAATTGCTCAACAACCATGGATGTCTCAACACAAGGCATTTATATTTCTTAGTGCTTAATCATTTAGCACCCTTTTCACTGATAATTCCCAAAGACGCTCAACTACATAGGAGTTTTGGTGGTCTAATTTTGCCACATCATTTCGGGGAGAGGGTTGACTTCCCTGAACTACGAGGTAGTTCATCCACCCATACCTTTTGAAATATTGTCTGCTCTCAGAAGTAGTGCTTTTATGTGGTTACAAACAGAAAGAGAACTTGAATAACAAATGATCTCACCTTCACCAAACAAGGGCATATATACAAGCAAGGGACATACACAGATAGCATTTTGTTTCCATTACACAAGTATCCAGACCTGATCCAAATCTAAGACCTAAGTACATTTTGACTTCAGAAGATTTTCACTAGGAAGGAATTACATGTAAACATAAATTATTAATTCTATTTGTACCCTCATTTCTGTAGCCATAGCATTTTATATAGGCAACTTAGGTACCGCTACTAAAGAAGGAAAGATGCAATTGAAGTTTTTCTAACTGCATGATGATGATGATGATACTGATGACAATGATAGAGAAGATGGTACTGTAACTAATATTCTAGAAAAGGTTTAACAAGGTCTTTATTCCTTTATGCAATGATGGGCAGCAAGTAGATCATTGGTAATTCAAAAGATGATTTCCAGTTTCTAATCATGACCAAAAATCACATTTCATTACACCCAATTTAGTTCATAAAATAAGAAAAACTTGGAAGAAAAGAGGTTCAGAATTGTTTGAGAGCTCCAGTAAACAGTATAGTAAATAAACTCACATGCTTGTTCCTTACATCTTTCTGCTCTCCTACGCCACTGTTCTGCACCTAGCCTTTGTTTTGATGGGTCATGGGGGTTTTGTAAAAAACAGGATCTCGCAGACCTTAAGGTCTTATCAACCCCAACTTCAGTATTTGTGCCTATTTCCCCAGCTTCCTACATCTTCATAGCTTTTTTGACACATCTACTCTCCACTGCTTTCTGATCTCTCACACCATTTCTTTGTATAACTAACCAGAATGCTATCTCTGTCACAACTGTTATACTGACAGAAAGGAAACTGGAATATGATGCCAGTCAGTTTCATGTCTGGAGCTCACATCTGTCGCATTGGGTTATACAAGGTATTTGCAGTATGTGAATGAAGCTGAAGATTCCCCTCTTTTTCCTGCAATTTGATTTGTAGGTTACTTCTTATTCACTGGAGAACATGATTAGAGTGCATCTACACTGCAGAAACAATGCAGTTTAACATCACTTTAACTGCCATGTCTCAATGCTATGGAATAATAGAAGGTGTACTTTACAAGGTCTTTAGACCTCTCTGCCAAACAGGATGGGAACCTCACCAAACTGCACCTTCCAGGATTCCACAGCACAGAGCAGTGGCAGTTAAAATGGCATCAAACTGCCTTAATTCTACATGGATCCCTAGGCTCTATTAGGGTTGGATAGGTTTCCTCGGAAATGATTGAAATTTGGGGGGGGGGGGGGGACATACAAATTTGGACATCCAAGGCAGGGTTTGAACCATGCAAGAAAGGTGCAAGGGGGAGGAGGGATTCCGAATTTGAACCACTTACCTTTTTTTTCAGAATTGTTATGCAATGTTCGGATGTCTCCCAAGGTTATTTTAATTTTCAAAATTAAGCAGTTTTGGTAAAGGCCAAAAAAGCATAAAGTAAAGCAAGGGATATTTAAAATTCTCATTCTTTCGGCCGGCGCTGCCAGAAGGGATGAGGTGGGCGTAGCTGGTCACAGCCATCTTAACTGTAGTCTGGGAAGGCCAGGCTCCCAATGGTAGAGATTGCAAAAGGCCCTGCTGTTAAACTACATTTCCCATAATGCATTCCTGCTCATTAGCCAAAATGGCTGAAGGACCCAAAAATGGCTGTTTGTAGCAGTCTTCATCTAAATATAAAATAAACTGATTGAATCTACAAAGGAGTCTAAAGAAAGCTAACAATAACCAACTTTTGCAAAGCCAAGATAATATAAACTGCTTTAAAAAAAATCAATCTTTTTTACTTTGGCCTGATAGCCATGAACAAGGCATTAGGGTAGCCAGCCACAGCCAGCTAGCCAGCCCTTTCCAGTCAGAAAGTAATAATAAAATAAAATGATTGATTGCATTTGCAAATAGGAATAAATGGGTGCATGTCTTTTGAGGGTCCCCTCCAACTCGGTAGAGCAGTGTTTCTCAACCAGTGTGCCGTGGCACACTAGTGCGCCGTGAGCGATCATCAGGTGTGCCGCGGGAAAAGCTCTCTGCCCCCCTTCCTTCCCCCCTCCTCCTGCCAAAC
This sequence comes from Anolis apletophallus, assembly GCA_030556195.1. Classification (NCBI taxonomy): domain Eukaryota; kingdom Metazoa; phylum Chordata; class Lepidosauria; order Squamata; family Anolidae; genus Anolis; species Anolis apletophallus. Next base: position 94,130,411 of record JARBWK010000009.1, read on the forward strand.
TCCTGCTGCTTGGGAGAGGAGGAGGAAGGGCCAGGCGGCGGCGAAGAAAAAGAAGAAGGGACCGGGGCGCCGCCTCCTTTGGCCATTTCCCCAACCAGCCTCCAATCCGCCATGACTCTCGCCCCTTGCTTGTTGAAGCCGCGCGGAGGAGGAGCCCTGCCTACTCATGCCCATCCACCGCTCATGCTCCTCCTCTGTGGGAGAGCTGAAGCTGGGAGGGAGGCGGGGGCATGACGCAGCCTGGCTCCGCCCCTTTCCCCGGCTTCAGCACTCCCATAGCTTTGCCAGCCTTGAGGGGGCAGTGCCAAGCCAGTGGTGGCAGAGCCAGCACAATGCTGGCTTGGCACTGCCCTCTCAAAGCTGGCAAAGCTGTGGGAGAACTGAAGCCGGGGGGAGGGGGCAGGGCATGGTGTGGCCTGGCTCCGCCCCCTCCCCCGGCTTCAGCGCTCCCACAGCTTCGCCAGCCTTGAGGGGGCAGTGCCAAGTCAGCAGTGGCAGAGCCAGCACAATGCTGGCTTGGCACTGCCCTCTCAAGGCTGGCAAAGTTATGGGAGAACTGAAGCCGAGGGAGGGGGCGGGGCATGGTGTGGCCTGGCTCCTCCCCCTCCCCAGCTTTGGCACTCCCAGCAGGTCACCATCACCCAGCCATTCTTTACTGTGTTACAGTGTCATTTTGGTTGGTGGTGTGCCCCCGGATTTTTTAATGTTAAAAGTGTGCCACGGCTCAAAAAAGGTTGGGAAACACTGCGGTAGAGGAAGCAAATGGATGTCAAGAGAGTTTGGATGGTGCCTTTCTACCCAAAAGAAGGGGGTCAGTCTAGATGTCCCTTGACAGGGTCTGTACTATGATTTCTGTTCTCCACCAATTTAACATAGTTTGTGCCACACAAAGTTTCTGGAGTAGAACAACTACTTTCAAAGTAAATACCACTCAATGAAAAAGGAATTAACACTTTCAAACCGGGAACAGATTTTCTTTATTATTAAATTTTTTATATATAAAACTTTGAAAATGTGCCAAAAAATCTATGGATAAGTCAAAGGTTATTAAATTTGGTGAAGTAACGGTGGTCCATGTGTTTTACCACTGTAGCAAGTTTCATCATGATTGGTCTAAAAATGAGGGAGGGAGAATCCCCTGAAGTTTCCCCAGTGCCAGTGCTCTTTTTCCCTATTATGCATGCGTGTTTGCATTAACAGAATAATTCGTAAGTTTCAGAAAGTTTAAAAAAAAAAAAGGAAAAATTCAGAAGTAACTTTAGAATCGAACTACCAGCACCCCCTACTTCTGAACTGAGTTTTGAACCATTTTTTTTATCAAGCAAGCCTAATCTCTATTCTGTATTGCAGTGGGCAGCCTCTGTGGAGGTGGGGGGCACTTTTTACATTGGGTACGGATGGGGAGGAAGGCTAAATGCTAAATGCTAAACAAGAATAACCTTGGATTAAGGGACAGAGATGAGCTAATTTTTCCCATATTTTAGCAGAATTTCATTATTAACAAATGAGACTCAATTCACTCCAACTTTAAAAAATAACATACTGCCATTCATGATTAGTTATTATTAAAATATAGTCATATAAAATGCATTTTAAATGCACTTAATGTCACTGTGAAATGGACTGTAATGTTAATAAATGTAAAGAGTTTGATTTTTTCGGTTATTTTAAAGTGTGTTTTTATACTCTATGTAAGCTGTCCTGGGCCCTCGGGGAAAGACGGCATACAAAACTGAAAAAATAAATTTAACTAAAATAAATAGTGCTCATTTCATTTTCCCATTGACAATAGAGCGCGTAGTGATTTTCCAGCCTCAATGTCAACTATTCAAGGGAACACTGGGGCCTTGGAGACCACACTATGTCCATCCCCACTCCCTACTCAGCAATTTCCAATCTCTACCACTTCATCAGCTCCTGATGAATGGACAGACACATAATGGGGAACGTGCTTTTCTCCCCCTTATCCTGTTCCCTTTTGAGCAGCAAACATCACCATTATTCTTTAATTCTGAGGCCAATGCTGCCCTCCCCACTCTCTGGCTTATCTTCTGCAATTAGCACTTCCTACCATATCTGATAGAAGAGATGGGCTCAGGCGCTCCTGATTAATTGCAGAGTACTTGCTTTCTTTTCCACTTATGTGGCCCAGAATTAATTAGTTTATCCCTTATCCCTTTCATGGACCAAGGAGTTCTTTTTGTGCAGAGAGGAGAAAAACTCAGCATTTTCCAACTTTTTAAAAAATCACATCCCACCCCACTTTTAACCTTGCCTCTTCCAAAAATTTTTTTTTTTGAAATTTCAATCAAAACTAAATCAAAGGTAGGGAAGTTTATCTAGGTTTAGGAAAGGCAGAGAGAATGGCAGATAGAAATTCCTTTTCCCGACATTTAATTTGGTGTTGCCACCGGAAAAAGTTAGTCTTTTAGCATCATGGTAGAGGAAGATTTTGAAGGTAACTGCTTTAACACGCTGCAGAGTGGCAACATATCTAGTAAACTCTACACTTGGAAATAAAAAAGATAAAGAAATTAAAAGCACAGTACTACTGCATGCCATGTGATGATGCAACAAATTGTGTACTAAAAAGCAATAAGCATATTACAAAATTCTTGGAACTAGAGGTATTTTGGATTTTGGAATACCTGTATTTGCTTATAATGTATGTTCATAATGTGCTGTCTTGGAGATGGGATCCAAGTCTAATATGAAATTCATTTCTTTTTCATATACACTTTACACTCATAGCCTGAAGGTAATTTGATGAGATTTTTAAAATGATGTTGTACATGAAACAAAGTTTGTGCACATCGGATCGTCAATTAGCAAAGTGTTACTATCTCAGCCAGACATTATATTATTATTATTATTATTATTATTATTATTAGCCTATATGGAGACTCAAAGCGGCTCCCATCTAAAAGCATTTCAATACAACTTAAAATATACAAATATACAAACATTAAAATAGTATTAAACAACATTAATATTAAAACAATCTAGGTTAAAACCATAAAAGCATATAAAATCACATCACAAAATCATAGCAGCCCTTGATAGTCTTAAACACCTTCATATTTTAAAGCCTGTCTGAATAAAAAAAAGGTTTTAACCTGTCACTGGAAGGACAGCAGGGAGAAGGCCATTCTGGATTCCCTGGGCAGGGAGTTCCAGAGTTGAGGTGCAGACACCAATAAGGAAGGCCCACTCTCTCATTTCCAAGAACTTGAGATGGAGGTGGGACCAAGAGAAGGGCCTCTCCTGAAGATCTCAGGACCTGGGCAGGTTTGTACAAGGGGATGCGGTCAGCCAAATAGCCTGGACCTGAACCGTCTAGAGCTTTAAAGGTCCTAACCAGCACTTTGAATTGTGCCCACCCAGTAACAGACTGGAAGCCAGTGGAGCTGCTTCAACAGAGAGGTTGTTCACTACCTGTAGCCATCCCCAGTGAGCAACCTGGCTGCAGCTTTTTGGGCCAGCTAAAGTTTCTGAGCACTCTTTAGAGCAGTGGTTCTCAACCTGTGAGTCACCAGATTTTTGGCCTTCAACTCCCAGAAATCCTAACCAGCTGGTAAACTGGCTGAGATTTCTGGGAGTTGTAGGCCAAAACACCTGGGGACCCATAGGTTGAGAACCACTGCTTTAGAGGCAGCCTGTTGCACACCAGGGCTAGAAAGGCACCTTTAAACCAATCTCACACTCCAGAATTCAGTTTATAAGCAAAACAATTTATTAGGGAACAAATGTAGCTTCAGCAAAAATAGTTAAAAGATCAAAGTCAATACAAAATATAATCCATGTGAAACAAGGCACTTGAAGAAAGTTGAAAGCAATAATCCATAAGTCCAGAGAATAGGCAAGATCTATAAATTGAAGTCTTTCAGAAAACACAGCAACGCAGGAGATCAAAAATACACAGCTGCTATAACATGAATCCAAAAATACAAAAGAACAGGAGACCACTTGATACTTAGAGCAATAAAGGAGACCATGAAATCACTTGATACTTGAAACATGAGTCCATGAAGAAACACATAGAAAGACCCAAGACTTCAGTCCATGAATCCCACAAACTTCGATCTTCGATCGCGGAGCTAATCGAAGAATACAACAGGCTCGCGGGCCATGTTGAGAAGTTTAGGAGGAGATTTGGTGGCCTGCTGGGGAAGCTGGACATGCCCTGCCCTCAGGTCCCTCAGATTCCACTGCCGGACTGCAGATCTGACAAACGGTCTAGCCCCCAAAAAGACCCTCAGCAAGAACCCCCCATTGACCCAGACTTTGTCTGGGACCACTCGTGGGACTTTCCCACTGAGAGCTTAGGACCAAATCAAGAGAGGCTAGCCCTCAGCCTTGAAGGCGGACCAACCATCCCCGGCGACAGTGCCCTGAGGATGGTTGAGGCAGCTGGGGAGGCACTGGCGACACCGAGCCAGAATCAGAGCTTCGATGGCCAGGGCGACCCACAAACCCACCGCCTACCTTCAGTGGAGGAGACAGCCGAGGACTCCGGGGACCTGCAGGCGAGCCTGGAGGGCCAACCGACACTGTCTGACCCACCGACGGTCGAGCTTGATATCTCGGCCGTCCTGGCTCCCCCCCAGAATGCCAGCGCCCGCCGGCGCCGTGCTGCAAGAAGCTGGGGGAGCCAACTCGAGATGGAGTGGCCCAACATGGCGGCTGGCCTTGAGGACGCTCTCCTGCACCATGCGCCTGGATCTGGAGAAGGAGCAGGACCCGGAAGTAGTCACCCACCGGAAGCCTCGCCCTTGGAGGACTGCACTCCCAATGAGGACCCTGCCCGGAAGCAGAAAGGCCCCCGGAAGAGGAGGCGTCGGCGCCGGATGCGGAAGTGCAGAGTAGAGCGTGAGGCAGGAATGGCTCTCCTCCGTGAGAGTCGAGCCCCCAGAGTCATGGCTCCTACCGACTCGCTGGCGAAGAGGCGTCCCACATCGAAGGTGGATAGGCCCCAGAGGTCCTTCCGATCCAGGACTTTCTGGAGCTCCTGCTACAGACAGTTAGAGCTCCAAGCGACAAAACCGGCCACTACGAGGGCCGGTGTGGACACCCTACGGGCAAGCCAGAACACCCAACACAGACAGCCAGGCGGAAGTCTGCGGGCGCTGTCGCCTGCCTGTACCCGGGTACTGCCGATCTTGCTGGGGCTTCCTCGCCTGCCACCCTTTGATGACAGGACGGTGCCTTAGCTGGCCATCGCCGTTGGACTCCTCCCTCCCTTTCCCCTTCCCTCCCCCTTCCTCCCCCACTTTGTACCTCAACTGCTGTAAACCGCTACGAGCCTTCGGAGAGTGGCGGTATACAAGTTTGATGTATAAATAAATAAATAAACGTGAGAAAACTTGAGAGAGGAACATGAAGCATCTAACTTGAAACCAAACATTGAATCCTCTAAGGAATAACCCAAATTAAACCTAATTTATACTTAAGAAACTATGGTACTTCCCTTGCGAACTTTCTCCAGGACCCCATCTCATTAACATGCACTGAGAGCAGCACCTCCCTTCAGCTGCCTGTCTTTGTTGACGAATTGCTCTTCTATCTAACTCAAGAGAAACGGGAGTCAAGAGACACATCTGCAATTACTACATTCTGGTACAGAACCAGACTTGTGTGAGTCCTCAGGTGCTGGCACCATCTCCTCTGAAACCTCAGACAGTGGGACAATTGCTGCCTGAACCACAACACAGCCCCACGTAGAGTGTGTTACAGTAATCCAGACATGATGTAACCAAGGTATGTACTACGGTGGCCAAATCAGGCTTCTTAAGGGAACGGATGCAGTTGGCTCACAAGTTTTAATTGTGCAAAGGCCCTTCTGGCCACCGCCAATACCTGGGCCACCAAGTTCAGCATTGAGTCCAGGACGGCCCTCAGACTGCAGACCTGTGCCTTCAGGGGGAGTGTCTTCAGAAAAATCCCTATTTCCTGACCTGCCTTCCAACTGACCAGGAGTATCCCTGTCTTGTAAGGATTAAGTTTTGATTTGTTTGCCCTCATCCAGTCCATTACTGATAGTAGACACTAGTTTAGGGCCAAGACAGCTTCCTTGGCTTTAGTTGTAAGGGAGTAGTAGAGTTGGATGTCATCTGCATATAGCTGGCACAGAACTACAAAACTCCAGATGACCTCTCCCAGGGGTTTTCTATATATGTTGAAGAGCATGGGGCAGGGGGGAGGCAAAATGAAAACCACGAAATCCCACAGGACAATAGTCAGGGGTCCCCCAGCATTGTCTTCTGGGTAAGGCCCTCCAGAAAGGATTGGAGCCACTGTAAAACAGTGCCTCCCAGTCCTATCCCAGTGAGATAACCCAGAAGGATATCATGATCAATGGTATCGAAAGCTGCTGAGAAATCCAGGAAAACCAACATGGACACACTCCTCCTGCCTAGCTCTCTGTGTAGGTCATTCACCAAGGCAAACAAAGCTGTCTGTGTTCCATAGCCAAGCCTGAAACCAGACTGAACAAGTTCAGCTTTTAGAGTATTTCACATTTTGGATTTACAGATAAGGGGTTTTCAATCTGTATCACTTTGAATATCTCCACCAGATTCCAAATTTCCTTCCCAGAAATCTGATATTAGTGGTTGAAAATCAAAGGCTCGAATGCTATTACTTAGTCCAACCTTGAGTTGCTGTTGCTGTTATAATTGCTGCTGGCAGTGCTACTGTTATTGCTGTATGCCTTCAAGTGAATGTTGATTTATGACAATGCTATCATAGGATTTTCTTGTTGAAGAATAGTTTTACCATCTCATCACTCTTAGACTGAGGCCACCAGATGAGGGGTTTTTTTTGGGGGGGGGGGGGATTATTTGATACATCAGTTCAATTAACAAACTTTTGCCATACAAGTCTTATTTTAATATATATTATTCCAAAAGTCACTTTACCTTATATGACGCTTTATACATTCCTTAAATGTGTAACTCCCATTAGCCGTGCCCTCCCCCCATTTTCCCCTCTCTCCTGAAACAGCAATTTTAAGAGATGTCATTACATCTATTTAAGCATGAAAGCGTGGTTCAAAGTGCTATATCTATCATCTCCATCTATTTTGTTGGCTAGAACAGACCATTTCCTATGGTCACTTGGTGAGTTTCCTTGTCTGATAGATTATTTGAATCCAAGCCTCCCAGTGTCCTAGCCCCAAACTCAAAAAACTACACAACACTAGACACGGAATTAAATTTCTGAGTACTGAACCAAGACATTGGTTAATCCCCTTGATTCAATGCAACTAACACTAAGATTTAAGCCAATGTTTGAGGGGGGGAAAGAGAGTGCACCCAGCTCTACAAACTGAACCGGGGGATGGAAAGAATCATGCAGGTTTAAAAAAGTGTTGCCAGTGTTCATTGCCTGAAAAACTTATAATTAGTCTAAAGTAATCAGAGCAATCATGCTGTCATTTCCCTACTTTGTACTAGTCATATCCATAGAAAGGGCAAATTGTGTTTTGTCTGGCTTGAACACTAAACTCAAAAGAAACCAGATGAAACTGTAGATGAAACAGGATCATTCTTCTCAGTCTGGTTTATTTTAGAAAGATCGCATTGTACGGATGTTCTGAAGAATTTGATAGTCTGATGTGAAATTGTAGGTGAGATGATAAGAAATCATCTTATTGAGAAAACAAATATGCCTCATCTATGAAATGCTTGTTTCTGGAGTTTGATTTCGTATTACAAAAAAGCTGCAAACATTACAGCCCAAAATTGAGACAGCTCTGGCAGAAGCCAAAATAATGAGCTGGGATACAAGAGGTGCCGCTCAAATTGCAGAATGTGCTAGTGAAAATGCAGACAAATGTTTACAGCAGCCAGGAAAGTGAGTAAAAAAATGGAGAGCCAGCAAATTCAAATCTGAGCAAAACATTTTTTAAAAATGTGACTCTGCTCAGCTTCTTGCAAGCTTATCACAAAATGTCCTGCATAGCCAGCGCAGTTCAGTTGCTAGGGAAATAATGCTTACCCTCTTGCCAAAGGATGCTATAGTAATCAGTACAACAAGCAAGTACGCACAGTTCAATTTCTAGATGTTACATTTGTAGTGTGAAGAGTATTAGTCCAGAGCTTGGAAACATTACTTTTAGAACCAGAACTCCCAGAATCCTCCAATCTGGGATTGTGAGAATTGGAGTTCAAAAAGTAATTTTCCAAGGATGTAAATGATGCAATGGGGGATTATGTGGACAGTTCTGTATAACAACAACAACAACAACAGACTACAAATAAAGGCACAACTCTGTGGTACAAATGATTCATTTAAACTTATGTCCCAAGTACCATGTGCCAGCAGTAAATAACTGGTGGGATCATAAACCTGCAAAGGTAGTGGAAAATGAACATGCAAAAATGCTGTGGGACTTTCTAATCCAAACTGACAAAGTTTTGGAACACAATACACCAGACATCATGATGTGGAAAAGAAAAAAGTTTGGATTATTGATGTCGCCATACCAGGTGACAGCTGAATTGCTGAAAAACAATAGGAAAAACTCAGCCGTTATCAAGACCTCAAAATCGAACTGCAAAGGCTCTGGCATAAACCAGTACAGGTGGTCCCAGTGGTAATCGGGACACTGGGTGCCATGCCAAAAGACCTCAGCCAGCATTTGGAAACAATAAACATTGACAAAATCACAATCTGTCAACTGCAAAAGGCCACCTTACTTGGATCTGTATGAATCATTCGAAAATACATCACATAGTCCTACACGCTTGGGAAGTGTTCAACTTGTGATTTTGTGATACGAAATCAAGCATATAGATCAGGGGTGCTCACACTTTTTCAGCATGGGAGCTACTGATTAAAAAACCAAGTCCCAAAGATCACCTACCCAGAAATGTAAACCGTATAACTATTTTCTTATTTATTTATTTATTTATTTATTTATATTTATTATTCATTTTTATGTACCGCTCCTTCCAGCAGGCTCGGGGCAGTTTACATAAAATGAAGTTATAAAACATCAACATTTCAATTTAATAACAACAATATAAAACAGAGCATAAAAATAGCAAGGTAAACAAAGGGGCAACATCACCCCCCATTTCTCCCACACTGCCATATTACCACACATATTATCAGCCAGAAAGTAAGAAGAGAGGCTTTTGAACTGCAAGGCCATTTAATACTCAGCAAGGTAAACAAAGGGGCATGCAAAAATACATCGAACCACCCCATTTCTCCCACATTTCCATATTCCCCAGCATATATTTCTCAAGGAACAAAGCAAGCAGAGAGGCTTTGGAGCTAAAAAGCCATTATTAAACATTAAAAATAAACAAAGAGACATGCCACAGAACAATCAAGCACCCACCCCAAAGTAAAAAGACCGACCTTTGAGATGCGGTAAGGAAATGACCCCAAAGCATCCTTCTCCTCCTCCTCCGTCGTTGCTCCTATTTCCATGCCGCCAGCATGTGTGCCGTCTCCAAGAGCTCACAAGAAGTCCGAGAGGCAGAATGGGCACTTCTGTGCATGCGCGCGGGGCCAGCCATGCATTCCGTCATCCAGGTCCGCCCCCTTTGGTCTCCTACGACTCTGAGTAGCTGGAGAAGGACAGAGAGAGGAGGAGGAATCCAAAAGAGGGGGCCCATTCTGCCTCTTGGACTCTGGAGCTTATGGAGGCGGCGCACGAGCAGGGAGTGGGGAGGAGCAACGACGGAGGACTTCTTTGCAGCGTGCAGGGGCGCATGAAGAGGACCAACAGCAAAAAACCTGGTCAGGGGCCTGAAGATCACCAGGATGAGGCCCGAAGATCACCCTGGTGATCGCGATCACCATTCTGAGCACCCCTGATATAGATCTTGTTTGCTGTGACATACTGTGTTTTCGTACCAGTAAAATAGTAGTAGTAGTAGTAACTTTATTCTTGTACCCGGCCTCCATCTCCCCGAGGTGACTCAGGGCGGCTTTTAGGTGGCGTAAAGTGCCTAAAACAGAGCATAAAATGAACCCCAAAATACAAGTACAATAAAGTAAAAACAGATGGCATATATGTGATGGGGAAGCATCACTGTGAGCAAGACGGGGAGCCGGGATTGCCCCACTGCCCAACAGATTTGCCACGGAAGCTAGCAAATCAGCCCATACACCCTCATCAATTTGATGTGGTCCCAAGTCTCAGGAAGAGGCAGAGACAACTCCCTTCTAAACAAAGACTGCCAGAAAAGCTCCATGACATGTTCACCTTAGCATCATCATAAGTAGGAAATGAGTTGAAGGCACATACAATTGGACATAGAGAATTGGAGACTGGTGCTTAACAAGGGATCAAATAACGCTATTGTATCTAGATTTCTTCTGCTTCTAGTAGTCCTTTACACATAAAATGGTTCTTATTGAACCCTTATGGAACAAGAATGTATTGGGCCCCTACATACTTATATGGAAGCTAAAAGGAAAATGAGACTCAGCTTTACGCCATTTAAACCTCAAGAGAACTACCAAGGAACTACCAACCTTTGTCTATACAAGTTGGTTTTGATTGTGTGGAAATCTTAACTGTCAGTAGCCCAGCCCTTGAACAGTCTAATCTCAAATTACTTACTATCATTATGAATGACACTTCTGATTATGAGCTGGGAGTTGTATTTACCCAGCTGTACAAGGGTGATACTCTTGCATTTGCTTCAAAAACATTCACTGAGGCAGAAAGGCCATATTCAACACTCGAACAAGAAGCGAATAGAAAAGAAGCTGTGAGTCCACACATTCAAACCACACCAGCATCTTTCTGAAGGTATGCAGGCATGATTAGGAGTTACCCTATAAACTCTTCCCATGGGGCTTCTTGCTTTATTTTGGGAGCAATGAAGGCACTTCCTTGCAATTGCTGTCAGCCCTGCCATCCAGCAAGGGGAGGGAATACTTCAGGCAGAGTATACTGTGTCATGAAAGGACAACGAAGAGTTAGTTATTGACATTATTACTGTACGTTTACTGCAGAGGATATGGAGAAATGCTTGAGGGACTTTCTCCCTCGTGTGCCCAAATAACCTGGGAAGCTTTGGGTATTTTGCATCTTGACTAAAGTCAAGGAGGTAGCAACGGACCTCAACTGAGCAGACCCTGTACCATCAATAGCATGTTGCAGGTCCATAAAGTGAGCCTTCAAATGGGCATCTGGCCGATGTCCAAGGGAGCCCACTGCAGTTGGTGGGAGGACAGAAAGCCAAATTGCTTGGGCCTTACAGGCAGGTCTGATCTAAAAGAACAGCAACCGTCCCTTTGGTTTTCACTCTTCCTTGCCCTCTGACATTTTGGTTCAGTTGGAAAGGCTTGGAGCTAGAATCATGCACCCAAATAATTATTCCACAACTTGAAAATGATCTCCCTCCCTTCATCATTAAAATGTGTGTGTTTAATATCAAATTATTTATAACCCAGCCTTGTGGTCAGGCTTTTAATGAAAGAGCTGCCAGAGCTTTTTAAAAGCATTGCATTCACTTGGCTTGCTATATTATGCTGAGTAAGGCCTCAGGGGGTTTGGTGCATGTGCGAGCACACATACATGCCCATACCTATTCCTTGGACAAACTTACGTTCTCTTCAGTACACTCCCAGTCACACCCTTTAGTGTTTGATCTCTCTGCTGGTTTTCTCTTTTCTCTCTATTGCTTTCTAGCATTGTCAGAGCAGCAGATGTCCCATTCCTTCGGATTTCAGAGACAAAACCTTAGACCAGAGGGAAGTCTCAAGCATGTACAAACTGCAAAATAGTCTGTGTGAGAGAGGGGAGGGAAATGTATGTGCACTGCCTTAGAGTGAAAGGGACATAGTGGATATCCTGCATTGGCTTTTGAAGAAAACTACTAGGCTAGGGAGCTAGGCTAATACTTGTAATGTTAATAGACATGCACTGTGTGGACATCATGATATTGCCTTTCCATGGTTGTGAGATTGTGCGCTCCTCTTATGCAAGAGGTTATGCTGGCGGCAGCAAGCTGATGGTAGGGTTTTCCATATCAAGCAAGCTTTTGCTGAGGATGAAGGCTAAATGTGCCAAACAGACATAATGGAGCATGTTACAGCTGGGGGATCTATCAGAAACAACAGCAGTGGCACTGTAATGAACCCTTCAAGTGTCTTTTACCATCAAAACCCTATGATGACACATTTCAAAGTGAAACAAGAAGTGAGACTCCCATATTGTAGGACACTGATTAAGCTGTAGCACCATGGCTAACGACACAATGGAACTCAACTAAAAGGATGTTCAGCTGTTGATGTGCTCAGAGATGAAAGGAAAGTCTGAAGCTGCTCAACACGTATTATAGGAACTCTGTTTGAGCAGTATGACTCAGACATTGTAAAACAAGAAATGGAATATGTAACAGTGCTGCTTAGCCCGCATCTGCACTGCCATATAATGCAGTTTCAGAATGCAATTGAACTGGATTACAGGAGTCTACACTGCCATGTAACACAGTTCAATGCAGTTCAATTTCATTTTGAAATTACATTACCGTATTTTTCGCTTCATAAGACGCACCTACTGATAAGACACACCTAGATTTTAGAGGAGGAAAATAGTACTTTGGGGGAGTACGCGAAGAAAATTTTGGCGCCCCCCCCCCGGCCACCGCATCATATTGTCCCGCCGCTGCCACCGCTGCCACCGCACAGCCGGCCCCATGGGCCGGCTGCACCACGCCTCCCGAAGCACGGACATTTCTGCGCAAGCCCAGAAGCAACTACAGGCGCTGTAGCGCCTGTAGACATTTCTGTGCATGCGCGAATGTCCGCGCATGTGCAGTGCGGCCCGAGCGCGCCTGCGCGCTGGCTCCAAAAGCCGCAGGCGCTCGGGACTCAGTGCCCATGTGCATATTCGCGCATGCCCAGAAGCAACTACAGGCGCTGTAGTGCCTGTAGTTGCTTCTGGGCATGCGCGGAAATGTCCGTGCTTTGGGAGGCGTGCTGCAGCCGGCCCATGGGGCCGGCTGTGCGGCGGCAGCGGCGGCGGCAGGGCGGGGGCGCGGAAGCAAGGTGCGGAAGCGGGACACTTTTGGTGAGTATATCGCCACCCCCCCCTCTGCGCCGGTGCCTCCCCCCCTGCCTGCATCTTCGCTCCATAAGACGCGGCTGATTTTTCATCCTACTTTGGGAGGAAAAAAACTGCGTCTTATGGAGCGAAAAATACGGTATATAGCAGTGTAGATGGGACCCTAGCCTGTGATTTGTCTAGAGACCCAGATAATAAAACCAGTTCCTAAGACTCACTCAGGGCCCAATTACTTCCCAATTACTTTCTCATTCTCTCATACGAAAATTTGCTTACACTAAGCATGTCTAGAATATAAATATTGAATTGAGGTATGTTTTAGTTCTTCAGGCAGCAGGTCTAAAAGGGAGGGGTAGTGTTTGTCCCATATTCACTTTTTCTCCTGACCTTTCCTGGGACATTGTCCTGTACTTTCAGGATATTCCATAATATCTCTTACTTAATCATCATGATGTAAAAGTAAATTTGGCAATTTTGTCACTGATTGGGATTGTCCAGAGAGCAACACCTTGAAGAACAATCTGAATGCAGGCTGTTGTGCTGACCTGTCTAGTATCTACCATTTCTCCCTGTTCCTGCAGGTTTCATCTTTCTCAGTAGCAGGTCTCTTGCCCACACAAAATCAAGCCACTGCTAAACACTTCGTATTATGGAAGGAATTTACCTCATTATATTACATTGCTGCTGGAATCTTTTATTTCCCTTCCAGGAACCATGGAAAATCACAACAGAAGAGATGGCAGATTATATCATCAAAAGGTCCCAGATCTTTAACCCAGCAAGTCTTGCTTCCACTACAACTCTTCTCCTCTCCCTGCTCCCAACCAGGTTGAGGACACAGTATATTTGCACTCAGTTTGCAGCTATTCAGGTAAGATGAGGAGAACGAAAGAAGGTGGGAAGAGGAGAAAAAAACTAAGCTATTTTTAAAGCAACTGAAAAGGTAGGAAAACAAAGGATTAGCCAGAACTGTCCCTGCCAAATGGAGACAGTTAAGGGTATGGGCACACATCGCCAGCAGCAGTTTAGTGTTGATGGATCTTGCCATGTGTGTCTGCCATATGCCCTGCATCTCCTAAACAGGCATGTTTCACTCAAAGCCAGAGCAAGATGGTGTCAGTAATAAGACTGGAGTAGCAAAACCTAGACTCAGTGGGCCATTATACTAGAGGCTTGAATTGGCAGGAACAATGACATTATCTGATCATGCTGTGAACACTCCCTGTTTATTTGGACTCTGCCTGAGTGTTTGGGCTCTCTTTGGTTGGCTATAGAGGCCTCCATGATATGCATCTGTACTTACAAATGTTCCACTACCACTACTAGATTACTGGTGCTGAAGTATAGTAGAGTTGCCAGATTGGTTGGCTTCTTTACATAGAATACTGGGGGGGGGGGGGGGTATCTTAGCCCTTAGTGTGGTATAGTGGTTTGAGCATTGGGTTACATCTTGAGAAACTAGGGTTTGATTACCCACTTGGCCATGGAAACCTACTGGCCATGGAAACCATGGAAGCCTTGGCCATGGAAACCTAGGCTATGGAAATTTAGGAACTTAAGATCATCTGGGGAGGCTCTGCTCTCGATCCTGCCTTCTTCGCAGGTGTGTTTGGTGGGGATGAGACAGGGCCTTCTCAGTGGTGGCCCCTCGGCTGTGGAACTCCCTTCCTAAGGATATTAGATCGGCCCCCTCCCTCCTGACTTTCTGGAAAAAAGTAAAAACCTGCCTCTTTGAACAAGCTTTTGGAATTGCAGCATAATAGATAAACACTGCTAATGGGAAATGAGTTTAACTGGAGGACACTGGTGATTATAGTTTTAATAGTTTTATATGGAATTTTATTATGTTATGTTAAATGTTTTTAATGGTATTTATGACTGTTGTGGCATGGAATTGTTGCCAATTTTATAAGCCACCTTGAGTCGCCTTCAAGCTAAGAAAAGTGGGATAGAAATACTGTAAGTAAATAATAATTAAATAAATAATACTGGGTAAGACTGGACAAGTCACCCACACCATGACAGATTTCTGTTAGGGCCACCATAAGCCAAAACTGTCTTGAGGGCACACAACAACCAATTGTAGGCCTTACTTCTTTTACTGTGACTTTCTCTGAAACGCACAAAAAAAATCTGAAATGCAATTGATGGGGATGGAGGGAGGCAGGATGTGCATGTTCTGGAATCCTAGGAGACATACTAAGGGTAGAAAGCTGCCATGCCTGCTGCAAAATCACAAACAATTTTAAACTCAGTCAAGAGTCTGAGACAGGGCTAAACAGAGTTGGCCTTTTTCTTTCAAAAGCTATTGCCATGGAATGATCCCCAGAGACAAATCTGATATCTTTCATTCTTTCCTACACACCATATATAAAGAAAAACCAAATTCCTTCCCACTGGCATCATTTGAGAATGACATCACTGAAACCAAGGGACGTGGGTGAGATTTATGCCAGTGACAGTTTCTGGCCATACAGGACTTCATAACTCTTTTTTGTGTGGATCTGATTGTCATCCAACAGCTGTTTTCCCCGCTGGAGTGCAGATGGGATATCTTCTCAAACATCAGAAGTGTGATTGATTGTAATGGGAAAAGCACATGTACACTAGTTCTCTGTCCTCTCTATGACTAGTCTGTGACCATTGATATTTGGGAAAGAAAACTATTCAACTCAGTGGAATTATTGTCTTGTTTGCTCCCTCTTTAATGATACTTGAGGCTTTGTGAGTTTACTGGAGAATTGGTTAACTTCTGTCTTATGCAGTCCACTTTGCTTCTTTTATTAAATGTACCACATGATCTATCCAAGCTGTTTTACATATACAAAGCAAAGAATGCCCACTGATATTTTCTTAATATTTCTGATACACACTTGTGTTTCAGAACAGCATTCTATAGGATAGCTGGGTTATAGATCCCATCAATAAGTCCATATGAACACATCTATGTAGAAGGCGACCAGTTTCAAGTGGACTGCTAAAGAACCTCAATGCATCTTGTCAGAGTGTTTGGGAACTACCTACGGTATTTCCATAATAGCCATTATCCCAGCAGCTACTATTCGTTATTGACACTCAGATGGTGTCATTGACAAATCATTACATTTTAATGTTTCTACATTGTGTTGCTGAAGTCTTTCATGGCCAGAATCACTGAGTTGTTGTAGGTTTTTTGGGCTGTATGGGCATGTTCTAGAAGTATTCTCTCCTGATCTTTTGCCCACATCTATGGCAGGCATCCTCAGAGGTAGTGAGGTCTGCTGGAAACTAGAAAAATTGGGTTTATGTGGAAAGTCCAGGGTGGGAGAAAGAACTCTTGTCTGTTGTCTGTTGGAGGTAGGTGTGAGTGTTTCAATTGGCCACCTTTTTAACATTTGATGGCCTGACAGTTTTTAGGTCTGGCTTGTTACTGTCTGGGGGAATCTGTCTGTGTTTTAGATAGGTTAGGAATCAGGTGGTTTTCCCTGTAATAGGCAGTAAGAGCACCTTCGGAGAGCTTCTGTTGAACCATTTCAAAACTCCCTGCTTGAGCGGTAATGGCACGATCATCAGCACAGATTAAACTCTCTGTCCCTTCTAGCAATTGCTGGTCATTTGTGTAAAGGTTGAACATTGATGGAGCAAGCACACTCCCCGTTCTTCTGTTTTTGCCATCTGCTTCTTTTGCCCTGAAACTCAACAAAAAAGCTCCTGTTTTGTAGCAGATTTTCTATGAGGCGGGTGAGGTGGTTATCCTTTGTGATACTATATATTTTTCTCAGGAGGAAAATGTTTACAGTATCATAACCCGCTGACATGTCTATGAAGACAGCTCCTATGTGCTGAGTCAGGTTCAGCACTTGCAATGTGCAGCTTTTGCCTTTCCTGAAGCCAGCTTGCTGTGGAATCAGAAATGGGTCTATTTTTCCATAATTCTATGCAAAATAAGTCTCTCCAGAACTTTGTAAAGATGGCACAACAATCCTTTGTTGAAAGGTGATTAGCTGTCTCTGATTGTTCCTTGTCTGGAGTTCCCCTGAGTTTGAGTATTGTTTTTTATTTGTTATAAGTTTAGAGGGTTGTTTTAAATACTGGTAGCCAGATTTTGTTCATTTTCATGATTTCTTCCTTTCTGTTGAAATTGTCCACATGCTTGTGAATTTCAATTGCCTCTCTGTGTAGCCTGACATGGTAGTTGTTAGAGTGGTCCAGCATTTCTGTGTTCTCGAATAATATGCTGTGTCCAGGTTCGTTCATCAGGTGCTCTGCTATGGCTGACTTCTCAAGTTGAAGTAGTCTGCAGTGTCTTTCATGCTCCTTGATTCATGCTTGGGCAATGCTGCATTTGGTGGTTCCTATGTAGACTTGTCTACAGCTGCATGGTATATGGTAGACTCTGTCAGAGGTGAGAGGATCCTCTTGTCCTTTGCTGAATGTAGCATTTGTTGGATTTTCTTAGTGGGTCTACATCAGGGCTGTCCAACTTCTACCGGCCCAAGGGCCGGAATTCCGGTCACTGATCAACTGGCGGGCTGCAGCGGGGGGGGCGCCCCTTTTCGGGGGGGCGGGGTGACATCAGGCGTGGCGCCAGCGGCGAGGAGGAAGAGGCAGAGGCAGTGGCCCCGGCTTCCCTCCACCTCTTCCTCCTCGCCGCCGGCGCCACACCTGACGTCACCCAGCCCCGCCGAAAAGGGGCGGGCCGCGCAGGATGCCGGGCATGTGCGGCAGGGCGGGAGCGGCGAGGTGCCCTCCGCCATGTCCCTGGCTGTTGCAGGGGCCGCGCCTGGGAGCTTACCTTCCTTCTCCGAAGGAAGAGAAACGAAGGTAAGCTCCCGGGGCGGCCGCTGCAACAGCCAGGGACATGGCGGAGGGCACCTCGCCGCTCCCGCCCCCGCGAGCGGCCCCGCGTGAGCGACGAACAGGCGGGGAAGTCCCGCCCCTAAGGTGTCTGACGTGGCTTCCCTCTGCCTCCTCCTCACTCGCGTCGGCCCCACCCCTCCTCGCATCGCCTCCACCCTACCCCCCCGGAGATTTTAAAAAAACAAACAGCTGATTTCTTGCAGGAGGGTAGGCGGGCTGCATCCAAGGGGCTGGCGGGCCGCATGCGGCCCGCAGGCCATCTGTTGGGCAGGTCCAGTCAACATAGTTTGTAGGTTGTGTTTCCTCATCAGCTTCCCTATGCAGTCAGTGGTTCCGTTGATGTATGGCAAGAACACTTTTTCTTTGGGTGGATCTTGTCTTTACTCTCATGGCCTGTTCTCAGTCTCAGTGGTTCTATATTGTCCACTACTATTTTAGTAGGGGGAGGAGGATCTGGTTTATATGACTTCGTTAATGTTTTTTTTAAAAAAAAATCACTTGGAGCACTTCCTTATCCAATATGAACAGGCAAAAAGCTTATGTGTCTTTTATTAAAAGCAAGTTCACCTCATTGTATTGCTTTCAAGTGAGTGCAGAGGTAAGATTGCTTACGAATAGCATGATAATAGTGCTTTGTTGCTTCTGTAGGAGTGTCAACGATTGATTTCCTTTCATTGTTTTTTTTCTTTTCAGTGCTATATACCGTCCAAGGACATTACTCTCCTATCCCTGCCACTGAATTTTGCACTTTCCTTTAGCTCTATCTAGGAATTTTGTACAAACTCAGAGCCCTCTGAACTCGGCACTTTTATTGCTCCCATGGTACTGTTTTCATGATGTTATGTTTTATTGTTATATGTTTCTATTTGGTTTGGTTTTGTTGTTATTTTATTGCATCATAACTCTGTGTTCTCTTGGCTTGGCCCTTTGTAAGCCGCCCTGAGTCCCTTTGCAAAGATGGAGGTGGGGCATAGAAATAAAGTTGTTATTATTATTAAGTTTTAACTTGCAAAGGCCCTCCCAGCCAGCACCGACACTTGATCCTCAAGCATCAGCAAATAATCCAGGAGAACCTCCAGACTGCACATCTGTGTCCTCAGGGAAAGTGTAACCCCATCAAGCACAGGCAGACACCCTATACCCCAATCAGCCTCGTGACTGACCAGGAGGACTTCTGTCTTGTCTGGATAATGTCTTAGCT
Source organism: Anolis apletophallus (assembly GCA_030556195.1). Taxonomy (NCBI): domain Eukaryota; kingdom Metazoa; phylum Chordata; class Lepidosauria; order Squamata; family Anolidae; genus Anolis; species Anolis apletophallus. Next base: position 94,149,487 of record JARBWK010000009.1, read on the forward strand.
TGTTGGCCCTTATCCAGGCAGGGAAACAGTTGAGCATAGAAAATTGTCGCTGGCAGTCCCAATAGCCGACACACAATGATGACACCATCCTCCAGGACCTTAAAAAAGTCCCTCAGGATGTCTGCATTATGCACTGGCTAATATCATAGCATATCCAGCAATGATCCTCCTCACCCAACAGAATCAGCGAGGCAACCAAACAAGGGTTACCAGATCTCAGGACAGTCAAGTGAGCATTAGCGTCCCTGCTCCTGGTGATCTTCCATGCTCAGCTATTGTTTCCCCTAGCGAACATATAATCTAGTCTTTTTCTTTGGATTTTTCAGCATGTAGGGGAGGTGGCAGCTTGTCCTTAAAGCGGGGTGGAAGATGGGGATCGGTACTGCAGAAAGTGCAAAAAGACCTCTGTTGTTTTCCCATAAATTCCAAGAAATCCTTTTATTGCAAATGTTGAATGGCATATTGTAAGTTTACAGCATAGTGCAGCAATTCACTACATGCCAAGGATATTAATTAGACTTAGTGCCACACACACATCAATGTAGGCAGTCAGAAACTTATAAATAGTACTTAAGAAAGCACATGTCATCTAAACTCAATAATAAAACAGAACATAGGACATGCAGTCATGTTTAGAGTGCTGGTGAAATTCGGTTCCTCCTTCAGTATCATTCTTGAAAGTGTCAGCACTCTTCTCCTTGAACAAAAAAATATATTGTTGCTTGGCAACAGTGAGAAACGGGAGAGGAAGCTGAAGATGGGGTGAAAAGGGAAAGTCTGTTTAGGGAAAGGGGCCAAGGGATAAGGTGGGGTGAACCAAGATGGATCCTCTCTCCATGGTGAAGAGGTGGGAATATTTGAGAGCAGTACATGGGAGAAAGAAGGGAAATGTCCCAAGAACATGGACACATAGTCATATAGAAAATAAATTTGGAATGGCATAAAACAGTGTTTCCCACCCTTCCTAATGCCGCAACACCTTAATACAGTTCCTCATGTTGTGGTGACCCCCAACCATAAAATTATTTTTTGTTGCTACTTTATAACTGTAATTGTTATAAAGTAGCTACTGTTATGAGTCGTAATGTAAATATCGGATATGCAGGTTGTATTTTATTCACTGGACCAAATTTGGCGCAGATACCTGATACGCCCAAATTTGAATACTGTGATTGGGGGTGGGGCGTATATTGATTTTGTTATTTGGGAATTGTAGTTGCTGGGATTTATAGTTCACCTACAATCAAAGAGCAGTCTGAAGTCCACCAGTGATGGAATTGAGCCAAACTTGGCACATAGAACTCCCATGACCAGCAGAAAACACTGGAAGGATTTGGTGACCATTGACATTGGGTTTTAGAGTTGTAGTTCATCTAAATCAGGGGTGCCCAGGACGGTGATCGCGCTCACCCGGGTGATCTTTGGGCCTCATCCGGGTGATCTTTAGGCCCCTGACCAGGTCAATCGCCGTTGGTCCTCTTCATGCGCCCCTGCACGCTCCAAGCGCGCCTGAGACTCCAAGAGGGAGAATGGGCACTTCTGCGCATGCGCACGGGCAAACTGAGCACCGCGTCATCGAACGGTGCCTTCCTCCTTTGCTCTGTGACGTCTGTGAGTGGTCAGAGAAGGACGGAGGGAGGAGGAATGCAGAAGGGCAAAAGACGGGGCAGCGTGGATGACGTGATGGCATCCACGCCTGCTCCCTCTTTGGCTCTTCCGCTTTCCCCTTCCCTCCTTCTTCAGCCTCTCAGAATCATCACAAAGCAAAGGAGGAGGGTGGCGTTGGATAACGCGGTGCTCAGCTGGCCCACGCGCATGGCGCAAAAGAGCCCATTCTCCCTCTTGGAGTCTCAGGTGCGCTTGGAGCGTGCAGGCGGCGCATCAAGAGGAGCAATGACGGAGAAGGAAAAAAGGACGCTTTGGGAGCCATTTCCTGTCCAAATTGAAGCACAAAGGTCGGTCTTCTTACTTTCTGCCTAATAATATCTGTGTTTATATGGCAGGGAGGGAGAAATGGGTGCCTGTGTGTATTTTAGCATGTCACATTCTTTATATTTCTGAGAAACAAATGGCTTTGCAGCTACCAAGTCTCTCTGTTTACTTTCTGCCTGATTATATCTGTGGGGAATTGGCAGGGAGGGAGAAATGGGTGCCAGAGAGCACTGTGGACTCAAACAATTATGGATCTGGACCAAACTTGACAGGAATACTCAATATGCCCAAATGTGAACACTGGTTTAGTTTGGGGAAAATAGACCTTGACATTTGGAAGTTGTAGTTGAAGGGATTTATAGTTTGCCTATAATCAAAGAGCATTCCAAACCCCACCAATGATAGAATTGGGCCAAACTTCCCACACAGAATCCCCATAACCAACAGAAAATACAGTAGGGATTTTGGAGGAATTGACAGTGGTTTAGAGGAGATGAAGTTCACCTACATCCAGAGAGCACTGTAAACCCAATGATGGATCTGGACCAAATATGGCACAAATACCTGATACGCTGCAATCTGAATACTGGTATTGCAATATACTGGTGGGGTTGGGGGGATTGATTTTTGTCATTTGTGAGTCATAGTAGCTGAGATTTATAGTTAACCTACAAGCACCTGCTCTCCCCTCCTTGCTTGGAGTCTCAGAAACAGCCCTCCCCCTTGGCTGAGAGGCCAGCTGAGAAGCCAGCCAATCACAGCGGATGAATGGTTTTGGTTGGGAGGATTTGCCACCTGTTTCCTAAAAGGAAGAGAAGGACAGGCAGATAAATCTGCAGCCTTCTCTGCCAAAGTGGTTCCTAAAACCATGAGAAATATGTGTTTTCTGGTGGTCTTTGGTGACCCCTCTGAAACCCGCACATAACCCCCAAGGGTCCCGGCCCCCAGGTTGAGAAATGCTGGCATAAAGTGACATGAAGCAATATGGGAAACAGGGTATAGTTGTGGGAGGGGGCAAAATGTGACCATTGCTCCCCCTCAAATAAGAATTCGGCCCAACCAAGTGAAATGTTCTTCCAATCCCTAGATTTGTAAATCACGGTAGCTTAAAACTTTGGTTGAACATTTAGAATTAATTTAGGAATGCCTCCAAAAGTGATTGGGGGGGGGGGGATATTTTAAGAGACTATGAATACAGCAAATTATAAATTCAAGGTGTGAATGCTTTTCAATATGTCAATATGAATATAACTACTGTAAGTATTCTAGGTATGAACATTTTTCAGTGTGTCAACCTGCAATACTAGAAATATGCAGACTAAAATTTAAAAAATCACTGGGGTGCAGAATTCTTACTTTTCAATGCCCTTATTGGGCTCCCTTCTCAGCTACTCCCTTGAGGACCATTCATTACATTCTAGAACACCTGCAATGGTTAAAAGACAGGACTCTGAATTCCACCCTCCCATTTGAATGAAGCTTTAAAATGTAAACATTTGTTTTCTCCCCAAATCTCAACATACATATTTGACCTTTTTTAATCTTTGCTGCTGTGTGCAGAGCCCAACATGAGAAACCAGAAGTCTAAGAGAGAAATCTATTCTAGGCTTTAAACGTGGTGCCATCTAGTAACACACATGCTAGCAATGAATTATGAGAAAGTGGATGGAAGGCCCAAATGTGCCTGCTGTGAGAAATCTACAAGCCTTTGGGCCATTATTATGTTTTAAAATCCAACTAACTCAAATCCCTTAGGATCCACAACCCAAACCTGCAAAATATGATGCCACAGCTTGGGAATGGCCTTTTTAAAGTTGCTTCCCTGCTGATGCACAAAATGAAGCATCTGGCTTCTGCCATTACCGCCGTCGACATCATTCAGAAGGACCATATATGTTTGCAGGCAGGGCTGCAACAAAGCGGTGCCTATTGTATCCTGTCCTGCTGCCTGGGGCTAATTGTCCAAGCCTATGTTCCTTAAGGCCACCTGCTGATTTGTTGGTATTTCTGTTGGGTGAACAGCGGGAGAGTTTTCTTGTAAAGAATGATGAATGTTAGTAGCCTAAATTGAATAGCTAGTCCGAAGTAGAGTAGACCCATTGAATCAATGGGGTTTGCACATGCAATTCAGGAATTGATTCATTGGAATCTGTTCTTATTGGAACCAGCAACTGGATATAGGGCAATAAGGGCGCTTCCAAGCAGCACTAAATAATGGGTTTTAGACAGAGGCAAAACAACCCAGGACTTCAAAAGTGTTCCACATACAGACCTGTTGGTCCCAGGATTTCTGCCTTGACTGTGCAGACTTGATGCTTTGCTGTAAGATTTAGAGGGTCCCAGAATGTCTGCCATGGGACTTCTGTCAGAAACCTTGGCAGGTTTTTAAAAAAACCAAAAACCTGAGATGTGGATATGTGGAGGTCCAGATATGCAGATCATTGCAAAAGTCCCATTCTTTGACTTGGCCAGAGAAACTGTACCCTCCACATGTTTCATGAAGTTTTTGGCACAAAAGCAAAGCTTTTGCCTTCTACTCAAGTGTCATCTTCTTTTTAGGAACTGACTAATCAGAAACAAGCATCTAAAACCTGGGAAGAAACCTAGATAAAAAATCCTATGATTTCCAATTGCAGGGACATACAGATATTTGAAGAGCTGCACTTTCAGCTCAAAACCGCGATATTCCCGCACCTGGAAATCTCACATTTTTTGCCTTTTGTAGTGATTGCTTCTATGTTTGCAGGGAACGGCTTCTGGCCAAGCACCAGTAAAGGTACTGTCTGAACAGGCCCTTAGACAGTACTGTCAAGGATGAAGAACCAGAGCCTGGAACATTGTGGTAATGGACGTTCAAAGTTCTCTGTATCACCCCACAACTTATCTTCTTTTCAGCCTCCCTTCCCTATTGAAGCCTTAGAGGTCACAGAATATGAAGTAAGACAACATCTGGTCCTATGACACTAATCCTTTCTTCTCCCCCCTCCTTGTCTACATCAGGGCTGTCCAACTGGCAGCCCGGGGGCCGTATACGGCCCCCAGCCCCTTCCCTGTGCCCCCCTAAGCTTTTTAATAAAAAATAATAAATAAATTAAATAATAATATTTTTTAAAAATTACCCACTTCCGGGTTCCGGAGCGAGTATCGCGTGAATACGGAAGCCACACGGGATTTCGCTCTCAACGCGAGATCACACCTGCGTTGAGAGCGAAATCCCGTGTGGCTTCCGTAGTCTCGCGATACTCCTGTTGCCAAAATCTCGGCTACTTAATCCCTGCGGCCCATGCAGACGCGATTTGGACCTTCTCGGCTGCTGCCTCGGTCGGTCGTCGCCTCTGCTCGTGGTCCGGCTACTCCTGGATCCTGTGTGTTTGGGAAAGTAGGCTAACCTTTATGTTATTAATATGTAATTGTGTATGGATGCCCCTTATGTATTCCCTCCCTGCATTTCCCTTAGTAAAAGATTATATTTGATTGTATGGATGCCCTTATGAATTCCCATTTCCCCTTAGTAAAAGATTATATTTGATTTTATGGATGCCCCTTATGTATTCCCACCCTGCATTTCCCCTTAGTAAAAGATTATATTTGATTGTATGGATGCCTCTTATGAATTGTAAGTAAATTGGAGCCGGGGGAGTGATGGGGCGGAGCCGGGGCGGAGCCGGGGCGGAGCCGGGGGCGTGGTGGAGCCAGGGGCGGGGGCAGACCCTTCGGCCCCCCAGGTCATCCGTGACCGGAATTCAGGCCCCTGGGCCGGTAGAAGTTGGATAGCCCTGGTCTACATGATTTGCATCCTTCTGCCTCTACCCACCCCAGAAAAAAAGCACACTGTGACATATGTAATGCCTTGGGTCTGTAATCTGAGACTGTCTGTATATTCCAGAATTAAACAAAAGCCCCAGGAACTTAGTTCCATAATAGGCGAGCTAATGTTCTCTAACAGAATCCTCAGCACCTCATCAAACAATATTTCCCAAAAGTCTTTGTAGGAACTGATGATGACAAAATGGTATAATGAAGGCAGTATGCTTATTTGTGTAGATGTCTCCTTGGAGAACAGCAAGGAAGAAGGCTGTTTGGGTCTAAACTGTTTAGAGCTAAGGTTGCTATTAAATTTCACCCTAAGTGACATTATGGTAGATTTAAAGAACAAATTATCTGCAGGGATTTTGAGGACAGTTAAAAAAACATCTGGATTAGTTATATTTCTCCAGGGATGCTGACCTTTCCTTTTTAAAATGAAACAGCAACATCGGTTTATTTAAGCCACATTGTTGTGGTAAATGGTGTGGGCATTCCTCTTGGTGTTTCCTTACCACTTTTCTATGATAAAGAATGGCTCTTCTGCTGCTGAGTGCCTCTACACACTTCCTTCAGAGGCCACAATCCAGGTGTTTTCAAAATGATGTGCTTGCGTCTTAAGGCCAGAGAGCTTCTGAAGGCAAGAGAATGTATGCTGCCTATCCATAGTGCAGGAACAGAAGGGAAATGTGTATTTTACTGCCTTCCCCTTGGTAATGATAAATATGATATTGCACTTGCTGCATTGAAGAATTTTGTGTGCATGCCAAAAAGAGATATTGTAGCCAATTGCTATATATCTCTTGAGTATGAACAGAAAACGGAGAAATTACAATATTTCTGTCAGGTTTTCTCTCGTTCATCCTTGTGCGTTGGCATACACCTTCTCCCCGATCCTTGCTCACAATGCATGTGTGTGAGTGTGAGACAGGAAGAGAGAGATGTAGAGTGGTGTTTTAGATTTGGGGGCAGAATTCATGTTGCCCTCTGGTCATGCCCCCACTCCCCCCATGGCTGCACATTCACACAAGCATGCACAAACAATCACTGTATAATATATTGATTTCCTACATATCCCTGACTGCCAAGATAGTAATTTCAGCTCCATCTCGTTCTCTCTTGGTTAAAATAGTTAAAGGGAGAATTTTCCAGAAATGTAGTCCATGGGAAAATTCTCTCACAATGCAGCTTCCATAGAACTGGAATACTGGAGTTTTATGGAGCATATCAAAAGGAACATTCGGCATTTTTTGAGACTGCAGGATTACCTTTAAATGCTAGTGCATGCTGAGATACCACTGAATTTAATCCTTGCTCAAAAGGGGGAAAGGACTCTGTACATGCTCACATGACAACCAGTGTCATGTACTGGTTTACGTATTGAATTAGGACTCCAGGAGATCAAGGCTCAAATCTCTGCTCAGCCGCACCAAAAGACCACCCTGGGATGAAAAAAGTGGCCAAAATATGACGAGCTCACCACCAAACTGGGAGGGAGGAGAAGCCTAAAGTCGCTGGCCCAACTGCAAAGCCAGTTCAGCTCCCTTACGTGGTTACAGTACCTCCACATAAGGGCATGGTTCAAAAGAGATGAACAAGCCGGCTTCGACGACAAGGAGATCTTTTGGAAGACCTTTCTGAGAAAAGAAAGAAAACTTATCTCAAAGGCATACTTGCAGCTATTGGAATGGGCAACAGAGACCGAGCTGGTGAAATCCTGCATGGTCAAATGGGCGCAAAATATAGGGCGCCCCATCAGTCTATACGAATGGGAAAAGATCTGGAGGAGCAGGCTGAAGATCACCTACGCTACAGACCTCAAAGAAAACTGGTACAAGCTGTTTCATCGGTGGTACATGACACCACAGAAGCTAGGTCTGATGTATAAAGGAGCCCAGTCGAAATGCTGGAAGTGCGGTTCACAAACTGGGACCTTCTTCCACATGTGGTGGACCTGCCAAGAAGCCACAAACTATTGGAAGGACATTCACACCGGCACCCAGAAAGTCCTCCTCACCTCACTAGAAAAGAAGTCGGAGGCCTACTTGTTGGGGCTATTGACAGAAGAAGAACTCCTGGATGAAAACACAGAACGTCTGTTTATCTACCTGTCCACAGCCGCAAGGATGGTCTATGCGAAGAAATGGAAGGCCCCAACTCCACCACAACTCGAGGACTGGGAGAGCAAAGTGTGGGATATCATGAGCATGGACAAGCTATCTTACCATATGAGCGAGGCAGATGGCAGGACACTAAAAAGACAGATTGGTCACCATTTCTGGCCTACATGAAGTCCCGGGAGGACCCCCCCGCCAGGCCGGCTACCCACTCATAGAGCCCAAATTACTCCATCCCTTCCACAGGACTTGAAATAATCAGAAAATCCCTAAAGACCCAATATCTCCTCTCTGCAGGGGGGAAAAAACCCCCACGTGTTGGACTTAATGAAGGAACTGAAAAAGAGACCGGAAGCCAAAGATTACCTCCCCTCCATCCATTGCTGACCTTAACCATCATCCCCCACCTGCCCACCCCCTTTTTCCCCTATCCCCGTCAGACTCCCCCCCCGTCCCTTTCTCCCCCAGGTTAAGCCCCCACCCCGCCCAAAGGCTCCCCCACCTACATCTCCCCCCCCGCCTCGCTCCCTCTCACCCAGTTTAAAAGGTCCCCCCTTCTCCTTTTTATTTCCTACTTTCCTATACCCGATATTGTTCCACCTCTTTCATTGTTTACTGTGAAACCATAATAAATATATATTTTTAAAAAATCTCTGCTCAGCCATTGACACCCATTGTGTGTTCTTGAGTAAATCACTTTCTCTCAGCCTCAGAGGAAGACAATGAATCATAGAATCATAGAATTGGCAGAGACCTCATGGGCCATCCAGTCCAACCCCCTGCCAAGAAGCAGGAAAATTGCATTCAAAGCACCCACGACAGATGGCTATCCAGCCTCTGCTTAAAAGCCTCCAAAGAAGGAACCTCCACCACACTCCAGGGCAGAGAGTTCCACTGCTGAACAGTTCTCACAGTCAGGAAGTTCTTCCTAATGTTCAAGATGAAAAACATCTTTGGAAGAAATTTTGCATTTCCTCTTGTGTGTGTTTTCATTGCAACCTGCAAGCAATGTCTCTGTAGCTTCACTCAGCAATATGGGTGGGGCGGCTCCCAATTAAATGCCTGGTGATTGACAGCCATAAGAAAGGCGAACCAGCTTCTTCTCCCGGCTTGCCCTGCCTCCTTTCATTATCTATTCTGTTCCGATTCCACAGCTTTGTTGATCATACATTCTAGTCCAGAGGCGCTTCTTAGTTTTCGCCTCACCTAGAAAGGTCCCGGGGGGGCCACTGCGGGGCTCATTGAACATTCCGGAGGCCTCACCACGGCCCACAACCTTGAGCTGTTCCCTTCTCATCTTGCTAAAGCAGCTTCGCTTTTCACTTACTAGCATACACCATTTCCCTCTGCAGTACACCTGATTGCATGGGACAATTGCCTTTCCTGTGCTAGAAAAAATAATTAGGATTTTTCAGAAAGAGGGGAAGAGTGCCAAGCGGGGAAGGGATTGGACGCAGGCAGAGGGGGAGGGAAAGGTGCATTTGTGAGAGGTGTCAACGAAGGAACAGGAACAGTCTCTTCAAATGAGTCCAGGAATTCTCATCTCCTGTCTTTCTTTTAATTGTGCTTTACACAACTGGAACACACACACACACACAAAGCACAACATTCACATTTCATATCCAAAAGAGACATCTTTTTTCAAAAGTGGGACATAAGGCCAATCTTTCTCACTTTCTCACTCTAAATCTCTCTATCAGAAAATGTGCTTGCAAACCATCTGTGGGGCAATTAATTGTGTTCACCATTTCAAAAAGTGCTTATTTTCCTCTTAAGCAATGTTTGAGAAGATTTCTTTTTTTAAAAAAAAAACCCTTTACTATTTATCTAAAGAAGAAAACGAGCTGCATACGTTTTTTGTCATATTAAATGCACATTTTTCTTTATTTGACAAGTCATCCTGAATACAGAAAAAATTACATCCCAGGAAACTTTACAGGATGTCATTTGGCAGCGATTTTGTCTTGGTTGTTTGATGACAGGAAGTGTATTAAAGAAACATGTTCTGCAGTTTAAAAAATGAAAGCTGACATGCTTAAAAAAATTCTCACATAAGTAAAGATTTTGGTCAGAATTTGATGGGTTTGTAAGACATAAGGAATTGTGTCATCAGCGATGACCAGTGAGAAGGGTCCAGTATTCAGAGCTTGACTGTAACAGGCTGCAATTAATATTGCTACCTGTAACTAGTAACATTGTAACAATGAATATGTAAGAATGTAATATTTTATAAAAAATATAATTAACAAGCGGGAGCAAAGTTAAGTTACTGTTGTAATGTGTAACAATATATAGTAACAGTGATTTCAAATGTTATTTTAAAGATATTTTCCAAGGAAGTTCAATTTTTTGCTATTCTCTTATCAATCCTAAGGTCTTTTAACTTAAAAAAATAATAAGAAATAATGGGAAAATAACTGATGAAACAATGTAACATGATGAGTTAAAATGAGCATTAGGAGCAGATTATTTTTGAAACACTAATGAATAACAAAAAAAATATTTTCATGTCAGGAGCAACTTGAGGAACTGCAAGTAGCTTCTGGTGTGACAGAATTGGCCATCTGCAAAGACGTTGCCCTGGGGACGGCCAGGTGTTTGATGTTTTACCATCCTTGTGGGAGGCTTCTCTCATGTCCCTGCATGGGGAGCTGTGAGTGGTTTTTGTAATTTTTGCTTTTCCTCCAGGATAAGTCCGTTACCCTTAGTTATGTTTGCAGAAACAACACACACACACACACACACACATACTTTTAAGACACTCTTTGCAAATGATGATGTCATTGCTCAAACAATTTCTTTGAAAGTATGTATCACTTGCAGAGTTTGGGTTGCTGTGAGTTTTCCAGGCTGTATTTATTTATTTGTTTATTTTACTTCCTTTATATTCCGCTCTTCTCACCCCGAAGGGGACTCAGAGCGAATTACAGTACATATACATTGCAGACAATCCCTGCAGTTTTTAACATATATACATATATTGACGAACATAGACGAACAAAGAGGCAATTTTTCTGGTAAACTTGTGACAAACTTCTGGCCACCAGGGGGAGCTCATGCACTCCTCTTCTCTCTCAGCGTTTTCCAGTTTCCCTTGTTGTTCTTCCACATTCCTTTTCGGGTGATTCCTGGAGTTCTTAATGGGCTCATAAATCAGTCAAAATTTGCCTCCCCACTTAATGTGGTACCTTTATCTCCTACTTGACAAATGAACTGTCTTTTGGGCTGCAAAGGTTGACAGCAGGCTACACTTAAGGTCAGGCACTCACCCTGACCTGGGCAGGCCTCAAACTCATGACCTACAGGTCAGAGAGATCTTATGCAGCTGACACTTAGCCAGCTGCACCACTTCTCGGTGCTGTATAGCCATGTTCCAGAAGAATTCCCTGATGTCGTTTCACCCACATCTATGGCAGGCATCCTCAGAGGAAATGCTTCTGGAACATAGCCATACAGCCCAGAAAACTCATAGCAACCCAGTGATTCCAGCCATGAAAGTGTTTGACTTCTTTTTTTTTGTTTCTGTACATTAGAGCAGGGGTTCTGAAACCTTTTCAGCTGCCGAGTCCTTTTTGAAGTAAGCATTTCTCATGGAGCCCCAAGAAATGTTTCTATACTATATTATACTAGGTAAACCATACCATACTATACTAGTGTGTGTGTGTGTGTGTGTATCTATCTATCAGGCATGGCCCAGGCCAGTGGCAGATGGATGGAGTGTATTAGTGTGAACTAATTCACGCAGTGTAAAAAAAAAAGAAGGGGGAAGAAAGAACAATACAATATTTAAATTGGAGAACAATTTTAACCAACATAAACTTAATAGCAGTTCAGTGGAAAACCCCTGAGGCAATCCAGTACAACCCCCTTTTGCCATGCAGGAAAAACAAAACCAAAGCACCCCCTGAGCAGTGGGGGGGAATACAGGCCCGCATAACCCATAAGGCCACCCTAGGCCATGGCCTTGGGCGGCACTTTTGGGGGGGCAGCAGATCCGGACCCCAATTTTTTTTTTAAAATCCCAACAAAATTATTTTTTAAAAAGGGTGCATGCGCGGGGCGGCGCAAGCACCATCCATGCTGCCCCCTCCCTTTGCTCTGCTCCCCTCGGCTCTGCTTTAGGAGGGAGGGAGGATCGGCTCTGCCCCTGACTCCGCCCCTCCTCGCCCCCGGCTCCTCCGATTCTCCCTCCCTCCTAAAGCCAGCCTGAAAAGGGCGATTTCGGCCGCATGGTGGCTTTAGGAGGGAGGGAGAGAGGGAGGAGCAGCCATGGGGAGGCCCCGCATCAGCTCTGGGGGTGGGGCTTTCCTTCCTCCTCCTCCTCGCGCTGGTGAGGAGGCGGGGGCAGAGCAGGGTAGAGCCGGGGGCGGGGAGGGGTGGAGCCAGGGGTGGGAAGGGGTGGAGCCAGGGGCAGGGAGGGGCAGAGCCAGGGGGTGGGAAGGGGTGGAGCCAGGGGGCAGGGAGGGGCAGGGAGGGGCGGAGGCAGACCCTTTGGCCTTGGGCAGCAAAAGGGCCTGATCCGGGCCTGCGGGAATAGGGTCTTGGAAGCAAAGAAAGCAGGGGGAAGGGTGCCTGGTCAACAAGGCAATGAGTCTGGGAGATGAGGGAGGTGGGGGAGGATGGGTCTGTGCCCCAGCACTGCTACTGGTGCTGTTGCTGTTTCTAGCAAAAAAATTAATTTCCCTGCATTTCTCAGGAGGAAAGAGGAGGAGGCAGGAAACATCAGGGGGCCACAGAGCTCCTGACTAGCACCCATGGAGCCCCAAGAGCACAGATTGAGAACCGCTGTATTAGAGAGAAGGTGGGGACAGTAGCTAGGGATACACAGTTTGTGTTAGAAGGCTATTCACAGCAGATTAACAAAAACTTGATTTTTATGTGTTAGTTCAGTGGAAAAAGAATAACAAGTTGGAGATACTCACATCCACATAATGCTCCATTGCATTAAGTCTTGCTGTTCCAAAACATCTATGACATATATTTGGAGTGAATGAATGCAAAAAATTATTCTCACTTAGAATTTAAAAAAAACTTGGGGTCATTCTATAAAATTGTTTGAAAGTAGGTGCAAGCTAAACAAAGAAATGTCTTCTAGATGCAATTCACAATGAACTGGTCAGAAGGTTTTGTATGGCAACCACTAGCTTTAAATAACTTTAAAAATATTTAGAGAAAAGCATAGGTCTATTGAAGTTTTTATTCACAGCAGCAATATATTGATGCTTGGCATTCAGAAGCTACATACTTCTTTGGTTTTTGCCCTGGAATCTGGCTATCACATTCTGCTTGTGAGCTTTCAGAAGTATCTGTCAATCCCTAGTTAGGCATAGAAATTAGGAATTATGTTGCATGCAATCTAGATAGATATAAAAAAACAATTGTATGATATGAAGTTTAGAATAGCCATTACCTTTTTCCTGCAGGCTGAAGTTGCATGTCATTTTTTTCAGATTGTAAGTTGTGTTCCTTTATGTGGCACATTTCAGAGACAGGTTGAGACACCAATAAATGTTGGCCTCTTCACTCCCACCTCAGAAAAGTAAAAATATAGTCACAGTGTAAAACTGTCCGCTCAATTACATTAAGTGTATTAAGTGTAATGCTAACACCAAGCTGATTTCACCTTTTCACCACAATCATCTATCTCAGTCATGTCTTAGAAGTGTGCTGTCTGCGCGATACCATGGGGTTTTGGTTTAATTATCACAGGTGATGATTTGGGCATTTTAATTAGCTGCAAACGGCTTTGATTATTGTAGCCAACTGCACAAGAGTATATACCTTAAAGGGAGGGGTTGTATTAAATCTGTGAAATAATAAATACATAAACCAAGACACAAATTTGCAAAAGCAGCAGTTGCTGAAGTCTTTCTTGTCTGTGTCTCTCATCCAAGCTCTCTCCGCTGAATCCCATCCCCATTTTTGCTATTTCAGCTAATTGCAGAATGACAGGATGCAAAGGAGAGAAGGGCTCTGGGACCTTTAATAGCTTTGCAGAAGAAAGAATCTTGGCAACTATGGTCTGTGATTTAGCAGTTGGAAACCTGCACCTCATGAAAATCCCACTTCTTCCAAAATTAGGAATGAGACAAAAGCTCTGCCATTCTAGTTTGCCCCTATTATCCCATTGTCAGAAGACGAATTCAGTCCCCCTTCTCTTTTTTTCTGGGTTTCTGGGGTCTTTTAAATATCTTGTCCGACACAGGAGCTTTCTGTTTGATATGTTCCTCACACCCACCTTTTCTTCTCTTTCTCTCTCTTTTTCCATCTCTTCAACACTCTCTTTCTCTTTCTTTGTATCAAGTGGAGGCTTTGCATGCAACTGGTAAAGATCTCAAAAGACAGAAGGTGGGAGATAGAGAGGCAGACAGGAAGCAAATGGGAGGAGTAGAAACAAGTAGGAGTTACAGATGGCTGGGAGAACATGGAAGGAACATGTTCAAGGGAGCAAAAAAATTATAAATGAACAAATCAGACCCAAGCTGGGGACAAGAAAACAGAGCAGCATGCAAAGGAAAGGGGACACAATTTGGGAAATGGGGAAAGCAGTTCTTTACCAAAGTCTGCCCGCCCTCTCTTCGTTCCTCCAAATGGCTCTTATGGATAAGCTTCCAAAGGCCAGAGAGGAAAAGAAGGACTGTGTGAAATGTGTGCAACTTCATTCCCCCTCCCTTAATAACATCCATCTATTTATAGCTCCTAAATTATAGACTACCAATGTTGCTCAGAGACAAGATGTGCTATTTGGCTGGCAGCAGGGGAAAAAAGAATTTGTGTGTGTGTGGGGGGGGGGGGGTGAATTTTACCATCACCTCGCTTGGCCCCTCTTTGCCAGCAAAGTGCACAGTTTCTGAAACATGGTCAAACTTCATCAAAAGAACGGGCCCTCTTTTTCTTCTGCTACCCTACAAGGACTCATGGGCTGCATCCCAGTAGATGGCTGGATAAGGGAGTAATTTTGTTTTAGTTGGCAAAGTCAGTGAATGGAAAAGGCTTAACCTTTTCCAAGATGGACGACTTGCACGCTAAAGTAAAGTCCCATCCCCATCCTCCCTCCCCCATTTCCATACACTTCTGAAACAGTTCATAGATGAAGTACCACAGAACTGTGAAGGAGTCCAGAGCTTTGATCCCAGAGCTGTGAAGGAGCCCAACAAGGAACTCATAACATTGAGGTTAGTACATCAGGCAATAACAAGGAATTCACCATGGATTGTGGCAAATCTGGCATGGGGCACAAGGAACTCATTGCCCAAGCGCCACATCTCTTTCATCACCCCTTGCCTCATTCCACTAGGGGAAGCGTTGCCACTCAGCTTCCACCTGTTCTTCTCAGTGAGAACATGGGAAGCCTCATGTGTTCTTGCTGCTCCCTCTTATGACAGTTTCATCTCAGTTCTGGCATGGAGTCCCACTGGAAGTAGATCTACATCATCTGATGGGATGTGACAGACTCTGTCCCTGAACTGAGACGAAACTGTTGTAGGGACGGGTGGACAATTTTGTCTGTATGGTGAGGTCACACATTTCTCCTCTGATTTCCTTCCGCAAAGATTTGCTCTAGTTCAGTGGTTCCCAACCTTTTTTTGACCAGGGACTACTTGACCAGGGACCACTCTCCAACATTAGCACCAAAAGGGTTACGAAATGGTTTTTAGTCAACTTTAGATTTGGTTTGGTTATTTGGGATGCTGATTCAGAAAATTGCATTGGATAGACCAGATCAGCTCTAGTTTCTGATTCAGAACATATGCCATCCAGTAGTCATCATCTGCTCACTCACAGAAAAGCTTATTTAATAATCTAGAGCTGCAGCCCACAGGTTGGGAACCAGATGTCTAGTTGCTTTGCTAGCCTCAAGAAACAGGCTGTGAGGAAAGCTGAATAAAAGTCTTTCCACCAATTCATTCATAGGCATGAACCTCGCATGGGTAGCTGGTGTATTTCAGTCCCCCATCCATCACCCAACCTCTCATTTTGAAACATGGAAGAGAAGGAGAACCAAGAACTATGATTTTGGCAAAATCTGGGAGATAGCTTGACTTCTACAGTGAGTGCTAGGGAAGATTTCCGGCTGTAGTAGTTTTTACAGAGAGCTAATGTGGTTTGATACTTGGATAAGAGATTTTGGCAGACCCAGGCTTGAATCCCCATTCACCAAAGAAAACCCACTAGGAGAATATGGGCACTCTTACTTCCTAAGAGGAAGGCAATGGCAAAACTTCTTAATACATCTTGCCAAGAAAGCCCAATGATAAGGTCGTCAGAGGTGAATGGAAGATATATGAAAACAATATACATTTTACAGCTCCTCATGCTTGCTGGGGATCCTGGAAGCTATGTTTATTTTCCTTCCAAGCTCTTTCAACAGCAAGTGCTAGTTGTAAGTGAAAGCACTGCTATCCATAAAGAGGTTGTGCCACTGATTCAGATTCAGCTTGAATCGCCCCCTACATCAAAATGAATAAATAAATAATCAGAGGTATTTCATGGTTGATTGTAAATTAAGTGAGAGGCAAATGAGGCAAAGACGTTGTGTCTGGAAAATTAAAACTCATTGCTTAAATTAAAACTTCACTTGCATTTTAGCTGTTTTTATTTTCAGTTTTCAGGATTTTTTTTCTCTTTGCTAAATGCAGCAGTTTCCAATAAAATGGTTTCCTTTCCTTTTCCTTGTAAGAAAGATGCCAAGGGAGTGGAGGAGTGACTGAGAGCAAAGCTTACACTCTAATTGGCAACTCTGGAAGTGAATAATACAATGACCATAGTTATGAAGTAACTATTTCAAATTATCAATTATTTTTAATTAATTTCCCCCTAGTAATTGAAGTATAATAGCATATTATTGTTCCAATTTAATGTCAGATAACCTCATTTTTTCACAGTATAGCTGTAACTTTGATTCAACTATAAAAAATGAAAACCTATTTAAATTCTTTTTTACCACTAGGTAAAGTTTTATCAGCTACTTACATCATTGTACTGTTGTTAGTGTTTACTAAAGTAAAGTGTGCAAGTAGTCGTCCCCCTCCCCCATTTCCACACACTTCTGAAACAATTTGCAGATAAAGTACCACAGAGCCCATAATATGACACAGACAGGCTTCCAGCCGTCATCTGTGATTTTTCATCAGCAAATTGTGTCAGAAGTGTGGAGAAATGGGGAGAAATAAAGCTGTGGCACTAACATCTTCTGAGCTCCTGATACACCTGTAAACTGGAGAAAGTACTTGAAAACACATGGGATGGGATCTGTCAGATTTACATGTTGAATCATTTCAGTAACATGGAGGAATGGGAGTCTTGGGTCTCCGCTAGAGTAACAAGATTGAGGAGAAAAAGCAAGTATCCCAGAAGTGGTGCCTTGGGTCTCCTCTAAGCAGATGGTTGAGGCGGGAAGAGGCAATCCTGTGTGATGGTGCTCTGTATATAACTCCCAACATGGTAGTCTGTATATAACTTTCTGAGGCATCGGGACATTTATTGTTGGTATTCACTTGAGTTTAGTCACTTGTATTATCTCTCTTTCAGAAATCCCAAATGCCATTTGCTAGAATGTAGATAGTGTTTTAAAAAAAGAGAGAGAAGAAAGGGAATTCAAGCAATGTCTTTTCTATGGTTGAGACAGGGTGAACTAACATTCCTTTGTTTTAGTTCTTTCTTTCACTTCAGTTTATATTCCAATTTGCTGTAGACTATATCAGACTATGCAAATTAGGAGACATTATAAAAGAAAGTGGCTTGTGCCTCCTTGTGGAGTACCCCTTGCTACCGGGAGCCCCCAGTGGCGCAATGGGTTAAACCCTTGTACCAGCAGGACTGCTGACTGATGGGTCAGCTGCTCAAATCTAGGAAGAGCTGATTGAGCTCCCTCTGTCAGCTCCAGCTCCTCATGCGTGGACATGAGAGAAGCCTCCTACAAGGATGGTAAAACATCAAGCATCTGGGTGTCCCCTGGGCAACGTCCTTGCAGATGGCCAATTCTCTCACACCAATTTCTCAAATTGCTCCTAACACAAAAAGAAAAAAAACATGCTACATAGCTCCCTTCCACAGGTTGCAAAGCTGCATCGAGGGATGCTCTGGCTTCCCTTTCATAAATGGGAAAGAAAGATCAAGCTAGAGCCGACATCCTAAAACTGTGACCCTCCAGCTGTTTGGGCCTGCAACTCCCAGAATTCCTGACAATTGAATAATATAGCTAAGGATTCTGGGAGTTGGAGGCCCAAACAGCTGGAGGGCCGTAGTTTGAGGATGCCTGAGCTAGAACATCAGAACAGAAGCACAACTAGATGTTCTCGTTCACTGGCCAGTCTGCAGCTAAGGGAACAGACCTGTCTTTTGGACACACCAACAACTGTTGCACATTGAGTAAGTTAGTGAGGAAGAGAGAGCAGCCTCCAACCTACAGCCCATACTATGATGGAGACTTGGCACCCTGCTACCTTCCTTAATGGATCTCAACCATTAAAGAAAACTTCAAAGTCAATACACTCCCCCTTCTCATTTCCTTAATCTACATCATATAACATCTGAACAGACCTGTAATATGAGATTGTGTAATTATGTAGTGTGATCTTTTTCCTCTCCCTGTTCATTTTCCTATACATACACCTAGCTACATAATCAAAAGAGGATCTTTGGTGCCTTTACTAGCTTTGCTTATGAAGTACACACTTACCCAAATAAACTCTAATATTGTGATGGTTGGTTGAGTGATAGCGCCATCACTGCAGATACATAATCAATAAGGAAACATATTCAGAAGAGCGAGTTGTCCTCAGGATACAGATTCAATCTGACAACTGTTCAATTGCCCATTAAAAGGAGTGGTGTGCACTCAACCATTTTCAATATAATCATTTTTTACAACCTGAATCAGAGTTAGTGCTTCTTCTGTTTTCTCACCTAGCTAGACCCACCATGTTGCTTATATTTTCTGCCATAGATCAATGGGTAACTTCTTCCTGAAAACTTTGCCATTTTTCCAAAGTGTGAAAGAATCATTTCACAGCATCTCTGTCCATTTCATTATTTCCAGGGAGTTGGGCATATTAGTTTGTAGCAGCAAAAAAAAATAATACTGCAAAACACATTAAAAACTAACATCTTCTATTCGGCAAAAGGCTTCAAGAAATGTAGATGAAGTGGGCTGCAGTCCACAAAAGCTTTTGATATAGTATAATTGTTAGTCTTTGAAGTGCTGCTGCATGTAATCATTAAAGCCACTGGGCTTGTCTGGTGCACATCCTACATCACATTCATAACTATGTAGATGTATTTCAAATGATCAGCCCCTGGAACCCATCTTAAACTCCAGGTAGCTGGTTCATACAACAGAAGTCTGTGGTGTGTCAATGGGGTGCTTCAGAATGGGATGCTTTAGGCTAGCCCCCTCACACCCCCATGCCATGCTGTAAGGAGTCCGCTCCCTTTGAGCTGTGATATGATGAGCAGAAGCTTGGAGATGAGAGAGGGCTACCTGCTCACTTTCTGACTTCCTTCAAGAAAAATAGGGGGTGACATAAGGACTGCAGTCAATGAGTTATACTTGAGAGCAACAATGTTGATTTCCAGTGGACAAGAATGGACAAGATAACTGAGTTCATCCCAACCACAGGCACACTGATACTCCCCCCCCCCCCCAACAAAACTGAAGCTGAAATGTTTTGACATCTTCCTTTTCTTTCATTATTATACATAAGATTAGTACACAGCAAACAAGATCACTGTTCTGGCTTTTGCATTTGATCACACATCAGACACTTTCCAAGTGTTTAGGACTGCGTGACGTATCTGTAAATAATGTGTGCAGATCCGAACGGGGTGACCTTTTGCAGATGATAGATGGTAACATACTGTGTTTTTGTATCAGAATAATATAATAATAATAATAAGGAATTCAGACTGGATTGACGAGAAGATACTGGAAAAACTTACATGATATGAGGATTTAAAGTTAGAACTGCGAAGACTCTGGCACAAGCCAGTAAAGGTGGTCCCAGTGGTGATTGGCACATTGGGTGCAGTGCCTAAAGACCTTGGCCAGCACTTAAAAACAATCAGTGCTGACAAAATTACCTATCTATCAGCTTAAAAAGCCCACCCTACTTGGATCTGCACTTGCTATTCGCCAATACATCACACAATCCTAGACACTTGGGAAGTGTCTGACAAATACAAAAGCCAGCATAGTGATCTTGTTGTTGTTGTTATTATTATTATTTACTTTATTTTTACCCTGTCTTTCTCCCTGAGGGGACTCAAGGCAACTAAAAATCACACGCTTTGACCAATTTAAAACAAAGTCAATCCAAAAATTTAAAAAGCAATTAAACAATTACTTTCAGTCCATAAAGAATTACCCCAATACACATTTTATGATATGCAGATTTCCTCCAAAGATTCTTTCCTTTCCATATGGCCTTCACAGACATTCTTTTGATCAATTTCTGCAAATTGCTAATCAATATTTTTTAATTCTAGGAGACGATAATGCAACACATGATGATGCCTCATTAATGTTATTTGCAGGACAACACAAATTGCTGTCATTTGGATTTTAGCATAAGCTGCACAATGCCCAGTCTAACAGTGCAAGCCTGTTCCTATTTTAGATAATAGATAGTGTTATCTCTTTTAGATAATAGACTCTTTCAGCTGACATTTTTTTCCTTAGTTAAAGATCTGCATAAATTATGAATAGTTTATCTCACCGTTCTTAATTTGTATTTGTTCATTTGATGAAACCTGCACACTTCACTGCAACAAATTTGGATAATCAATTGTCCTCTCTTCACTCAAAGCAGCCACATTTGTTTCTAATTTTCTTTGCTTTCCTTCACTGCAATGTGATGTTGCCGGTTGGAAACAGTAAATAATGCTGTTAATAGAAAAACCTTCAGAGCTGAATTAGATTCCCCTGCCATCCATACATAAAATATTGAATGTTGTAAGTCATTGGAAGTTTTATATAACCTTGGTTCATTTTCAAATCCTCCAGAACAGTTGGCACTTCAAAAGGGTGTGTCCTATTTTTGATGTGGTGGCCATCTTGGATTACAGATATTCTTCAAGATAGCTCCATATCTGAAACTGCGAAAGCATAACTTCTTATCAGATGTTTATCTTTTTATACCCTCTAGCATTCAACGGAAATGCAAGATGTTGACTGGGTGACCATTTCGTAAAGAAGCATGAATGAGAGGGTATTTGAAAAAAGCTGTCAGCTCAAGCGACTGAGAAGTTTCACAAAACCAACCTATAGTATCACATACTTAAATACAAGGGTTTCCTGGTTGCACAGTGGGTTAAACCACTGAGCTGCTGAACTTGCTGACTGAAAGGCTGGCAGTTCAAATCCGGAGAGTGGGGTGAGCTCCTGCTGTTAGTTCTAGCTTCTGCCAAACTAGCAGTTTGAAAACATGCAAGTGTGAGTAGATCAATAGGTACCGCTTCTGCGGGAAGGTAACAGTGCTCCATGCAGTCATGCTGACCACATGACCTTGGAGGTCTCTCTGGACAATGCCAGCTCTTAAACTTAGAAATGGAGTTGAGCACCACCCCCAGAGTTGGACACAACTAGATTTACTGTCAGGGGAAACCTTTACTACTTAAATCCAACCCTAGGAGCAGCTTTCCTATACTACGGTTAAGGTGCATTTCCTGAATATTCCTATCACTACTATCTTACCCCTCCCTTTACTCTTACTCGCCTGTTCCTTCCTCTCCTTCTTCTTGGAATGAGAGACTCGTAGGAAGTTTATTTGTAGATGATGAGCTGGTTTCTATGTGGGTGACTTGCTGTTGTAAGAACCTTGGAGAGAGAAGGAAAATCTCTTGTTACCAAGCGGAGATCTGGGGGCTGTCATCATGGGAAAAGCCAAAAAAAAATTCAATAGAAGGCAAAACCATACTGCCTGCAACAATTATGCCTCCTCTTCTGTGATCCTGTCTGAAGACATGAAAGCAAAATTGATAGGTGTGGTCAATATTTAAACAAGATTATCCCCAAATTTAAATGATTTGTAATGCAGTGGAAACAGAGTTATTATTCTATATTCACTATACCACTTCCCTTTTGTTTGTGATCCTGTGATGATATCCCAATCAGAAAAATGACCGGAAAAAGTAAAAAACAAACAAACAAAGGATATTGTGGTAAAATGTCATTCTACTAAAGTTGAATGTTTAATGTTATCTCTTTTAGATAATACACCCTTTCAGCTGAGGTTGTGGAGATTTTTCATACTTTGAAAACCTGTTCTCAAGAATGATGTTGTGCCAGATAGAACAAAGAGAGACCAAAATGCAAATTTTGTTTGGCCATGAATCTCCCTGGAATTGTCACTGTATCTCAGCTTATCCTCACTCACAAGGTTGTTATAGGGATCAACCTCAGGTTAGGGGGGCTTTTGCACAGTTAAAACTTGTTAGCTAGTTGTGCCTGTATCCTGGGAAGTCAGACTTAGCCACGATGGTCCATGTCCTTGTTACATCCAGGATAGATTACTGCAACACACTGTGTGGCATTGCCTTTGAAGTCTGTTTGGAAGCTTCAAATAGTCCAACGAGAGGCAGCCAAGTTAATAACTGGGGCAGCATACAGGGAGCACACAACTTCCATGTTAAATCAGCTGCACAGATTGCCTGTTTGCTAACAGGCGTAATTCAAAGTGCTAGTTTTGGCTTATAAAGGCCTAAATGGCCCTGGCACAGTTAACCTGTGTGAATGCACCTCTTTTTATGAACCACCACGAAGACTAAGATCTTCTGGGGAGGCCCCGCTCTAGGTCCTGCCACTGTCACAGGTGCATTTGGTGGGGATGAGAGAGAGCGACTTCTCAGTGATTGCCCCCGGAAATGGAACTCCCTTCCTGGTGAGATTAGATCAGCCCCCTCCCTCCTGTCCTTCAGAAAGATGGTAAAAACCTGGCTGTGGGACCAAGCCTTTGTGACAGTGCAATAAGGCAATAATAGGAAACCCACTCCGCTATCCGGAGCCAGCATGGTGTTTTGAGATGGTTTTAAACAACTGATTTTAAAGTACCATATATTCCGGCGTACTAGACAACTTTTTATGTCTGGAAAATCTTATGAAAAGTTTGGAGCTGTCTAGTATGCCGGGTATAAATTAAAATAATAAGTTAAAGAAAAAATAAAATCGCCCTTAGTGACGAAGCTTGAGGAGGGAGGGAGGAGGAAGAGGGTGGAGGGAGGGAGGGCATGGGGAGGAGGAGTAGCAGCCCGCATTGCTGCGGGCGATGGCCCTCTGGGCTTTCCTTGCGGCCCTCGCCACTCTCCATTCAAGGACCTTCTCCGCCCTCGCCGCTTACCTCCTGCGAAGGCTTGCCTAGACCCAAGGAAGTGCCTCCAGATGTCGACTCCTAGCAGCTCTGGGCAGCAGAGTGCCTTGGATGTGCTCCCAGAGGCATGCTTGGAGCAATAGGAGTCAAGGGACTATTGCTCCCCACATACCTCTGGGAGCACATCCCAGGCACGCTGTCACCCAGCACTGCTAGGAGTAATCTGGAGATGCTACCTTGGGCCTCTGGACGCCAACTCCTAACAGCGCTGGGTGACAGCGTGCCTTGGATGTGCTCCCAGAGGAATGCTGGGAGAAATAGGAGTCATGGGACTACTGCTCCCTGCATGCTTCTGGGAGTACATCCAAGGCATGCCATCACCCAGCGCTGCTAGGAGTCATCCGGAGATGCTACCTTGGGCCTCCGGATGCCAACTCCTTACAGCGCTGGGTGACAGCGTGCCTTGGATGTGCTCCCAGAGGCATGCTGGGAGAAATAGGAGTCAGGGGACTACTGCTCCCAGCATGCCTCTGGTAGCACATCCAAGGCATGCCATTGCTCAGCGCTGCTAGGAGTCATCCGGAGATGCTTCCTTGGGCCTCCGGACGCTGACTCCTAACAGTGTTGGGTGGCGGTGTGCATTGGATGTGCTCCCAGAAGCATGCTGGGAGCAGTAGGAGTTAGGGAACTACTGCTCCCAGCATGCCTCTGGGATCACATCCAAGGCATGCTGTCACTCAATGCTGCTAGGAGTAATCCGGAGACGCTTCCTTGGGCCTTTGGAGGAGGTAAGCGGTGAGGGCAAGGAGGTCCTGGAATGGAGAGCAGCGGGGGCTGCGAAAGCATAGTCTTGGAAGGGGGGGGGGTAGTCTTAAACGTCGAGTATATCCCTAACTCTGTATTTTATCTTTAAAAGTTGGAGAGTCGTCTTTTACCCCCAGTCGCCTTGTATTCCGGAATATATGGTAGATATAACAGATTTTGTGTTTGTGTATATTTATAGTTATTTTATGTCCTGGCATGGAATGCTTGCTGTATATATGTTGTGCTTTGCCCTGAGTCCCTTTCGGGGTGAGAAGGGCAAAATATAAATGTTTCAAATAAATAAAATGCAAATGAAGGAGTGGTAGGCCATGTATATCTATCCTCTTGGGTTGGGGGAACACAGCAGAGAAAGAATGACATATAAATAAAACAAATGCAGAGAGACAAGTAGCGCACTGATGCTTAGTGGTGAGTCAGAAAAAAAAACACAGTAGAGAAAGAGTGGAATATAAATAAAAGAAATACATACATGCAAATCATCCAATACTGTGCCTGGGAGAGGGGCTATGCTGCTCTCAGATTGGATTACTGTAATGCACTCTACGTGGGGCTGCCCTTGAAGATGGCCCGGAAGTTTCAACTGGTCCAACGGGCAGCAGCCAGATTGCCAACTGGAATGACTTACAGGGAGCGGTCAACCCCCCTGTTTAAGGAGCTCCATTGGCTGCCATTTATCTTCCGGTCCCAATTCAAGGTGCAGGTTCTTACCTACAAAGCCTTGAATGATTTGGGACCCGCCTACCTATGTGATCGCATTTCTGTTTACGAACCCAGGTGATTTCTTCGTTCATCTGGAGAGACCCTACTCTCGCTCCCACCACCTTCGCAGGCACGTTTGGTGGGGTCGAGGGAGAGGGCCTTCTCTGTAGTGGCCCCCGACTCTGGAACGCGCTCCCCAAGGATATTAGACAAGCCCCCACTTTGGTAGTTTTTAGGAGGAGCCTGAAGACATGATTGTTCCAATGTTCCTTCCCTGAATAAAGTAATTAATGCCCTACTGTGTGCAAGCTCTGCAAATGTCATCAGAAGCACTTTAATCCTTTGTTGGGTGTCTGCCCACATTGTCCTTGAAACCTTTCTGTTATATACAATCTACCTCTGTCTGCTTCCAGTGTTTATTTATTTTTTTTTTAAAAATTCACATTTGGCCCACCCGAAATGGTTTTAAGCTGTCTCTTATTGCTAATGTTGAGTTTTATTGATTGCATTGTTTTTATAATTGCTGTTGTGTTGTTATTATGTGTTGTTGGGCTTGGCCTCATGTAAGCCGTCCGAGTCCCCTTGGGGAGATGGTGGTGGGGTATAAATGAAGATAATAATAATAAATACAAACTAGGTTTGGAAGGGGATTTTGGTCATGTCATGAATGAAACTAAATTCTCACCTTTGCAATGACTCCAAAAATGGTTTGCTATGGCATATGTCCGACTTACACTGTTGTAACTTGTTAACAGGATGCCAGCTGTTATCTGTGTAACATGAAAGCTGAATTGATGTAGTCTAGTCCCCATGCTCCTGGGATGTGTAAGCAAACATTAAGCAGGCACAAAGGATAAAATGTTTAATTTTCATGCCAGTGCTAACATCCTCTTTTATGAGGCAATAATGGAAAGGAAACTTACCGTGATACCACCCCCTCCCTTCTCATAGTGCTTGTTTTGCACATATAATTAGGGATCAATCTACACTGGCAGTTTATCCCAATTCTACAATGGCATGATCATGTGCATATCAGAAGCCAATATGTAGTATTCTCTCAATGCTCAATTTTTATGCTGGCCTTTCCCTGTCGTGATTGAGATTTCTGTGTATTATGAAGTCATACATGCCCTTGTCTCATGGTATTTTAATGCTCATTAATCAGCCTAGCTTAAAAATTTTGCATTGTTTCTCCTATTTTCTTTCAGGTGCTCCTCCTTTTTACCCAAATAGACTGAAATCTCCTCTCTCATCCCTCAATAACACTAAGCATTTATCATGTGGCACTTGGTCATGTTATATGCTATTGACACTTTGAGGTTTTATGCCTGTATGCTCATGAAGCAGCAATCATGTTTGGAGGAAAAATAAATCTCATATGGCCATGCTCCAGAAATGAAAGGCACATCCTTGTAGGTCCTATCTAGTTCCAGCACAACTGGACTATGCTGAAGTGGCTGTGAGCTACCATTAGCATTGCACCCTATGATTACACTAAGCAATTTACATCACTCAAAATGCTTGTCTGATCCAAGGGAGCTGGAAACTGTGCATGGTGCAGCCCACATGACTCACTTACATAAGCTTATTGCATCGTCTTCTTAATCAAGACATCCCAGATTGCCATTCAGTCAGACTAGAAAGTGATTCATGCTTTGCGCAGCTTAAGTATGGTAATAACTAATGAGAGCCTGGAAAGTTACTTAATAAAAGTAATTCATTCCTATTACTGGTCGCAGTGTTTTAATATTGGGATATCTTTGCACTTAAGATTCAAACAACTCTCAGAACAGGCAACAACTACTAACAATCCTTCCTCAATCAATCTGTTTGTGCAGTTGTATTGTCTGCATGGGGATTTCTGATAGGAAACAAGAGAGATCACACCAAGTGGTGGCACCATCATATCCCTTACATTTCAGATAAAAATGATGGGAAGGAGGATAAATTATAGCCACATCAATCGAAAATATAAATGAAGCATATTGCCCATGATAAGCTGTTTGCCTGAACTGGCGATTCATGAAAGGTCGAAGGCTTGTCCCTCTTCTTCTGCCTTCATTGCCAATTATGTTGGTTTTATATGTTTTTAAAGGTCTAATGCATGTATTTTCTAATTCTATTTTAAATGCTATTCATAGTTGCTCATTGTTGAAGGCAATGTAAAGCTGCCTTGAGTCACCTCCAGGCTAGAGAAAGGTGGGGTAGAAATGATTTAAATAAATTTTGTGTGTGTGTGTGTGTGTGTGTGTGTGTGTGTGATCTTTAAAAACATACAAATGATCGGAACTTGTATTTGGGAAAATATGGACAGCTGCTGAAATAATATTTTGTCAAATTCAAAATAAGATACATTTTCTAGTTCACACATCGATGTCAAAACTGGAGCTTGTTTTGATTGGTTGGAAAATCTGAGTTCATATCAAATGTCCTCAAGTTTCTTGCAATGATTCTATCAGATACTATCAAATATCGACTGATGATGATACCAGCTGTCAGATACTATCTTATATTCACTGCTACTTTTGGATATTGTCAAATGTTGGCAGCAGTTACATGTCAGCTATCAAGTCCTGTCAAACTGTGATTGCTACATGCCAAAATTGCCTGATATTAACTCCTGTTATAGAATGGCTGGATGCTGATGCTAGATGTCAAGTATTGGCGTAATATCCTTATATCCAACAAATTATATCCAACTAGTATTCACCATTGCAAATTGCAGAGGCAAATTTTAAAGAAAGATGCATGTGCTTTTCTCGGAAAGCTTCAACAGGCAAGCACAGCATTATAATTCACATACAAGGAATCTTTCTGCTATTACTGCCTTTTCTCATTGACCTGTATTTCTGCTTGAAGGTCAGTGAGGCAAATTCAGCCTATATCCAACTGTGCTTTGCTTCTGAGATCTGACAAGAACACAAGCTGCCTGCCTGGAACAAGCAGGAGTGAAGGAAAAGCAAATTTTTCAAAGAAAAGACTTTCACAGAAAGCTTTTCTGAAACCTGAAGAGCTGTTCATATATAGACGCCTTTTCCAGGCTGCTACCTGACAGGTATGTTGGGCTACAACGTCCACTACCCAGGTGGTACCAGGCTGGCAAATGCTGGCATATTGTATTTCATCTCTTGTTCTTGGCATGAATGAACTGCTTCAGATGTCACATAATGAACAAGTGAGAAAAACACAAGAAGATAGGCATCAGAAGTCCTAGTGAATCCTAGCACAATTCAGTGGGCAGAACAATGGCAAGCGGAAGGCAAGGGGAGTGCTGCTGCAGAAAGTGGTCACAAAAAGGAGATTGGGTGGGGAATGTGTCTAAAGATAGCTACAGATAGGACCTTTAAACTAAGTTGATGCACATTCAGAAGTGTGCTGGGAAATATTGAAGAATGCATCCATGTGACAGACAAAACATAGTGAAAGGATTGTTGAGCAGATGCAGGTGACTTCATAGCAAACTGGAAACCAAATGGGCATGAACTTGGCACAGGTGACCGACCACTAAGCCATTACGAGGTTTCTATGAGCAGTTTACTAGCATAGCTACGGATGTGAGAGCTGGACCATAGGGAAGGCTGAGCGATAGGAAGGTAGATGCTTTTGAACTATGGTGTTGGAGGAAAGTGCCTTGGACCACGAGAAGATCCAACCAGTCCATACTTCAGGAAATAAAGCCCGACTGCTCATTGGAGGGAAGGATAGTAGAGGCAACGATGAAGTACTTTGGCCACATAATGAGAAGACGGGAAAGCATAGAGGAGACAATGATGCTGGGGGAAATGGAAGGAAAAAGGAAGAGGGGCCGACCAAGGACAAGATAGATGGATGGTATCCTCAAAGTGACTGGCTTGACCCTGAAGGAGCTGGGGGAGGTGATGACCTACAGGGAGCTCTGGCGTGGGCTGGTCCATGAGGTCACAAAGCCTTGGAAGTGACTGAACAAATAAACAATAGCAACAACAGTCAGGGAGTATGACAAAGGTGTCTATGCCCACTCCTCCTTTTTTTAATCAATGGAACAATGACATAGGAATATTATTCTCCCTTTGGGGCTGATAAATAAAATAGATTGTAGAATGCCTGGCAAGGGAAAAATATTTCTCCAGACCACACAAAGCTATTTAAAAATTACAGCAGCACAAGTTTGCCTTACAGAGCTGAAAATGAAATACCAGCATTTTGGTAAGCAAGCTGAACGAATGGGGAAAGGGGAATAGATGGATAGCCCCTGCTTCTTTGCCGTCTTTAGTTTTTCTCTAAATCTATGTATAGAATTCTACGTTGGACTTTATTTCCTTTCTTTTACATCACTTCCTTCTCTTCAGTTACAGATGGGCAAACAGCTTATAGAAACCCACTGCTGCTGTTTTTGATTGTGACTATGATTATACCTGGACTGAAAGAATCATGGACACCAAATTTACAGACTAATCTGATGGTGTACTTGAATAGATTTCTAGAGGATCTGGAAAAATCACTGCATTTCATGTCTATAAATTTAGACCACCAACCAGCTGCTCTTTCTCAGCATGAATATCAACTATTATAGCAGCTGTACTAATAACCATTTACCAATGTAAATGGTAGCTATTGCTTGGACTGAGCTGATGCTGATGGGTGGGACCCCAACACTTCATCTTGGCTAGATTCTGCATCCATAGATAATATGATGTAATAATAATAATAATAATAATAATAATATAGGCCACATCTGTGTCTCTATTTTTTATTTTGTCTCTACTTCCCTACCCCTTACCACTTTCACTGTATGTAGACAGAGATAAATAGATATTCATTTTGTTATTTGTCTCCTACTAGAAAAATCTACATTCTGCAGGTAGTAACCTTTTTCACACTTATTCAAAAATAAATGAGTCTGGGAATGAGTGTTTGTTGCCTCCAAGACCCACATTTTACAAAGGAATGGAGCAAGAATGACGTTGAACCCTATGCTAATTCTGTGTTACATGAAAATATCCATTGATTTCAATATTGTGTCTAAGACTGACTTGTTGGCCCCAAAAGAAAGGCAGGTCTTTCTTTCTAGATGAGAATGTTTAAGCTTTGCAAATTTCTCCCCATCAGGTGGATGGAGCTTATCCACTTAACCTTGAGATTTTGTTGTTTATTCATTCAGTCGCTTCCGACTCTTTGTGACCTCATGGATCAGTCCACAACAGTGCTCCGTGTCGGCCATGGGCATCTCTGTAACTCCTTCAAGGACAAGCCAGTCACTTAAGGATACCATCCATCCATCTTGTCCTTGGTCAGCCCCTCTTCCTTCCATTTCCCCCAGCATCATTATCTTCTCCAAGCTTTCCTGGCCTCTCATTATGTGGCCAAAGTACTTCATTTTTGCCTCTAATATCCTTCCCTCCAGTGAGCAGCCGGGCATTATTTCCTGGAGTATGAATTGGTTTGATCTTCTTGTGGTCCAAGGCATGCACAGAATTTTTCGTCACAGTTCAAAAGCATCTATCTTCCTTCGCTCAACCTTCCTAATGGTCCAGCTTTCACATCCGTAGGTTCTACAGGGAATACAATTGCTAGTTGCTAGTGTGATGTCTCTACTCTTCACTATTTTATCGAGATTGGTCATTGCTCTCCTCCCAGTAAACTTTGCACATAGAAATACAAAGTCTGTCACTACCTCCATGTTTTCTCGCCCTATTTGCCAGTCATCAATCAGTCTGGTTGCTATAATATTGGGTTTTTATGTGTAAGTGCAACCCAGCTTTTGCACTTTCGTCTTTCACCTTGGTTAGAAGGCTCCTCCACTCCACCTCACTTTCAGCCATCACAATGCTATTGTGATGAGGTGGTTATTTATATGTTAATCACATGTTTATATGTATTTAGAAGGGACATTCTGTAAAAGCTGCAGAGAGTGAGCAGTAGAATGTTCGCAACAGCAGGCTTTAGGCAGAGGCTGTTGCCATGGCAACAGAGGCCACTCTGTTGTTTTAGAATGTTCAGTTTGAATTTGACAGTTGAAGAATGTCAGTTGGCCAGCTGCCATGAGCAGGGTTAGTTAGGAATTAGAGTTGCTGAAGCAGCAAGCTGTCTGTAGGAACTGCAGTGTGCAGTTCAGTTCTGTGTGTGGGTTTAAGGAAACCCAAGTGTGTGGGACAGAGTTTAGTCCCAGGGTTGAGAGTAACCCAGTATTAAGTAGTTACTTGTGTGTAACTGTATCAGGGGGAAAACCCCAGTGTTATATTGTTTAAAGTTACAAGTTTGTACCTCTTCGGAGCACCTTTGAAACCACCTAAGCTATTAGCCCATTTGTGTAAAATAAACTGTTAAACACTTTCAACAAAAACATCTGTGGAAGTCGTTTGTTCACCAGGACCCTCACATCTAGTGGTCAAGCATTGACAAATGGTGGCAGCAAGATAATAAATAATAATAATAAAGAAAGCAAAACATTGAGAATTAGTGGCAGTCCTGCCACACAGTGTTAAAAGTCAAGAGGTAGTCGAAGTATGTCCAGACTTCGTCACATTTGGTGGCAGCGGTGGGATAGCCTGCCCTGCCGCAGTATAAAAAAAGGTGAACAGTAAACCTTACATCTTCACAGCTATCATCTGCATATCTAAGGTTGTTACTGTTTGGTCCAGCAATCTTAACTCCGGAGATACTAATTTCTAAATGTTTAACTCTGCTGGCCAGAAGTTGGAAACTACTTTTCAAAAGTAGCTTATTCATTAGAGTTCTATAGAAAGTAGGCTACACCCATTCTCATTACAATTATATGTTGTTGAATTGCCTAATCGGGATACTGAAGAGAAAAGAACCATCAAAAATACTATCTAATATAGCTTTTATTAGTCTACTATGTAAGCTGATTCTGAGAAGCTTATTATCAAAAGTAATTTAATCCATTATCCATTAGAACATTGAAAAAAATAACCCTGTGGTTCATTGCAATGATTAAAAAACGTCTCATTGACTTGAATCCTACCAGTTAGAGTAAATAAAATGAATTAATCATTGAGTAGTGAGTTGATATGTAGGTTAATTGTACTGATCTACTTTACTCAGGAGTAACAACAGGATTTAGATTATTGTGTTACTGTTTGCACTCTTTATTACATTTTCATTACTTTATTTTATCTTTTTCCTTTCGGTGAAAAATTGATTTGTATAGAATTTGAAAACTTCCTGGGTTGTTGTAGGTTTTTCAGGCTTGTATGGCCAAGTTCTAGAAGCATTCTCTCCTGATGTTTTGCCTGCATTTGTGGCAGCCATCCTCAGAGGTTGCGAGGTCTGTTGGAAACTAGAAAAATTGGGTTTATATATCCGTGGAAGATCCAGTATTCAAATTTGGGTGTATTGGGTATTTGTGCCAAATTTCATCCAGTGAATTAAAATACATCCTGCATATCAGATATTTACATTACGGTTCATAACAGTAGCAAGATTACAGTCATGAAGTAGCAACGAAAGTAATTTTATGCTTGGAGATCACCACAACATGAGGAACTGTATTAAGAGGTCATGGCATTAGGATGGTTGAGAACCACTGGTGTAAGGTATTACACAGGGCAGTTCTATAAGTAGTGCATTGTGAAATGCACGTGTTCATCGCCTATCCCACCCTGTGAAGATAATGGGAGTGTCTGCCCCTGCTTATCCTTTGAGTTTAGAGAGATTTAGAGAGATAGGAGTTTAGAGAGATTGCCAGCAGGATAATTTAGACTGGAGAAACAGGAAAGATAGGGAAAGGGTTTAGCACTCCCATCACTCTTTTGCTCGGAATGGCGTATTCCATCCCTGCTTTAGAATGATTTTGAAGCTATGAAAGACATCCAGCTATTTGCTTACAGAGCTTCCTGCCATGACTGTTCCAGCTCTGAGTGAAAAGAGGTGATGGTTCTAAGCCAAGCCATTGCTATATGTTATAGAGGCTACAGAAGTCCTGGCAGGGGTTCTGCCGATGCTGGAGGAGAGAATGATGAGATGATGAAGAAGAAAGCCTCTGAAGCTCAATTTACTGGGAGGCGCAATCTGAATTATGAGAGATCTAACCAGTGTGTTATCAAGAAGCGGCGGCTGCCAAGTACTTCAGAACAGCTGTGGCTGGTCTTTCAGAGCAATGCAAGTTCATTCATGCAAAGGAATAATTTATATTAGAGGCCAACTCATTAAAAGGGAAAGGAGGCAAGAAATGGGTTGGTTTCCTGCTTGACCCCAAAAATGACATTGTGATACAACTGGTTCCCTGATTGCTTTTCAGCACCATTTGGAGTCTTGTCTTTTTGAGAAGAGCTGGAATCCTCCCCTCTCTCCAAACAGAGGGTGTAAAAAGGCGGGGCTTGTTTCATCCATTCTGTCAAAGAATCTGTAAAATTGGGATTAGTGTTACATTTAATACTTGAGGCACAGGACTTGGGGGTGTTATAAACAGAAGTTGGATGGGCATCACTCAGGAATGCATTAGTTCTATATTTCAGAATGGCAGGATATGAAGTAGAAAGCACTTATCCTTCAAGTTCTGTGTTTCTATGGCAAGTTGACACCGCCTTCCAATTCCATGGAAATGACTGGTAATATTGGCAAGAGAATAGGAGCTCAAGTCACATGCCTGAGGACAGAAAAGTGACATCACTGTTTGATCTCTCCTTTGTCCTGCCTGAAGCACTGGGTAATTTTATATTGGACACTGTAGTCTTATGTTTAATATTTTGGTTTGGAATAGTTGGGAAACCCATTTGGAAATCTGTTTTCAGCTGAAAGGAGACTGCATCTTTGAAGTAAGCAAATCAAGGAATCAGAGCACTGTTTAGAAAGCAAGTGACATATGACTTTGTTGCATCCTGCTTGGGTTATGGTTATGGTTACCCATTCTCTGTAGGGCTGCCTTTGGAAACCTCAGCGGGACCAAACTGGTGCAAATTGACTATTGACTGGAGCTGGTAACACTCCTCTATTACAACAGCTACAAAGCCATTTCTGGGCACAATTCAGAGTTCTAGGTTTGACCTATAAAGCCCTACCCAGCTTCAGACGATCAAAGGACTAGATAGAGGTGTGATATTGCTGTTAGAAATACCTGGATGCCTGTTACACTACATGTATTGCAAATATGTCGTGATGTATTTTGCATGAACAGGTGGTCCTCAAATTACAAACAAAATTGATTTGTTCTTAAGTTGAATATGTTTGTAAGTCAGAACAGGTACATTTTTAATGTAAATCCACACACACACACACACACACACACAGTAGAGTCTTGCTTATCCAATCTTCGCTTATCTAATGTTCTGTAGTATCCAACGCAGTGTGCGTCACACCCAGATCCACAGCTATTTCAATACATTGCAATGATTTGGTGCTAAATTCGTAAATACAGTAATTACTACATAACGTTACCATGTATTGAACTGCTTTTTCTGTTGATTTGTTGTAAAACATGATGTTTTGGTGCTTAATTTGTAAAATCATAATGCAATTTGATGTTTCTTTAATCCCTCCTTATTATCCAAAATTTCACTTATCCTGTTGAAGAGCAAATGCGAGTAGATAAATAGATACCACTTTAAAGCGGAGGTGTTTAAGGCATCCATAAGGAAAATGTCAGAAAAATGTTAGCAATTCAATCAAGGAGGAAGTTTATGAACAAAGCTTTTTGGCAGGGATGATGGAGCGACACACACACACACACACACACACACACACACACAGAACATAAGAACATAAGAAGAGCCATGCTGAATCGGGCCTCAACCCATCTAGTCCAGCATTCTGTGTCACACAGTGGCCCACTAGTTGTACACAGGGATCTCTAGCAGAAAGGAGGGCAAAACCCTCACCTGCTCCCGACCCCCACAACCAGTACCCGGGAAATCCTGCCTGCCTCCATCAACACAGAGGTGGCACTTGGATGTCCATTTCAGTAGCTACTGATTCCCTTGGTATCCATGAATCTGTCTAATCCTGCCTTGAAGCTGTTCAGGCTGACCGCTGTCACAACCTCCTCTGGAAGTGAGTTCCATAACCCAATGACCCTCTGGGTGAAGAAATATTTCCCTTTATTAGTCCTAACTTTCCTACCTTGGAGCTTTAGGGAGTGCCCCTAGTCCTAGTGTTGTGTGACAGAGAATATTTTTTTCTCTATTCACCTTTTCTATCCCATGCATGATTTTATACACTTCGATCAAGTCACCTCTTAAACGCCGTCTTTCAAGGCTGAAAAGACCAAGGCGTTGCAACCTGATTTCGTAAGGGAGCTGCTCCATCCCTTGGATCATTCTTGTTGCCCTTTTCTGTACCTTTTCCAGTTCCGTTATATCCTTCTTGAGGTGCGGTGACCAGAATTGTACACAGTACTCAGATGTGGCCTCACCATAGATTTGTAGAGAGGCAATACAACATTTGACGACCTATTTTCGATTCCCTTCCTGATCATGCCAAGCATAGAATTTGCTTTTTTACTGCTGCTGCGCACTGGGTTGACATCTTCATTGAGCTGTCCACCAAAACCCCAAGATCCCTTTCCTGGTTTGTCTCGGAAAGCTTTGACCCCATCAATTGGTAGGTGTAGTTGGGGTTCTTTGCCCCGATGTGCATGACTTTACACTTGTTTAGGTTAAAATGCATTTGCCACTTTGTTGCCCATTCACTCAATTTCGAGAGATCTTTCTGGAGCTCTTTACAATCAGTTTCATTTTTAACTACCCTGAACAATTTAGTGTCGTCTGCAAACTTTGCTACCTCAGAATTTACTCCTACATCCAGGTCATTAATGAATAAATTAAAAAGTAACGGACCCAAAACTGAACCTTGGGGTACGCCACTTCTCACCTCTTTCCACCCAGAGAAATGTCCATTTATTACCACCCTTTGTTTCCTACAGTTTAGCCAGGTTCCAATCCAGGACAAGACCTGTCCCCTGATTCCATGGCTGAAGAGCTTATTTAGGAGCCTTTGGTGAGGGACTTTGTCAAAAGCCTTTTGAAAGTCAAGGTAAACAATATCGACTGGGTCCCCGGTATCTATGTGTTTATTTACACCCTCAAAGAATTCTAACAAGTTAGTAAGACATGATTTGCCTTTGCAGAAACCATGTTGATTTTCCTTCAGCAATGCCTGTTCTTCTAGGTGCTTAGTAATTTTTCTTTAATAATGGTTTCCATCACTTTGCCTGGAACTGAGGTTAGACTAACTGGCCTATAATTTCCTGGATCACCCTGGATCCTTTCTTGAAGATCGGAGTTACATTTGCCTCCCTCCAGTCCTCGGGTACAGTGCCTGATCTTAGAGAAAGGTTATATATTTTGGCTAGAATTTCAGCAATTTCACACTTGAGTTCCT
The DNA here is from genome assembly GCA_030556195.1 of Anolis apletophallus. NCBI lineage: Eukaryota > Metazoa > Chordata > Lepidosauria > Squamata > Anolidae > Anolis > Anolis apletophallus. Next base: position 94,185,485 of record JARBWK010000009.1, read on the forward strand.
TAAGAACTCTGGGGTGGATGCCATCTGGCCCTGGTGATTTGTTGACATTTAGTTTAGTAAGGCATGTGAGAACATCTTCCTTGTTTATCTCTATCTGGTTTAATTCATTTAATTCCCTCCCTGAAAAAAACTGACTCAGCTGCAGGCATATGTTGTCTGTCCTCCTGTGTGAAAACGGAGGCAAAGAAGTCGTTTAGCCGCTCGGCAATCTCCTTGTCTTCACTTATTGTCCCTTTCTTACCATTTTCGTCAAGTGGCCCAACTGCTTTTCTAGTTGGGTTTCTACTCTGATGTACTTAAAGAAGTTTTTGCTATTTTTTTAATATTCTTAGCTATATGTGCCTCAAAATCTCTCTTGGCTTTCCTGACGGTTGCTTTGCATTTAGTTTGCCAGAGCTTGTGTTCCTTTCTGTTCTCCTCAGTAGGAAGAGCCTTCCATTTCTTAAATGAGTTTTTCTTCTTTCCAATCACATCTTTTACTTCATTTGTAAGCCATGCCGATGTCCTCTTGGACTTTCCCGGCCTCTTTCTTATTTTAGGAATGCATTTTAGTTCGGCTTGTTTTAAAGTATTTTTAAACAGTTTCCAGGCATTTTGGAGGGATTTGATTTTTTTACTGTTCCTTTTAGTTTGTTCTTTACTATTTTTCTCATTTTGGTGAAATTCCCTTTTGAAAATTTAAGGTCTCTGTGTTAGTTTTCACTGACAGTTTGCTATCCAAACTTAAGTTTAAGGTTATTGTGTTGTGGTCACTGGTACCTATGGGCTCAGTTACAAGGACATCTTGAACGAGATCTTGTTCATTAGTTAGCACCAAGTCCAGGATCCCCTTTCCCCTGGTTGGTTCCATGACCATCTGCTCAAGGGAATAATCAGCTAGCATGTCGAGGAACCTTGTCTCTCTTTCATGCGTAGAACAAGAATTTAGCCAATCTATTCGGGGATAGTTGAAGTCCCCCATTATGACTAATTTATTGCTTTTTGAGGCCTGTTTAATTTCATTTTCCAGATAGCAGTCTGCCTCTGGAGTTTGGTTGGGAGGGCGATAGCAGATCCCTAATGCTATATTAGTTTTTTGTCCTGGGATTTTTACCCACAATGTTTCTGTAGGTGAGTTTGAATTTTCTTGAAGTTCTAATTCATGAGCTTCTAGCTCTTCATTTATGTACAAGGCCACACCGCCACCGTTTTTCCCTCTCCTGTCTTTCCTGTACAGTTTATAACCTGGAATTTTTGTGTCCCAATTGTTTTCCTCTGTCCACCAGGTTTCTGTTATGCCAATAATATCAAAAAAAATTTCTTTTGCCAAACATTCCAACTCTCCTATTTTTGTTCGAAGGCTTCTAGCGTTTGCGTACAGACATTTATATTTATTGCTCTGTTGCCCTTTCAACTTTGGCTGTTTATGAGAATTTGTAGAAGGCCTACCATGTCCTACCTCTTGACTACTTTCTATCTTTTCTGTTGACTCGGCCATTTGTGCGTAAATTTCATCCTCCATACTTGGCGTTTCCCCTCTCGAACCGGAAGCTGCCCAGCTCCTGTCGACTTTCCCCTAGGAATCAGTTTAAAAGCTGCTCTGAAGCCTTTTTAATATTAATTGCCAGCAGTCTGGTTCCATTTTCGTTCAGGTGTAACCCGTCCCTTTTGTAAAGGTTTGGCTTTCCGAAAATGTCCCCAGTTCTAACAAATCTAAAGCCTTCCTCTCGACACCACTGCCTGATCCACGCATTGAAGCTCCGGAGCTCTGCTTGTCTGGCTGTCCCTGCGCGTGAACCGGTAGAATTTCCGAGAATGCTACCTTTGAGGTCCTGGACCTTAATCTTCTACCTAGCAACCTAAATTTGGCTTCCAGGACCATCCGTTTGGCCTTCCCAATGTCATTGGTACCGACGTGTACCACGACTGCTGGCTCCACCCCGGCACTATGGCCAAAACTGAGCATATTCCTCCAAGATGCCGAAGATGGGAAAGCCTATATATACCTCTATCCATGAACAGTTATCTGTCTTGTCAGTGTATAATGGCATTGAATGTTTGCCATATATGTGTTCTGTGATCTG